>QXEO01000537.1:3143322-3468741 GCA_007115705.1 Dactylis glomerata | reverse complement strand
TTTCCCTTGTGTTCTTGCTTTGCATTCTTGCATAAGTGTTGAGCTCTCCATTACGATTAGTTCGAGTGAGAGACCGTGAGCTTGTTACTCTTGGAGGGTGACCTCCTAGTTGGCTCGGTGATTGTGCCACGGTGTCCTCTTCGTGGAAGATTGTGAAGAGGCCCGGGCTTCCCCTTCGTGGGAGTTGTGAAGTGGTTGTGGAGCTTGCCATCTCCGGAGTGGAGGAAAAGCTAACCATAAGATAAGAAGGGGGTCCCTAGCTTCGTGGGGGACTCGGAGAAGAAGGTGAGCCTTCGTGGCGTTCGGGGGCCTTCGTGGTTACCCGCATCTCTCCAACGGTGATTAGCTTACTTTATGTAAGTGAACATCGGGATACATCTTCGCTCCGCGTGCCTCGGTTATCTCTATACCCGAGTTTATTTCCTTGTGATAGCCATCGTGCTTGAAGTACTTATATCTTGTGCTATCTTGCTTATATCTAGTTGTTGTTGCACTTAGTTGAGCCTAGCTTTTTAGGTCTTGTGCTTGAAGAAAATAAACGTTAGTTTAATTCCGCATTCCTTCAAGCCAATTCCGTAATTGTTTTTAAAACGCCTATTCACCCCCCCCCCTCTAGGCGACATCTCGTCCTTTCAACCTCTAGCACTAAAAGGGGATCTAGATTGAAGGGGACAATAATGTCATGAGGAGGAAGAAACGATTGATGAAATTTTCAATATTAATTACTGAAAAGTGGGTAGATAAATTTGCTAGGTTAGTTTAACTGCCACTTGAGCCTTTCCATCTCATTAACTGCCGATGAACCCAGTGTCTTGTATAGATAGGTGGAAACAAATATGGACTAGAAGAAACAAACCGTATCAAATAGAAATGAGACAGGTCGGAAAGAGAGAAACAAAAAAATAGAGCCATATTCTAATCAATGTGTGAGTATTCTATTATTTTCCGTAGCATAAAAACGGTTTTTGTACTATACATGTTAGGTAAACTTAATATCCTAGGACACTTGTAAGGCTGACTATAAAGTACTAAAATGTACTATTGTGATAGCATTTTATTTTTTCAAGTAAGAGATCAAAATTATAGAATTATATCTTTCGATCATTTTAAAGCGGAGTTTAAATGAAAATGGTACTAATAACCTTGGTAATCTTCTATTCTATACATGGCAAGAGTATCCGGACATGTACTAGAGTTCAGCAAGAAAATGATGTGTTCCAACAGAGCGGAGTGTGATGGAACATCTCAGTTGATCGATCCGTTTAAATAAATCATTTTCATTTTATAAATTTTATTTTAATTACTTTTATTAGTTCCGCAGCAACGCGCGGGCATTCAGCTAGTATTAACAAATCCAAAATACCTTTATCACAATACCCTTCCGACAAATAGTGTGATAGTTCATGTAAAAAAAAAGAGTGAGGTAGTTACCTCACAGAAGTCACTTACCAATATAAATTCTGTCAATTACTTTGAATATGGCCTACAGAAGGTGTGTCCGTCACTGATGTTATATAGGCCAATAACAGTCCATGATGCCATTATCAGTCTATAGATTGAATCGGAGAAGCTCCTACAATCAAATATCATCATTCATAATTAATGTCAATCTATTGATATTTAAATCAGCCCATAAACTGTGTCCTATGTAAGGACGACGTTGCCGGTAGAAAGCTACCGAAACATACGTATACCAATCTGAAGTGAAGTTCCACGTTCCGATTCGTACTTCCACCTCCTCCTATATCACAACCGCCAGCTTAGTTTCCACGTGCCGATCGATCCGATAGCTATCTGCAGGCGACCTGTCGCCGTCAACTGCCCGGAGGCGATGCCCAGCCGCAAGAGGAAATGCTTCGCCGGAACCACATACGACTTCGACGCCGAATGCTGCGTCGGCGAGGAGGTTCCGTGTCGTCGTCAAGGTGCGCCACCGGGTCCGCAGACTCCGCACCACCGTCAAGGCTGCCGCCATCAAGTCCCCCCACGACGCTACGGAGGAGGACGAGCCCGCTGACACCCGCGAGCTGGTACGCGATGCTCAGTTCCTCCAGGCATGCGGCAGCCGACAGCAACCAGAGCGTCATGAGCTTCCATTACGTGACTACGTCACCGACGAGCTCTCACTCGTCATGCAGTAACGGCAGTACCGAGTAGTCCGCGGCCGCCAGAGCCTCCAGCGCCTCCTAGGGGCATCTCCTACGACTTCATGTCAACTCGCCGCGCACCGCTTCATCTGCAGCCATGAGTCGAAGAACGCCTACACCTGGTCATCGCTCTTGTTACTGCACTGCATGAGAACGGAGGGTTACTGGCAAACATGTCTTGGCATCCAGCTCATACTGCAATTGATGGCATCACGCCGACCACGCTGCCCTCCACCCGCACAGCCGCTCGGCTCGTCATCCTCCTCCACACAGAACCAGATCCACGCCACAACTGCTCCTGTGTGAGATCGCAGCCGCCGGTCCTCGCAGTTCTCCCTGCTCACTTGCTAGGTGCTACGTGCAGCGCTAGGAATTTTGACATATAAGACTACCTGTGCCAATGAAATGCCGGAAGGAAAGGACCCCCTGTGAAATTTTTTGCCAAAAAGACCACCTACCGGTGGCGCACGTACCCGCAGACGACACGTGTACATGCCGCCTGGGCCGGTCCCGGCATGTTCCCTGCCGCCGTTGCCAACCATGCGCCGGGCCCTGCCGCCGATGCCCACGCCGGCATGGTGAGGAGCGGGCCCGCCACCTACCTGCCGCCAACCGTGTGCCGGCACCCTGGCCAGCCTGCACTGATTTGTAGGCACTGCTTTTTTAGGTTGTTGCCCGACAGCATCTCCCGCCCTCGCATGCGATGATAAAATTCGATGCTTTAGAATACTGTGTGATACCACCGTTCACTGTGTGTCGTAGCAGTAATTAGACCACCGACGGTCTGGAAGAAGAAAGGAATTTTCAATGTTGCATGATTGGAATGCTAGGATTCTCGCCTATGAAGCTTTTTGCATGTGATATGCAATCTGTTGTGTTTTTATCTGTATATTTGATGCTTTGAAACATTTTTTCATATAGTAAATAGACTCGAATTATCACGAGACAGGATGCGATGTGAGCTGATGAGCTCTCCTTTTAAAGGGTAGCACCCTCACACATGCAGCACGCCTGCTCCTTCACTTATTCACTCACCTGCTCTCTCCTCTCTAATGAGCTGAGCTTCTCTCTATGTCCTGCTATCTCTCGTAGTCCATCTCCTGCTATCTCCTCTATAATGAGCCGTGCTTTGTTCAAGTTTAGCACAAATAGGTGGTATTAAGGTGGCAAAATTGGATATTAAAGGAAGATCCAGACATGAAGAAGTAGAGGAGCTTCTTGTATGAAGGTAATATCTTAAAAGATTACTTATATTATTGCATGGTAGTTAAAGATTTAGTCATTTAACATATTATTAGCATGGAGAGTGATAATGATAATATTATAGTTGCATGATTTCAAACTTGCTAATGAAGCATCGATTTTTTTTGCATTCATCTAACGAAACCAATGATTTTATGTGGTAGGTGGATTGTAGTATGAATACGATATCACTGGTAATACTTGGAAATTGCGTGCCGCAGAATATGAAGTGTACCAATAGTCATTGAAGTAACGGTAAAAATCTCATGTCATATATTTTTGCAGTCTTGTAGTATAAGTATGATTTGTTAATAATTTGGTTGCATATATATTTCAGGTGAAATTTTCTACGAACGTTAGTTAAAATATTGGTTATTGGAAATATTCGGTGGCATAATTAGTTGCGGACCGCGTTCTTGAAGTTGAGGTATAAAATTAATCTCTTAAGAAATGTTAAGTATTTATTTTTGTTGTAGTGTATGTCATGTACTTACATTGGTAGAACAATAAAGTGAAGTAAGATAATTCCGTTAGTGATTGCATGCATGAAATAATAAGTAATTCTATGAGTAATATTCGATCGCATACATAACGTGAAGGTATAAAATTTATGTAGCAAAAAGTGTTAAGTATTTATTTTTTATACTGTATCCCATGTAGTTAAGTAGGTAGAACAGTAAATATAATTCCGTTCGTGATTGCATGCATGAAAGAATAATAAATTATATGCAAAATATAAATTACGTCAGCTCATTTAGTAGAATATTATATTTATACATAAATATGAAATTTAGCTTCCGTGTTACTAATGTCCATTATAAATTTGTGGGGTAGGTACGATGGAAAATTTATTAGTGTTTTATGGGGATGTGGTTCGCGATGGAATTTCTGGGCTAGATGTGTCTCAGTGCGAGTCTATAAATGTTGTAGTGA
Source organism: Dactylis glomerata (assembly GCA_007115705.1). Lineage (NCBI taxonomy): Eukaryota > Viridiplantae > Streptophyta > Magnoliopsida > Poales > Poaceae > Dactylis > Dactylis glomerata. The sequence continues at coordinate 3,464,419 of QXEO01000537.1, read as the reverse complement.
GAGATATGGAGAACCTAGATTTTGCGGAAGTGAGGAAATGCATCCGGGTACAGTTTGGTCCTGAGATGCGGGGGAAGAAGATGACCGTTGTGGCCGTTATATGTGTGGGAGGGGATGATGGGACAGCTCCCGTTGGGGTCTGCGGGAGGTGAAAGGAAATAACTCATGGAGGATATACATGAGGTTTGCAACCACGCCAGGCGCCGCTATGTTTCAAAGGCCGATGGTGTATGTGCAGTTTATCTCTCCTAGTGATGAGCCTGGATGCAGTAGCGGCGCTCCAGAGGCGCAGCTAGCCATCACAGGCGGCCCCAGCAGCGGCCGATCGGAGCCGATGGAACTTGAGCTTGTGGCCGACCCATGCTATTGGTCTGCGGTCGTTGACATAAGTGAACGTATGGAGGGATTACCGGAGGCCCTAGATGATGACGATGACGATCATTCTTCTGGGTCCTCATCGTCAGAGGAGGAAGGTGTTGGTCCATCTCAGAGGGCGGTTGCAGGACCGATGCCCGAAGACTTCTTACAGACTATGACCATCCGCAACGAATATCACTCTGTTGCGGGCCTCGGTGAGGCAAGTCTGGAGGTTGGGCATAGTTTTCCTGACAAGGACTCTGCTGACCAGGCAATAAAAAGATATGCATTGTCCATATCTCGGCAGCATAGAGTTAAACAGTCTGATAAGACTGAGCTGAAAGTCATCTGCCTTTTCAAGGCCGAGGGTTGCCAGGGTAGAGTGATCGCTCGTCAGAGGCGTGGTGTATGTCAGCCATGGGTGATCACAAAAATTGTACCCCATAGCTGTGAGCAGGTTGGAACTCTTCTAGATCATAGCAATGTGACCGCGAAGTATGTGTCACATATAATGTCAGTGGCAGTGGAAGAAGATATTAATATGGGTATTAAGAAGCTGCAAAAAGCTGCAGAAGACCGAATTGGCTACAAGGTCAGCTACGGAAAGGCTCGGCGTGCCAAGGAGGACATTTTTGAGAGGTTGTATGGCACATATGAGGATGCCTATAACTACACCCCTAGATTGCTTAATCAGATATGTGTAACTAACAAGGGGACTCAAGTGTTCTTGAAATATCGGCCGCACCCTCGGGAGGAGAACAAAAGAATCCTTGACCGTGTATTCTGGGCATTCCCCCAGACTATACAGGCATTCCATCATTGTCGCCCGGTGTTATCAGTAGATGGTACATTTCTGACTGGAAAGTACAAGGGTACACTCATGGTGGCAATTGCAGCAGACGCAAATAACCAGCTTCTTCCTATTGCATATAGTTTGGTGGAGGGTGAGAACAAGGACAGCTGGTTGTGGTTTCTAAGCTGTTTGAAGAATGGAGTCGTGAAGCAGCGTCCCGGTGTATGCATCATCTCTGATCGCAACGCGGGTCTGCTAAACGCGCTGAACACAATCAAGCAGGTTACGGACCCTGAATGGGGGTGGCCTGATTTGGAGACACGGTGGTGCATGCGGCACCTAGCAGCAAATTTCTACACAAAGTTCAAGAACAAGGATTGGTTCAAGCTTTTCAAGAGGATGTGCATGCAGAACACCGACTCGAAGATGAATGCAATTTGGGGTGGAATCAATGGAGAAATCGAGCGTGCTGCCTTGTCATCTCGAGAAGGCCGGAGGGGTCGAACACCACCTGTCAATCTGACCCATTGGATAACAGAGAATTGCCCTGACTTATACAAGTGGGCACTCGCTCATGACTCAGGGGCTCGGTACGGCATAATGACCAGCAATATGTCAGAGGTCTATAATGGCGTCCTCAAAGGGGTGAGAGCCCTCCCTCTTACAGCCCTCATTACTGAAACTTGGAACCGTACTCTATCATACTTTGCAGACAGAGTACAGGTTGCCAATGCACTAGTCGGTATGAACAAGCCATGGTGTGAAAAAATGCAGAGGTATCTGGATGAGAAAGCAGAAAAATCCAGGAGTCATGGGTGTAGTCTTGTCGACGCCCTTAGGAATAAATGGTTGATCAATGTTCGAGCGAAGTATGTTCACGGCCACCACAGGGGAGCAAGAAAGCATGCTATTACTCTTGGCCCCAACTCATGTGAGTGCACCTGCAACAAGCCCAAGCTGCTAGGCTATCCATGTAGTCATGTCCTCAGGGCGGCTGCCGAACAGAAGATCAGCGTGGAGCATTACATATCTCCTTATTTCAGCACGTTCAGTTTTCGCAATATTATTTGTACTAACTAAATTTTATCTGACTACAGGATAATATGGCGCAACTACCATCCCTATTACATCAATCAATTGATGATGGGCACCGCTGCCACATTTGGTTGGATCCTAGTACACATGTGCACCCGCCTCCAACATTTAGGCTCCGAACCATTAAAAGCCGATGGTATACAAATGCTTTTTATGACACATACCTTCAGGCTTACGGACTTCTTCCATACTCGAGGTTAACAGATGTTGAGGCTCAATTAATGTTAGACTCGTCTCTGCAATCAGCACTAGTAGATCGCTGGAGACCTGAGACACACACTTTTCACTTACGTTGTGGGGAGCTTACGCCCACACTTAAGGATGTGTCAATGATCACAGGTCTACCAATCTGCGGTAAGCTTTTGGTCTCTCCTGCATATTCTAGTGATTGGCCTGACGATCTTCGAGTGCGTCTAGACACGGAAGTGCCTAATTCAGGTGCTCGGGGTGGTAGAAGACCAAGGGGTGTCCCAATGAGTTGGTTAACATAACTTTATTATAAAATACCAGATGATGCAACAGTGGAGACGTTGAGGAGGCATCTGTTCGCGTATTTGCTGTTTCTTTTTGGTATGATGTTCCCGTCGACGCACGGGGATGTATGTCTCCCTAGTCTAATTAAGATTGCCGAGGAGATAGTAGATGCTCCATTACCTACAAGCCCCCCATACAGCTTTGGTTCTGCTTTGCTAGCTCATACTTATAGGGGTTTATGTGATGCAACCAGGAAGAAAGGTGCTGGTGGTCATACACTTGTTGTTCCCTATGAGTTTTTGCAGCTATGGTCATGGGAGTACATACCTGTTGGTCGTCCAGTTATGAAGAATAAAATTCACCCTTATAATAGTGCCACACAATATAAATATGGGCCTCTTACTATGGCTAGCCGGTGGGTCCATGTCCACAAATCATGGGCCACAAATATTGTACGCGGATGCTACCCTGAATATCACAACCAGTTTGAGCATCTGGAGTGGTACAATGTCATATGGGATCCATGGACGCGTAACAATTTTGAGTCCATCTGGGGTGATCAGCAGCCAACAATTGACTGTGTCAGAGACCATGCGTACTGGATGACTCGCTGCAACCTACTATTTATTTGGATGGTTGAGCCATATAACCTCGAGCGTGTAATGCGCCAATTTGATCTCCATCAGGATGTGCCCCCACCAGTACCCAGACAGCTCGAACATGCCATACATAAGTAAGATTTCCAATCAATGGTATCGTATACTTCATATTATGTGAACTCTATTTAATTCAATTTTTTGTCATCTAGGCAAGACAATAAAGAAAAGAATTGTTATGACTGGCAGACACATAATAGGCGTTGGATTGAAACGTGGAATGAGAACGTGTTGATTGATTGTGTATAGGATGAAAGGTAATATGTTTTTGTATATTTTATTTGAGAGTCTACATATTACCCTTTTACTATGTCTAATATATTTCTCAATTTTTAGACCATACAATATAAATACAACTGCGATATACAATCAGTGGTACATCCATAATACACGTACCTTATTGTCGGGTCATCCGCCTATAGAGCTTACACAGGATGAGCAAGTGCGTGGACCAAAAATCTTATCATCGGCGTACCATCGTGACAGCACGGTACTGATTGTGTTCTAATTAATCATGTCCCAATTAATCATGTCCTAATTAATCATGTCCTAATTGTGATACATGCAGCTAGAAGATTTACGGCAAATCGCTTTTGATGCGCAAAGAGCTATGCAACAGCAGAACTTAAATACACAGGAAGGGAAGAACATATTCAGACGTATTTTCGCTACTGCCGCAAGCGGACTTCGGCGTTTAGGCTGCACCCGTCTTGATGATATTATGGCGCATCATCGCGAAATGCCTGCAGCGCCTTCGTCTAGACCGAGTCTTGCGCGACCCAGTGAGCCGTGACTGAGTACCACACCAATGACACATCCCCGACAAGACTCATCACTACTACAACGTTCACAATCACGCCTAGGATCTCAAAGACGTGCTGCTAGACAGGTACTATGGAACAACGTCTTTTTTCACATTTCACATCCCCGATAAGACTCTTGTCTACAAAAACACTAAATTCCATAGACAGTAACAATTTCTTTTTTCAATGATTTTGCTAGGAGGAGCCAATTACTATGCCAACTGTTACCCCATCTAGAGGAATGGACTCGTACACATGCGACGTGGGAGCACGGCGTGTGCACGAAAATATTGGGACTGCGTTAGATTTGGCCTTCGATGATGCAGCACTCTTACCCTTAGATTTCACAGGCGCAGGCATGAAGTCATCGTCATTATACTCATCATATGCTGCCTCTGCTAGAGCATCACCATATGTATTCGGGCGGTATAACCCACCCCGCACTGGACCAAATATCTTTTTCAGCCAGGCAAAGTGCTTGATTCTTCTATTGACAAACTCTGCGTCATCAGGATAGTGCTGCATATGACAAATAGAAAACCGGATAATGTCAGTAGTACTACAAATAAATCTTAAGGCATATAAAGTGCGCAAAATAATATATATTACCTGCATGTGCAATGCGTATGTTTTTGGCAGCATCGTGATTTCAGTTGAATCAGTATTGATCCAACTTTGAAAACCAAGACCAGCCTCAATATTTTTGAGCTCAACCACTCTATTCCACCTTGCTTGCTGCCTTAATAGTTCTTGGCGTACCTCTTCTATGCTCCTCAGTGGGAGCTGCATCCTCGGTAACCATATACCTATCTTAGCTACGTGGCTATCTTCAATGATTACCTCCTGGAAAGACATACCTCTAGTCTCACAAAATGTTCCGGTACGACACAGGATACAATGGGTCATCTCTGGGTGGAAATCACGGTTAGAGGGATCAAAGAAAGGAAGAACATCCGACATGGTTGGAGGCTATACTGATGCAACAAGTATCAGAGAGTAGAGATAGCAGTGGAGATCGAATGAATGAGACTGATCGAACGAATACCTTGCTTATATAGCCTGCGATTAGTGCCGTCGGTGGTCTAGTTACTGCTACGACACAGTGAACGGTGGTCTTTTTCTGTATCAAACAGTATTCTAAAGCATCGATTTTATCAGCGCATGCGAGGGCGGGAGATGCTGTCGGGCAACAACCTAAAAATCAGTGCAGGGCTAATCAGTGCAGGCGGCAGGGGGCGGCAGGCGGCAGGGTGCCGCCACCACGGATGGCGGCAGGTGCCACATCAGCTAGCCGGCGATGGGGTAGGCGGCAGGTAGGCGGCAGGGCCCACTCCATCACCTGCTACTCCACATGCCGGCGACGCGGCTGGCGGCAGCCCCATGCCGGCGTCGGCCCAGGCGGCACGTGCCACGTGTCGCCTGGCCAGACGTGCCGCCACTCAGTAGGGGTCTTTTTTGACAAATAATTTCGGAGGTGGTCCTTTCTGACAATACACTGGCGCAGGTGGTCTGATTCGTCAAAAATTCCAGCGCTAGAACCCTAGGTTAAGGAGGGGAGGCGGCGGCTGTGGATTTTAGGGGTGTCGGATCTGAGATAGGACAGGGCGAAACTAAACAGTCTGTACGTTTTGTTTTGGACGGATGAAGAGATGAAATGTGAAACTACCCCGATCGCATCTGGTTTTCTTAACCGGTGGTAATCCTTGTAATTTTAGTGAAAGGAATGGAATCTTCAAAAATTGGGAGAAACCTTTTTGCTTTTATTAATAGATAGCACACATGCCCGTGCGTTGCACCGGGAGATAAAGAAAATCATTTTTTTCATAAATAACATCGGCACAATTTTAAATATCCCCAAATTCCATTAATTTACTGCTACTATCAGGTCTATCCATAGAAGTGAAATAGAACTGGAAACAATTTTTACATTTTGTTGGAATTATGCCCTAGAGGCAATAATAAAGATGTTATTATTATAATTCTTGTTCATGATAATGTTTATATTCCATGCTAGAATTGTATTAAGCGGAAACTTTAATACTTGTGTGGTTTATGAACAACACCGTGTCCCTAGTACGCCTCTATGGACTAGCTCATTGATTAATGATGGTTAAGGTTTCCTAACCATAGACATGTGTTGTCAATTAATAATGAGATCATATCATTAGGAGAATGGTGTGATGGACAGACCCAAATAAAGCAGAGCAATTAGATCGTGTCATCGTGTTCATCTTTGCGAAGCTTTTCCTATGTCATGTATTGTATTCCTTAGACCATGAGATAATACAACTCCCTAGTATCGGAAGAAAGCTTTGAAGTCATCAAACGTCATCCTATGTGAGGGTGATAATAAAGGTGTCTCTCAGGTGATCAGAAAGTACTTGTTGAGTTGTATGTATCGAGATGGAATTTGTCCCTCCCAAGTCAGAGAGATATACTTTGGGCCCACTCGGTAATCGATATCAACACCGCTTGCAAGCATGTGGTTAAGGAGTTAATCACGAAGTGATATCGGATTACGGAACGAGTAAAGTACTTGCTGTGAACGAAATTGAACTAGGTATGGTGATACCGACGATCAAATCTGGGGCGAGTAAAATATCGTGTGACGAAGGGAATACATATACGGGATTAATTGAATCCTGACATCGTGGTTCATCCGATATGATCATCGATGAATATGTGGGAGTCAATATGGGTTTCCAGATCCCGCTATTGATTATTGATAGAAGATCATGTCTGCATATTCTCGAACCCGTAGGGTCACACACTTAACGTGCATCGACGCTAGGATAGAATGGATAATTGGTTTATGAGTTTTAGTTCGGAGTCTCGGATGAGATCCAGGACGTCACGAGAGGTTCCGGAATGGTCCGGAGAATAAGATTCATATAAAGGAAAGCAGTTTTTGGATTCCGGAAAGGTTTCGGAGTTTATCGGTATTGTACCGGAAGGTTCTAGAAGGTTCCGGAGTGGGACCAACGTGGGCCCACTTGACGGAGGCCTGCGTGGGCCTAAGGGGAAGTGCCCTGGCCGCCCTGGGCCAGGTGCACAAGGCCCCTAAGGCCCAGCCGGCCAGCCCAAGGGGAAACCCTAAGGGAGTCTTCAAAGAAGGAAGGGGGGGAAACTTGCCCCCCACTCTTCCTACTCCAAGTCGGCTAGGGTTTGGGGAGAGGCCAAGCTGGCCTTGGCCAGCCACCCCTCTATATATAGGGGGGCAAGGGCGCAGCCCTCTCTCACCCCAACCCAAACCCTAGCCGCCAACTGCTGCCCTCCCTCTCTCTCTCTCTCTCACGACTGCGCGTAGGCGAAGCCCTGCCGCAGAAACTCTCCACCATAAGCACCACGCCGTCGTGCTGCCGATCCAATCTATCTCTCCACCATACTTGCTGGACCAAGGAAGGAGGAGACGTCGCTGCACTGCACGTGTGCAACTCTCGGAGGCGCCGCCACTTGCGGCGTAGGATCGGATCGGATCGCGAGGAGGAGACGGCGAGTACGACTACGTCAACCACGTTCTCTTGAACGTTTCCGCTGTGCGAATCTTCAAGGGTATGAAGATCTCATCTACCTCTCTCGTTGATTACATCTCCTAGATTAGATCTTGGCTTTCTTGTTCGTTGCGTAGAATTTTTTTGATTTACTATGCTACGAAACCCTTAAGTGGTATCAGAGCTAGATCTATGCGTAGATGTGTTTCACGAGTAGAACGCAACATGTTTGTTGCGGGCGTTGATGTTTTCTGTTGCAAACCTCTTGTTGTGTATCTCTTATGGCGCGGTATAGTGAGATCGAAGCGGTCCAGGCCAACTTTACGCGACCGCGTTCGCGAGACCGGCTCCGCACTTGACGTGTGGCTTGTTCCATACATGCGGCTGGTGGATGCCAGTTTCTCTCACTATAGTAGTCATGGGATTTACATCGGATGTTAGCAACCATAATATCACCGTTGTGGCTTTTCGTAGGTAAGAATCGTTCTTAGCTTGCTACTCCCATAAGCCACGTAAAACTTGCAACAACAAAGTAGAGGCGTCTAACTTGTTTTTGCAGGGAGTGTTTTGTGATATGGTATGGCCCAAGACATGATGTGTATGAATTGAGTTGTATGCAATGATCATGTTTTGTAATCTTTCACGACTTGCATGTCGATGAGTTCACAACCGGCTGGAGCCATATGGTTGTCTTTATAATTGTGTATGACCTGCGTGTCAACTTCTTATACGCCATGTAATAGCTTTACTTTATCGCTAAATAGTTAGCAATAGTTGTAGTTGCTATTTGTGGTGGAGGCAATCATGGTGGAGTGATGGAGATCATGCCGGCGCGCACAAGATGGAGATCATGGCGCGGAGATTGGCTATACCATGTCACATAAAATTATATGCATGTGATGTTTATCATTTTATGTATCTTATTTTGCTTAGATCGCGACGGTAGCATTATAAGATGATTCCTCACTTAAAAGATCAAGATAAAATTGTGTTCTCCCCTCGTATGCGCCGTTGCGAAAGTTCGTCGTTTTCAAGCACCTCGTGATGATCGGGTGCTATAAACTCTACGTTCACATACAACGGGTGCAAGCCAGTTTTGCACACGCGGAAAATACTTGGGTTTGACTTGACGAGCCTAGCATGTACAGACATGGCCTCGGAACACACGAACCGAAAGGTTAAACATGAGTCATATGAATGATATGATCGACACTGAGTTGTCCACCATTGAAACCACATCTCTTCTCGTGAAGATCGGATTAGGTGTGGTGAATTTGGATCGTGTTCACTAAACAACTTGAGGGATGTTGAATTTAGTGGGAGTTCATCTAGTAATTTGATTAAGTTGAACTAGTTATCATGAACATAGTCTAAATTGTACTTGCAATGTTGTAGATCAAATGGCTAAGTCCAACTTCAACTTCAACGTGTTTGCCGAGAAAGAAAAGCTTAAGAACAATGGGTCTAACTTCACCAACTGGTTCCGCAATCTAAGAATCATACTCGCTGGCGGACAAAAAGCCTATGTACTTGACAAAGCGCTAGGTGACACCCCTGCTGCAACTGCGAAAACTGAAGAACTTGCTGACTTCAATGCTCGTAGAGATGATTGTGATGCGATTATGAGTACCATGCTGTTTTCTATGGAACCGGAACTTCAAAATCGTTTTGAGAAGTACCGCGGGCCTTTTGAGATACTTGAGGAACTGAAAACGATGTTTCAGACTCAGGCCCGTTCTGAGAGATATGAGATCTCTGAGAAGTTCTTTAACTGCAAGATGGAGGAAGGGAGTTCCGTTAGTGAGCACGCCATTAAGATGTCGGGCTACACTCAACGCCTTGAGCAACTGGACTGCAAGATTCCAGAGGAGCTCAAGATTGACAGAGTTCTGCAATCACTCCCTCCTAGCTACAAAGGTTTTGTAGTTACTCATAATCAAATTGGTTCCACTGATACGATCACTGAGCTCTTCGCTAAGCTGAAAGCTGCGGAGGTGGATATCAAGAAAGATAATCATGTGTTGATGGTCAACAAGACCACTAGCTTTAAGAAAGCTAAGGGAGCAAAGGGATCTTTCAAGAAAGGCGGAGGCAAGCGCGTTGCCCCTGCTGAGAAGAAGCTCAAGTCTGGACCTAAGCCGGACACTGAGTGCTTCTATTGTAAGGTCAAGGGTCACTGGAAGCGCAACTGTCCGAAGTACTTAGCGGACAAGAAGGCTGGCACCATCAAAGGTATATTTGATATACATGTTATTGATGTCTACCTTACTAGCGCTCGTTGTAGTGCCTGGGTATATGATACTGGTTCAGTTGCTAATATTTGTAACTCGAAACAGGAGCTACGGAATAAACGGCAGCTAGCAAGAGATGAGGTGACGATGCGCGTTGGCAATGGATCAAAAGTTGATGTGATGGCCGTCGGCACGCTCTCCTTAGTTTTACCTTCGGGATTAGTTTTAAACCTTAATAAGTGTTATTATGTGCCTGCGTTGAGCATGAACATTATATCTGGATCATGTTTATTGCAAGACGGTTATTCATTTAAATCTGAGAATAATGGTTGTTCTATTTATATGAATAACATCTTTTATGGTCATGCACCTGTTGTGAATGGTTTATTTCTTCTGAATCTCGAAAGCAATGAAACACACATCCATAACATTGAGGCTAAAAGATGCAAAGTAGATAGTGATAATCCAACTTATTTGTGGCACTGCCGTCTAGGTCATATTGGTGTAAAACGCATGAAGAAACTCCATTCTGATGGACTTTTGGAGTCTCTTGATTTTGAATCATTTGACACGTGCGAACCATGCCTCATGGGCAAGATGATCAAAACCCCGTTCTCCGGAATAATGGAGCGAGCAACGGACTTATTGGAAATCATACATACCAATGTGTGCGGACCAATGAGTATTTCGACGCGCGGTGGATATCGCTATTTTCTCACTTTTACTGATGACTTAAGTAGATATGGGTATATCTATTTAATGAAACATAAATCTGAAACGTTTGAAAAGTTCAAAGAATTTCAGAACGAAGTGGAAAACCATCGTAACAGGAAAATTAAATTTCTACGATCCGATCGTGGAGGTGAGTATTTGAGTTATGATTTTCTTACGCATCTTAAAGCAAGCGGAATCGTTTCGCAACTCACGCCACCCGGAACACCACAGCGCAATGGTGTGTCTGAACGCCGGAATCGAACTCTATTAGATATGGTGCGATCAATGATGTCTCTTACAGATTTGCCGTTATCATTTTGGGGTTATGCATTAGAAACCGCTGCATTCACTTTAAATAGGGCACCATCTAAATCCGTTGAGACGACACCGTATGAACTTTGGTTTGGTGCTAAACCTAAGTTGTCGTTTCTTAAAGTTTGGGGATGCGAAGCTTACGTCAAGAAGTTGATGCCGGACAAGCTCGAACCCAAAGCGGAGAAATGCGTCTTCATAGGATACCCTAAGGAAACGATTGGGTATACCTTCTACCACAGATCCGAAGGCAAAGTGTTTGTTGCAAAGAACGGATCCTTTCTTGAGAAGGAGTTTCTCTCGAAAGAAGTGAGTAGGAGGAAGGTAGAGCTAGACGAGGTTATTGAACCTTCTCTCGAGTTGGAGAGTAGCGCAGCACCAGAAATTGTTCTGGCGCCGCCTGCATCAACAAGAGAAGAAGCTAATGATAAAGATCATGAAACTTCAAACGATGCTACTACTGAACTTCGCAGGTCGACAAGGTCACGTGCCACTCCTGAATGGTACGGCAACCCTGTCTTAACCGTCTTGTTGTTAGACAACAGCGAACCTGCGAACTATGAGGAAGCAATGATGAGCCCAGACTCTGAGAAATGGCTAGAAGCCATGAAATCCGAATTGGGATCCATGAGTGAAAACCAAGTGTGGACTTTGGTAGACCCTCCTAGCGACCGTAAGGCCGTTGAGTGCAAATGGATTTTCAAGAAGAAAACAGACGCGGATGGTAATGTTACTGTCTATAAAGCTCGTCTTGTCGCAAAAGGTTTTCGGCAAGTTCAAGGTGTTGACTACGATGAGACTTTCTCTCCCGTAGCGATGTTTAAGTCCATTCGGATTTTATTAGCAATTGCTGCATTTCATGATTATGAAATATGGCAGATGGATGTCAAGACTGCGTTCCTCAATGGCAACATTGATGAAGAGTTGTATATGATGCAGCCCGAAGGTTTTGTCGATCCTAAGGATGCTAATAAGGTGTGCAAACTTCAGCGTTCCATTTATGGGCTGAAGCAAGCATCTCGGAGTTGGAACCTTCGTTTTGATCAAGTGATCAAGAGTTTTGGATTTGTTCCAAATTGCTACGAAGCTTGTATCTACAAGAAAGTGAGTGGGAGCTCGGTGACATTTTTAGTACTATATGTGGATGACATATTGATTATTGGAAATGACATCGATATGCTTAACGATGTGAAGAATTATTTGAATAAATGTTTTTCAATGAAAGACCTAGGGGAAGCTGCTTATATATTAGGCATCAAAATCTATAGAGATAGAGAAAGACGCCTAATAGCTTTAAGCCAAAGTACATATCTGGACAAAGTTCTGAAGAGGTTCAGAATGGATAAAGCAAAGAAAGGTTCATTGCCCATGTTGTCAGGTAAGATATTGAGCAAGGCTCAGTGTCCAGCTACGGTAAAAGATAGAGAAACTATGAGCAAAGTGCCATATGCCTCGGCCATAGGTTCTATTATGTATGCCATGCTGTGTACTAGACCGGATGTGTCCAATGCTCTTAGTTTGACGAGCAGATACCAAAGTGATCCAGGAGTGGAACACTGGACAGCCGTAAAGAACATCCTAAAGTATTTAAATAGGACTAAAGAAATGTTCTTGGTCTATGGAGGTGATGAGGAGCTCGTCGTAAAAGGTTACGTCGACGCTAGCTTCGACACCGACCCGGATGATTTTAAATCTCAGACAGGATACGTTTATATTTTGAATGGTGGAGCTGTGAGCTGGAGAAGCTGCAAGCAAAGCGTGATCGCGGGATCTACAACAGAAGCGGAATACATGGCTGCTTCAGAAGCATCAAGTGAAGGAGTTTGGATCAGAAACTTCATCACTGAGCTTGGTGTGGTTCCAAATGCCTTGGACCCACTGGAGATATTGTGCGACAACACTGGCGCCATAGCACTGGCTAAGGAACCAAGATATCATCCAAAAACCAAGCACATCAACCGCCGTTTCCATATAATTCGAGATTATATAGCAGATGGAGATCTGAAGATTAGCAAAGTACATACAGATCTGAATGTCGCAGATCCGTTGACTAAACCTCTTCCACGAGCAAAACATGATCAGCACCTTAATGCCATGGGTGTTAGATTGTTGCCAGATGTAAACTAGATTATTGACTCTAGTGCAAGTGGGAGACTGTTGGAATTATGCCCTAGAGGCAATAATAAAGATGTTATTATTATAATTCTTGTTCATGATAATGTTTATATTCCATGCTAGAATTGTATTAAGCGGAAACTTTAATACTTGTGTGGTTTATGAACAACACCGTGTCCCTAGTACGCCTCTATGGACTAGCTCATTGATTAATGATGGTTAAGGTTTCCTAACCATAGACATGTGTTGTCAATTAATAATGAGATCATATCATTAGGAGAATGGTGTGATGGACAGACCCAAATAAAGCAGAGCAATTAGATCGTGTCATCGTGTTCATCTTTGCGAAGCTTTTCCTATGTCATGTATTGTATTCCTTAGACCATGAGATAATACAACTCCCTAGTATCGGAAGAAAGCTTTGAAGTCATCAAACGTCATCCTATGTGAGGGTGATAATAAAGGTGTCTCTCAGGTGATCAGAAAGTACTTGTTGAGTTGTATGTATCGAGATGGAATTTGTCCCTCCCAAGTCAGAGAGATATACTTTGGGCCCACTCGGTAATCGATATCAACACCGCTTGCAAGCATGTGGTTAAGGAGTTAATCACGAAGTGATATCGGATTACGGAACGAGTAAAGTACTTGCTGTGAACGAAATTGAACTAGGTATGGTGATACCGACGATCAAATCTCGGGCGAGTAAAATATCGTGTGACGAAGGGAATACATATACGGGATTAATTGAATCCTGACATCGTGGTTCATCCGATATGATCATCGATGAATATGTGGGAGTCAATATGGGTTTCCAGATCCCGCTATTGATTATTGATAGAAGATCATGTCTGCATATTCTCGAACCCGTAGGGTCACACACTTAACGTGCATCGACGCTAGGATAGAATGGATAATTGGTTTATGAGTTTTAGTTCGGAGTCTCGGATGAGATCCAGGACGTCACGAGAGGTTCCGGAATGGTCCGGAGAATAAGATTCATATAAAGGAAAGCAGTTTTTGGATTCCGGAAAGGTTTCGGAGTTTATCGGTATTGTACCGGAAGGTTCTAGAAGGTTCCGGAGTGGGACCAACGTGGGCCCACTTGACGGAGGCCTGCGTGGGCCTAAGGGGAAGTGCCCTGGCCGCCCTGGGCCAGGTGCACAAGGCCCCTAAGGCCCAGCCGGCCAGCCCAAGGGGAAACCCTAAGGGAGTCTTCAAAGAAGGAAGGGGGGGAAACTTGCCCCCCACTCTTCCTACTCCAAGTCGGCTAGGGTTTGGGGAGAGGCCAAGCTGGCCTTGGCCAGCCACCCCTCTATATATAGGGGGGCAAGGGCGCAGCCCTCTCTCACCCCAACCCAAACCCTAGCCGCCAACTGCTGCCCTCCCTCTCTCTCTCTCGCGACTGCGCGTAGGCGAAGCCCTGCCGCAGAAACTCTCCACCATAAGCACCACGCCGTCGTGCTGCCGATCCAATCTATCTCTCCACCATACTTGCTGGACCAAGGAAGGAGGAGACGTCGCTGCACCGCACGTGTGCAACTCTCGGAGGCGCCGCCACTTGCGGCGTAGGATCGGATCGGATCGCGAGGAGGAGACGGCGAGTACGACTACGTCAACCACGTTCTCTTGAACGTTTCCGCTGTGCGAATCTTCAAGGGTATGAAGATCTCATCTACCTCTCTCGTTGATTACATCTCCTAGATTAGATCTTGGCTTTCTTGTTCGTTGCGTAGAAATTTTTTTGATTTACTATGCTACGAAACCCTTAAGTGGTATCAGAGCTAGATCTATGCGTAGATGTGTTTCACGAGTAGAACGCAACATGTTTGTTGCGGGCGTTGATGTTTTCTGTTGCAAACCTCTTGTTGTGTATCTCTTATGGCGCGGTATAGTGAGATCGAAGCGGTCCAGGCCAACTTTACGCGACCGCGTTCGCGAGACCGGCTCCGCACTTGACGTGTGGCTTGTTCCATACATGCGGCTGGTGGATGCCAGTTTCTCTCACTATAGTAGTCATGGGATTTACATCGGATGTTAGCAACCATAATATCACCGTTGTGGCTTTTCGTAGGTAAGAATCGTTCTTAGCTTGCTACTCCCATAAGCCACGTAAAACTTGCAACAACAAAGTAGAGGCGTCTAACTTGTTTTTGCAGGGAGTGTTTTGTGATATGGTATGGCCCAAGACATGATGTGTATGAATTGAGTTGTATGCAATGATCATGTTTTGTAATCTTTCACGACTTGCATGTCGATGAGTTCACAACCGGCTGGAGCCATATGGTTGTCTTTATAATTGTGTATGACCTGCGTGTCAACTTCTTATACGCCATGTAATAGCTTTACTTTATCGCTAAATAGTTAGCAATAGTTGTAGTTGCTATTTGTGGTGGAGGCAATCATGGTGGAGTGATGGAGATCATGCCGGCGCGCACAAGATGGAGATCATGGCGCGGAGATTGGCTATACCATGTCACATAAAATTATATGCATGTGATGTTTATCATTTTATGTATCTTATTTTGCTTAGATCGCGACGGTAGCATTATAAGATGATTCCTCACTTAAAAGATCAAGATAAAATTGTGTTCTCCCCTCGTATGCGCCGTTGCGAAAGTTCGTCGTTTTCAAGCACCTCGTGATGATCGGGTGCTATAAACTCTACGTTCACATACAACGGGTGCAAGCCAGTTTTGCACATGCGGAAAATACTTGGGTTTGACTTGACGAGCCTAGCATGTACAGACATGGCCTCGGAACACACGAACCGAAAGGTTAAACATGAGTCATATGAATGATATGATCGACACTGAGTTGTCCACCATTGAAACCACATCTCTTCTCGTGAAGATCGGATTAGGTGTGGTGAATTTGGATCGTGTTCACTAAACAACTTGAGGGATGTTGAATTTAGTGGGAGTTCATCTAGTAATTTGATTAAGTTGAACTAGTTATCATGAACATAGTCTAAATTGTACTTGCAATGTTGTAGATCAAATGGCTAAGTCCAACTTCAACTTCAACGTGTTTGCTGAGAAAGAAAAGCTTAAGAACAATGGGTCTAACTTCACCAACTGGTTCCGCAATCTAAGAATCATACTCGCTGGCGGACAAAAAGCCTATGTACTTGACAAAGCGCTAGGTGACACCCCTGCTGCAACTGCGAAAACTGAAGAACTTGCTGACTTCAATGCTCGTAGAGATGATTGTGATGCGATTATGAGTACCATGCTGTTTTCTATGGAACCGGAACTTCAAAATCGTTTTGAGAAGTACCGCGGGCCTTTTGAGATACTTGAGGAACTGAAAACGATGTTTCAGACTCAGGCCCGTTCTGAGAGATATGAGATCTCTGAGAAGTTCTTTAACTACAAGATGGAGGAAGGGAGTTCCGTTAGTGAGCACGCCATTAAGATGTCGGGCTACACTCAACGCCTTGAGCAACTGGACTGCAAGATTCCAGAGGAGCTCAAGATTGACAGAGTTCTGCAATCACTCCCTCCTAGCTACAAAGGTTTTGTAGTTACTCATAATCAAATTGGTTCCACTGATACGATCACTGAGCTCTTCGCTAAGCTGAAAGCTGCGGAGGTGGATATCAAGAAAGATAATCATGTGTTGATGGTCAACAAGACCACTAGCTTTAAGAAAGCTAAGGGAGCAAAGGGATCTTTCAAGAAAGGCGGAGGCAAGCGCGTTGCCCCTGCTGAGAAGAAGCTCAAGTCTGGACCTAAGCCGGACACTGAGTGCTTCTATTGTAAGGTCAAGGGTCACTGGAAGCGCAACTGTCCGAAGTACTTAGCGGACAAGAAGGCTGGCACCATCAAAGGTATATTTGATATACATGTTATTGATGTCTACCTTACTAGCGCTCGTTGTAGTGCCTGGGTATATGATACTGGTTCAGTTGCTAATATTTGTAACTCGAAACAGGAGCTACGGAATAAACGGCGGCTAGCAAGAGATGAGGTGACGATGCGCGTTGGCAATGGATCAAAAGTTGATGTGATGGCCGTCGGCACGCTCTCCTTAGTTTTACCTTCGGGATTAGTTTTAAACCTTAATAAGTGTTATTATGTGCCTGCGTTGAGCATGAACATTATATCTGGATCATGTTTATTGCAAGACGGTTATTCATTTAAATCTGAGAATAATGGTTGTTCTATTTATATGAATAACATCTTTTATGGTCATGCACCTGTTGTGAATGGTTTATTTCTTCTGAATCTCGAAAGCAATGAAACACACATCCATAACATTGAGGCTAAAAGATGCAAAGTAGATAGTGATAATCCAACTTATTTGTGGCACTGCCGTCTAGGTCATATTGGTGTAAAACGCATGAAGAAACTCCATTCTGATGGACTTTTGGAGTCTCTTGATTTTGAATCATTTGACACGTGCGAACCATGCCTCATGGGCAAGATGATCAAAACCCCGTTCTCCGGAATAATGGAGCGAGCAACGGACTTATTGGAAATCATACATACCAATGTGTGCGGACCAATGAGTATTTCGACGCGCGGTGGATATCGCTATTTTCTCACTTTTACTGATGACTTAAGTAGATATGGGTATATCTATTTAATGAAACATAAATCTGAAACGTTTGAAAAGTTCAAAGAATTTCAGAACGAAGTGGAAAACCATCGTAACAGGAAAATTAAATTTCTACGATCCGATCGTGGAGGTGAGTATTTGAGTTATGATTTTCTTACGCATCTTAAAGCAAGCGGAATCGTTTCGCAACTCACGCCACCCGGAACACCACAGCGCAATGGTGTGTCTGAACGCCGGAATCGAACTCTATTAGATATGGTGCGATCAATGATGTCTCTTACAGATTTGCCGTTATCATTTTGGGGTTATGCATTAGAAACCGCTGCATTCACTTTAAATAGGGCACCATCTAAATCCGTTGAGACGACACCGTATGAACTTTGGTTTGGTGCTAAACCTAAGTTGTCGTTTCTTAAAGTTTGGGGATGCGAAGCTTACGTCAAGAAGTTGATGCCGGACAAGCTCGAACCCAAAGCGGAGAAATGCGTCTTCATAGGATACCCTAAGGAAACGATTGGGTATACCTTCTACCACAGATCCGAAGGCAAAGTGTTTGTTGCAAAGAACGGATCCTTTCTTGAGAAGGAGTTTCTCTCGAAAGAAGTGAGTAGGAGGAAGGTAGAGCTAGACGAGGTTATTGAACCTTCTCTCGAGTTGGAGAGTAGCGCAGCACCAGAAATTGTTCTGGCGCCGCCTGCATCAACAAGAGAAGAAGCTAATGATAAAGATCATGAAACTTCAAACGATGCTACTACTGAACTTCGCAGGTCGACAAGGTCACGTGCCACTCCTGAATGGTACGGCAACCCTGTCTTAACCGTCTTGTTGTTAGACAACAGCGAACCTGCGAACTATGAGGAAGCAATGATGAGCCCAGACTCTGAGAAATGGCTAGAAGCCATGAAATCCGAATTGGGATCCATGAGTGAAAACCAAGTGTGGACTTTGGTAGACCCTCCTAGCGACCGTAAGGCCGTTGAGTGCAAATGGATTTTCAAGAAGAAAACGGACGCGGATGGTAATGTTACTGTCTATAAAGCTCGTCTTGTCGCAAAAGGTTTTCGGCAAGTTCAAGGTGTTGACTACGATGAGACTTTCTCTCCCGTAGCGATGTTTAAGTCCATTCGGATTTTATTAGCAATTGCTGCATTTCATGATTATGAAATATGGCAGATGGATGTCAAGACTGCGTTCCTCAATGGCAACATTGATGAAGAGTTGTATATGATGCAGCCCGAAGGTTTTGTCGATCCTAAGGATGCTAATAAGGTGTGCAAACTTCAGCGTTCCATTTATGGGCTGAAGCAAGCATCTCGGAGTTGGAACCTTCGTTTTGATCAAGTGATCAAGAGTTTTGGATTTGTTCCAAATTGCTACGAAGCTTGTATCTACAAGAAAGTGAGTGGGAGCTCGGTGACATTTTTAGTACTATATGTGGATGACATATTGATTATTGGAAATGACATCGATATGCTTAACGATGTGAAGAATTATTTGAATAAATGTTTTTCAATGAAAGACCTAGGGGAAGCTGCTTATATATTAGGCATCAAAATCTATAGAGATAGAGAAAGACGCCTAATAGCTTTAAGCCAAAGTACATATCTGGACAAAGTTCTGAAGAGGTTCAGAATGGATAAAGCAAAGAAAGGTTCATTGCCCATGTTGTCAGGTAAGATATTGAGCAAGGCTCAGTGTCCAGCTACGGTAAAAGATAGAGAAACTATGAGCAAAGTGCCATATGCCTCGGCCATAGGTTCTATTATGTATGCCATGCTGTGTACTAGACCGGATGTGTCCAATGCTCTTAGTTTGACGAGCAGATACCAAAGTGATCCAGGAGTGGAACACTGGACAGCCGTAAAGAACATCCTAAAGTATTTAAATAGGACTAAAGAAATGTTCTTGGTCTATGGAGGTGATGAGGAGCTCGTCGTAAAAGGTTACGTCGACGCTAGCTTCGACACCGACCCGGATGATTTTAAATCTCAGACAGGATACGTTTATATTTTGAATGGTGGAGCTGTGAGCTGGAGAAGCTGCAAGCAAAGCGTGATCGCGGGATCTACAACAGAAGCGGAATACATGGCTGCTTCAGAAGCATCAAGTGAAGGAGTTTGGATCAGAAACTTCATCACTGAGCTTGGTGTGGTTCCAAATGCCTTGGACCCACTGGAGATATTGTGCGACAACACTGGCGCCATAGCACTGGCTAAGGAACCAAGATATCATCCAAAAACCAAGCACATCAACCGCCGTTTCCATATAATTCGAGAT
Organism: Dactylis glomerata; assembly: GCA_007115705.1. Lineage (NCBI taxonomy): Eukaryota > Viridiplantae > Streptophyta > Magnoliopsida > Poales > Poaceae > Dactylis > Dactylis glomerata. The sequence goes on along the minus strand of QXEO01000537.1, from coordinate 3,444,541 downwards.
TATATAGCAGATGGAGATCTGAAGATTAGCAAAGTACATACAGATCTGAATGTCGCAGATCCGTTGACTAAACCTCTTCCACGAGCAAAACATGATCAGCACCTTAATGCCATGGGTGTTAGATTGTTGCCAGATGTAAACTAGATTATTGACTCTAGTGCAAGTGGGAGACTGTTGGAATTATGCCCTAGAGGCAATAATAAAGATGTTATTATTATAATTCTTGTTCATGATAATGTTTATATTCCATGCTAGAATTGTATTAAGCGGAAACTTTAATACTTGTGTGGTTTATGAACAACACCGTGTCCCTAGTACGCCTCTATGGACTAGCTCATTGATTAATGATGGTTAAGGTTTCCTAACCATAGACATGTGTTGTCAATTAATAATGAGATCATATCATTAGGAGAATGGTGTGATGGACAGACCCAAATAAAGCAGAGCAATTAGATCGTGTCATCGTGTTCATCTTTGCGAAGCTTTTCCTATGTCATGTATTGTATTCCTTAGACCATGAGATAATACAACTCCCTAGTATCGGAAGAAAGCTTTGAAGTCATCAAACGTCATCCTATGTGAGGGTGATAATAAAGGTGTCTCTCAGGTGATCAGAAAGTACTTGTTGAGTTGTATGTATCGAGATGGAATTTGTCCCTCCCAAGTCAGAAAGATATACTTCGGGCCCACTCGATAATCGATATCAACACCGCTTGCAAGCATGTGGTTAAGGAGTTAATCACGAAGTGATATCGGATTACAGAACGAGTAAAGTACTTGCTGTGAACGAAATTGAACTAGGTATGGTGATACCGACGATCAAATCTCGGGCGAGTAAAATATCGTGTGACGAAGGGAATACATATACGGGATTAATTGAATCCTGACATCGTGGTTCATCCGATATGATCATCGATGAATATGTGGGAGTCAATATGGGTTTCCAGATCCCGCTATTGATTATTGATAGAAGATCATGTCTGCATATTCTCGAACCCGTAGGGTCACACACTTAACGTGCATCGACGCTAGGATAGAATGGATAATTGGTTTATGAGTTTTAGTTCGGAGTCTCGGATGAGATCCAGGACGTCACGAGAGGTTCCGGAATGGTCCGGAGAATAAGATTCATATAAAGGAAAGCAGTTTTTGGATTCCGGAAAGGTTTCGGAGTTTATCGGTATTGTACCGGAAGGTTCTAGAAGGTTCCGGAGTGGGACCAACGTGGGCCCACTTGACGGAGGCCTGCGTGGGCCTAAGGGGAAGTGCCCTGGCCGCCCTGGGCCAGGTGCACAAGGCCCCTAAGGCCCAGCCGGCCAGCCCAAGGGGAAACCCTAAGGGAGTCTTCAAAGAAGGAAGGGGGGGAAACTTGCCCCCCACTCTTCCTACTCCAAGTCGGCTAGGGTTTGGGGAGAGGCCAAGCTGGCCTTGGCCGGCCACCCCTCTATATATAGGGGGGCAAGGGCGCAGCCCTCTCTCACCCCAACCCAAACCCTAGCCGCCAACTGCTGCCCTCCCTCTCTCTCTCTCTCGCGACTGCGCGTAGGCGAAGCCCTGCCGCAGAAACTCTCCACCATAAGCACCACGCCGTCGTGCTGCCGATCCAATCTATCTCTCCACCGTACTTGCTGGACCAAGGAAGGAGGAGACGTCGCTGCACCGCACGTGTGCAACTCTCGGAGGCGCCGCCACTTGCGGCGTAGGATCGGATCGGATCGCGAGGAGGAGACGGCGAGTACGACTACGTCAACCACGTTCTCTTGAACGTTTCCGCTGTGCGAATCTTCAAGGGTATGAAGATCTCATCTACCTCTCTCGTTGATTACATCTCCTAGATTAGATCTTGGCTTTCTTGTTCGTTGCGTAGAAATTTTTTTGATTTACTATGCTACGAAACCCTTCAAATTTTGAGAAATTGATTTTTACTTTTATGTAGTCAGTGCATTGCCGGCCTTCGACAGGATATGTCGTGTTTGGTTCATTAACCACCTTCAATTCTTTAGCTAGACTTAAATTTTCACCACATATTTCTGTTTTGCTTCCTTTCTTGCTTTCTTTCACCTACGCTGCCGAATTCAATATCATAGGATTTGGGTCAAATCATGTAAGCGAGCATGGCCAGCAAAATATATGAGTCTACTTTTTGCTGCCGGAGTGCCATTGAAATTCAGCGCATCTTCGACAGCGGAAGATACTACAACTCGAGAGAAACAACAACAATCAGGATACATAAAGACTCAGGCGCGCCCTGAGCGGAGGTCCGTGACCATCAGAGCAAGCCATCCACGTCTGGGATGGTGGTGCATATACGAAGTAAATTCATCGTGCCTTGAATTAATCATGAATGGAAGTAGAGCGTGCATATATTTAGCTAAGACAATACCAAGTAATTTGGTTATGTAGCTAATGCACAAACTTAAGTCATCTGTAGAGGGAGAAAACAAAAGAAACATACACCACAGAAGTTGCCACTACGACATAAGTTAGCCGCTGCCCCGCTTTTGTGTTGCCCGTGCGACAGCACCACCACGCCCAGCTAACCGCTGCCCCGCTCTTGTGCTGCCCGTGCGACAGCACCACCACGCCACCAAGGCTGCTTAGGTATGGTAGTACACCATGGCCTTGGCCGCTTCTTGTGTCTTGCCCTCCTCCCCCAGACGCTCCTCCTCTCGGTGGGAGAAGCTAGCGGCGGCGTCTGTTACCGAAGCTTCGCCGAGGTGTCGAACGGTGGACGCCAAGACGTGGGGATGAGAGTTAGGGCGCGGATGGACGAAACATAAAAAACAAATAAATCGAACAGTTTTTTTTTCACTTACCGGTGGCATTGAGGGTAATATGTAGATTGGTGAACAGTTTTTTTACTTACCGGTGGCATTGAGGGTAATATATAGTTTGGTGGAAGGATATATCGGTTTAAAAAAATGTTGGATGAACAAACCACGGAAACCTTAGGTCTTTTATTATTAGGTATAGACTAGCACACATGCCCGTGCGTTGCACCGGGAGATAAAAAAATCATTTTTTCATAAATAACATTGGCACAATTCTAAATATCCCTAAATTCCATCAATTTACTGCTACTATCAGGTCTATCCATAGAAGTGAAATAGAACTGGAAACAATTTTTACATGTGAATTTTAAGAAATTGATTTTTACTTTTATGTAGTCAATGCATTGTCGGCCTCCGACAGGATATGTCGTATTTGGTTCATTAACCACCTTCAATTCTTTAGCTGGACTTAAATTTTCACCACACATTTCTGTTTTGCTTCCTTTTTTGCTTTCTTTCACCTACGTTGCCGAATTCAATATCATGGGATTTGGACCAAATCATGTAAGCGAGCATGGCCAGCATAATATGTGAGTCTACTTTTTGCTGCCGGAGTGCCATTGAAATTTAGCACATCTTCGACGCCGGGAGATACTATAACTCGAGGGAAACAACAACAATCAGGATATGTGAAGACTCAGGCGCGCCCCTGAGCGGAGGTCCGTGACCATGAGAGCAAGCCACCCACGTCTGGGGTGGTGGTGCATATACGAAGTAAATTCATCGTGCCTTGAACTAATCATGAATGGAAGTAGAGCGTGCATATAGTTAGCTAAGACAATACCAAATAATTTGGTTCTGTAGCTAATACACACACTTAAGTCATCTGTAGAGGGAGAAAACAAAAGAAACATACACCACAGAAGTTGCCACTACGACATCAGTTAGCCGCTGCCCCGCTCTTGTGTTGCCCGTGCGACAGCACCACCACGTCCAGCTAACCGCTGCCCCGCTCTTGTGCTGCCCGTGCGACAGCACCACCACGCCACCAAGGTTGCTTAGGTATGCTAGTTCACCACGGCCTTGGCCGCTTCCTGTGTCTTGCCCTCCTCCCCCAGACGCTCCTCCTCTCGGTGGGAGAAGCTAGCGGCGGCGTCTGTTGCCGAAGCTTCGCCGAGGTGTTGAATGGTGGATGCCAAGACGTGGGGATGAGAGCTAGGACGCGGACGGACGAAACATACAAAACAAATAAATCGAATAGTTTTTTTCACTTACCGGTGGTATTGAGGGTAATATGTAGTTTGGTGAACAGTTTTTTTACTTACCGGTGGCATTGAGGGTAATATATAATTTGGTGGAAGGATATATCGGTTCAAAAAATATTGGACGAACGAATAATGGAAACCTTACGTCCTTTATTATTAGGTATATAGATATAGATATATATATATAGATATAGATATAGATATATATATAGATATAGATTACACATAGATTCATTGATTTGGCATCCTCTTCTTAATTAATAGGTAAAGTTGCTGTTTCTGGGTCTGACGAATCGAATATCGGTACCCGGAGTCCTTCCTTAAAAAAAAAAGCATAGATTGATTATGCCCGCGTAATGCGCTGAGCTCTCGTCTTCATCGTGTAGCCTGCCCCGGTGCGGGTGTAGTCTGTCGTGTTAAAACTTAAAACCTGGACGAGGATGCTGTTAACCAATCATAGATTCACATGAGATGATAACAAAGTAGAGTAGTACTAAGAGCATAAAAAAAGAGCATCTTCATCCGCACTCCCAGTACGCCTCTTAATAGTGTTATTGGGGTGTCGGTGCTTATTTGAGCTTATAGCAGCGGCTCCGATAGGAGGCGAACGTGTTTTGGAGCCTAATAAAATAGTTGGTGCTCCCACACCGGTCCTAAGGCGCCGGGAGCCCATTGGGAGCGTTGGCGCCTCATGCCACATCGGATATAACCAGCCCCCTCCCCCCCCCCCTGGTAGTGGACACCGACAATGGTCAACCTAATTTAAGGACATCGACAGGGAGTGCGGTCGCCGGGTTAATGGAGATGCCGGTTTCCGAGGAGGCATACACTGCGACGGCCACGCGCTCCCCTTCCCCCCACATGGCGATGGCAGTGCCGCTGGTTAATGCGCACGTATGCCGGCCGCTCCGCCTCTCCACCTTTAAAGATGATGCCTTACCATCCTCACCACAACACATTTGACCGATGAGGTCGTCGTCGCGTTCGGGTCTTTGGACTGTCGCTTCGCTGCGCAGTCCGTGTTGTACCCTCCGCACACTCGTCGTCATCCGGGAGCACGACAGAGGCTCGACTTTTGCGTTGTCGCGCGTGAAGAAGGAAGTGAAGAAGGAGGTGAAGGAGGAGCCGCCAGAGCCGCAGCAGCCGCACGGTTTTCTACGCTTCCACCGGCCGAAGGAGCCGGTGGGTGAAGGTGAAGAAGGAGTCGGCACCATCGGTGATGAAGGAGAAGCTCTAGTGGGAGGAGCTGGAGCTGCAGGCGTCGTTGGCGCCACCCCGACGGCCCCGAGGACGCGTCGGGCCAACGCTTGTTGGAGGCGAGGTCCTTCAACAAGGTGCAGCCGATGGACGACACCACCACCTGCCTGTTGTCGGCCCTAGACAGCGGCAACTTCATCGAGCTAGACAAGAACAGTGGCAATGAGCTGAAGGACAGTAGCAAAATTTTCAAAATTTAGGTTTTAGTTCAAAATATATCAAATTCGTTTGAACCTTCCAACTTCGTAAAATTTCAATGAAAATCAACAATTTTATCAATTTTATTCAAATAAGATCTGTTGGAGCCGGCAATATTGAGAGCGCAGACATCGCTTCCAATAGCAAAGGAACTTCTGCCAACGCCCCTAATCCGGACCTGCACTTATTTGGGAGCGCCGGAATCCGGTGGAGATAAATGTGGCTGGAGCAATAAGCATGGCAGATGCTCTCACCGAATCCACATAAAAAACTGCCTACGGATATGGGTCGAAGACTGGAGATAGTCCAAAGCCTGTTCCTGCCAGCTGGTGCCCATCTTTGCCTGCACTCGGCAGGCGGAGGCGAGCAGATGACAGCTACATTTTGCAGATCTAACCTCGCCAATGTCACAAATTGGCCAGCTCAGTCGACTGATCTGCTTTCACGAAAAGCTTCAGACCAAAAATGAAATATTTTTATATTGGAAACCTTGACAGCTTAGAGCATTCTTACTCATCAGGGTCCATATTGTTTGCATGTCCCTAAGCTGGCAGGCTAGCACCCCAAGATTTGACTAAAATAAGCCTCAGTCAACCTCTAGATGCTGCAAGACAGCAACATCAAGTCAACACATGGGAACCGGCCAAAACTTTGCATTGTATCAGCCACAAGCTCCCACATAAACATAGTAAGAACACCGGCAAATGACTACTTACTACAAGCAGCAAATGTAATTCTGCATGCACCAAACACTAAGCAATGCTGAAGACTGGAGCAGAACAAGGCATTTATCAACGAACAAGCAGGAGAAACAATTTGGGTGTACTGTACAGATGTATGCTTGTATGACCTTCAGGCTGAATGCAAATTAGAAATAACTGAGAAGTTGCAGTCCAGAAAGGAGGTAATGTTGTATACAGAAGCGGTGACCATAATCGGATTTATTTATCTTGTTGAATCTGGAAGCAGGTTTATCCCAAAAAGCTTCTCTCTTCAGAATTGCAACAACAGTAATGGCCTTCCTAATTCTAGGTTGCTTACAGAAAAGGCTAAAGATTACTGCTATAAAACTACAGGATGCTTACATCTTTATGAACAACTACCTGATGCTAAGATGCTTCCATCCTTATGAACAGGATAAATCTCCCTTTTGATCTACAAAAATAAGCATGGTCAACCCCAAAAGTTGAACATGACAGGCAAAAATCTTGCTATACTCTTCCCATGGGTGAGAAGGGAGGGCCGTTGACAATGGATGGAGTTTTTCCTTTACTCCTCTTCACTTTCTTTTTTTCTTTCCCTGTTACTGATTCGATTAGCTGCTTCACTTCTTCTTTCAGGAGTATCTTCAATGAGCTGGAATAGAGTTTGTGCTTGAATCTCTCTATACCAATGGCTGAAGACGCTTCGGAACAGTGAAGCAAAGAAATGCAGACTGAAAATGCCTGCAGTGCTGATAATCGTGCATGGAAATCCACGGAGAGATCTCCTTTCCCATCTACTTTCATCGAAAGAGCAGGGAGAACTTCTTGGTTACCCTGCTTCAACAGTTAAGGTACACAATGAAATACTACATTTAGTTGGTTTTAACTAGTGCGGTTGTAAGGTAACATGTGTATAAGTAAAATGGGCATATGGTTTTCAAGTGGGAACCTAAGAATCATGCATTTCATCTATCAAAGAGGGATATTTCTTTTGGTGTGCTAACCGCTAACCAAGTTGGGGAACTGAATCATGTTTTAATAAATTTAGTTACTACTGTCTGGGGGTAAATGTAAACATATGGTAATATACACGTGTCTGAACATAGAGACTATTCGGCTTACCTTAACAAACAGCTCCATAGGATGCTTGCTTTCATTCATCACAGAATCAACCCAATTACTATCATATGCATTGTCAAGGACAACTATTGGGCAAGACATGTCCCATCCACCGCAGTCACACTGTCCACCACTCTTCAGACGGTTAAGTAACGGTGATGGGCTGGTATCATCATCCCTTGGTAACCCATGTGCCCCACCTGTTGTAACCACTCTGACTGTACCAGGTGCTGAGCCAGCTTTTAATTCCTCGGACCGTGTTTTATGAAACGGCACTTGGATTACAACAGCTGCAACCTCCAAATGAGGATGAAGATCTTCTTGGGACCAAAGACAAGATGCCAATGCATCTGAGTTACTTCTTGCCGTACTTTTCCTCTCCATCAAATTATTTCTCTCTAGAGACTCTCTAGAGATTGAATTACGGACAATATTGCAGAATGGTGGTTGGGTGGCATCTTTACGTTGAGTTATCTCGACGGCCGAGCTCCGTCGCGCATGTGCAATGTCATACAAAACAAACTCGCTAGTGGCTGAGTTATTCAAAATACCATCTTCTTCAACTTCAGAGTACAGATAGGAAGACACATGCATCTGACCGACAATTGGAGGCAGACACCCATGCCTATCCTTGGAGGTCCTTCCCACGGCACTGGATCGTTTGCCAGCGCTATGGAAAGTGTAAATCCAGTTCAGTTCGTTTCCAGATTTCCAAGTGTTAGCGTAAAGGGATTCTTCCAGACCCTTGGTGCAAAACTCGAAACCGAAAGCGCCCTCATCAGGATCCAGTTTAAGAACAGCATGAAGGTGAGTTGGCGATGAAGTAACGGTCATAGGACGGGCTTCCCCAATTGTCTGGCATGTAGGTGCGGAGCTGTGTTCAGTTCTGGAGATATCACTCAACAAAGATTTGCGCAGTGCACTATCTTTTCCTCTAACTGGTGGATTACCACATTTCTCACCTTCCATTTCCGTGCGGGAGGGATTCCTCATAGACTTGGACTTCATAAAAGGATCCATAATTTTTTTGAATGGATTAGATCGAACTTTTTTCTTGCCATCAACACTTTTTGATGGACAGGCAGCATCAAAAACACCCACCTTAGTTGACAAGGACTTGGGCAGATTACTCACCAAATGATTTTCACCATGGTTGCTTGAATCAAGATGAACACCAATGGGATATTGGCAACTTGATCTTGTACCTTCACTACCACTGCCTTCTAGCAAATGAGGAGTAGTATTTGAGCAGGGACGTTTAGTGGTGTCTTCCTCAAGAGATAATTGTTCGAAACCATCTCTTACATCTGCTGTCAGCAAATTGCAGTCCTTTCGTGGCCTTCCAGCCCTCGAGTTCTCATTGGGAACCTCTCGCGAAGAAATGTCAAGAAACTCCCTGGCATCTCGATTATGTTCACGACTTCTGTTAATAGAGGACCTTGACTTGCATGAACGGCTCCGTTCAGGAACCAAGCAAGATCCACTTGTACTAGGCTGGGAGGACGCATCGGCAGTCTCAAATGACACAAATGCATCTCTTCCGTATGCAGAATATAATTTCCCCCTCCCCTCTTGGAGTTTCCTGAGTCTGCTAACATCACTGGAGCTCTGGTACATAGAACCACGACTATGCATGAAGCTATCTTCTGAGTTCGCCTCAAGGCGTCTTGAAGGCAGGCTTTTGCAGTGGAAGTTTGGTATCCGGTCGAGACGTGTTTCCCCCGATTTTCCATCAGGACACTTCAACAGATGATGTCCGCTCGGTTCTGCTTCCCTGCTAGGACTCTCTGCTTCCTCCTCAATCGGTTCCATGGTTTCCTTTGCTACACTCGGACGAGAACGATTCCCCATGACGGAAACCTGCATTAAAAACGAGAATACGTTGCTTGCCTTAGATCAGGAAAAAGAGGATAGTGGCATCAGCCCCTATCCAAGATAAATGCATAGTACAAGGCAACCATTGTATGTATAAACTTTGATGGTGGAAATATTTCATGAGCTTTTAAAGTACAAACACATCCTATGAATCAACACCAAAAGAGCAAAGAGTTTTTCACACACACATACAACTTACAGTAGTACCTAAGTTTCAAGAGGAAGTGAAGAACAGCAGCCCAACACTAAAACAACAAGAATAAATCTAAATCTAATCCCGGTCACACGACGCACTATCACTGAATCAACAAAAGCGTTCCAGGGAAAGATGAACTCTTCCACATGCGAATCACTCAAATCCCACCACCAGACCAGCAGGGAAAAAAAACACTCCTAACATCTGCAGACTGCGGTTCTACAGCAAATCCGACCCGCATTTCTTGAGGAAACGCATCAGAACCTTTCCCGCTATTAGCTCCTAAAAGTCCAACGTTGGTCAAAAGCCCCAGCGCCCAAATCTACACCCATCCGCCGCAACCATTACGGAGAAGAACAACAGTTGGAATCAACCAAAAACGCACCGAGAAATGCCATTTACCTCGGAGCCGACGAGAAGCAGACCAGCGCAGCAGGGGCGGGAGTGGGCCGGATTGATTCCTCAGCCCCCGCGCATCTGCCTCGTAGTCTGGTGTGTGAGAGAGAGGGAAATATTCTTCTTGGCGGCTGACGAAAACGAAGTGGAGATTCCGAAATCTATTTGGCTTTGGAGCGCCTTCGCTGGGGGCGAGAGTGGAATAGCTGAAGGTAAAGGGGCTAGAGTGTAAAGAGCGACCTGCAGCAGCGCAGGGAAAGTTCTGGAAAGGGCATAGCGTAGTGGGCTGTTGGGTTGGGCCAGTGATAGCAGGCGTCGGTCCGAGCCACGATCATGCGTAGCTTGTTGTTTGTGCCATCTCGTGGCCCGTTCGTTAGGATCTAAATTGAACTGATAACTTTCGCCCCATATCCGCATCTTTCAAACAAGGTGGCACGCAATTTAGCTAGGTTAAGCTATGATTCTGCTAGTTTTTTCTCTTAGGATGGTGGTCCACCTCTCACAGTTTTACGTGATGTAATGGACGATATTTCACTGTTTGAAGCTTAAATAAAGTGTGCCCTTGTTTTAAAAAAAAGATATGGTACATATTTTTAGAAATCTTTCGGATATGTATGTGGATGTGGATATTTATCAACCAGATATTCTGTGGATATGGTATTGATAATATAGATTATCTGATATTTTTGCAAATTATTCGAGGTCCTCAAAGAGGATAATCCGATAAAAATAGCTTAACCCCAAATACTCCGACATACCAGCAAATCCATCAGTCCAACTGTTCATGTTATATCCCCTCGGTCTGTTGTTGACAGTATCACACATTTGCACTATTATTATTGCTCATTGTTAAAGGGTCGATTATATTTGGATTACCGTGATGTTGTGTCAGCACTCAGCACACAAGCTGCTTTGTGGTACTAAGAGCATCTCTAACAGAAGCGCTAAATTTTGCGCTGTAAAAATCGTTTGCAGCACGCTCTATCCGGATACAACGCGCGAAACTAGCGTGACCTAAACCGGAAGCTCTATTTTGCAGCTCGCGCCAAGAATGCAAAACTGGCCCTCCACCAGAAGCTCTAAAATAGAGCCTCCAAAACAACTTTTTTTCATATATGTGTGTTACGGGAAGATCAAACGAGACAAAGAAAAATAGACCAAAAATCACACCCAAAATTACAAGACACGTTGTTGTTCAGGACTGATCGACATGGCAATGTGTTGGGTGTCCCGGCCGTGTGCGCAGACGGCGAACGAGGTGGCGTTCTCGCTGGGCTACGCTCTGGAGCTGGAGGAGAAGCTGAGGACGCGCGAGCGTGAGGCCGAGGCGCTACGATCCGAGCTGCACAGGGCGAAGGGCGAGCTCGCCCAGAGCAAGGTGGCCGCGGTGCGGACAGAGCTGCACATGCGAAGGTCGAGCTCGCCCAGACGAAGGCGGAGCTCATGGGGCCAGGCGGCGGAGCTCCTGGAGCTCGTGGGGCGGCCTCCTCCTAGAGCTCGTCCGGTTGTCGCGGGCGGGGAAGGCGAGGGCCTCGTCGTCCGGCGGGAGCGGGCCAGCGGTGACGGGAGGGCGGCCGGAGTTGGCCAGCAGCGGCGGGCAAGCATGATTCCGGCGACCGGTGACCAGCGACCAGCGGGAGTGGACCTCCTCGTCCAGCGGGTGGCGGGAGCGGGTCAGCAGCGGCGGGCAAGCGCAATTCCGACGACCGGCGACCGGCAGGAAGTGCACGGCGAGGGCGGTTCAAGGCACCAAGGAAATTTCACGGGCGGTTGGTCTCGCGCCAGTTGTTCTCATTATCCAGCGCGCAGTAGCCGGAGCGCTAGATTTGCAGCTTTGGGGCACACGCTGGAAATTTTTTGGCGCGCGTGCTAGTTTACAGTCTTTGTTGGAGGGACGTTTTTAGGCTCTCGTGCGCTAAATTGACAGTTATTTTAGCGCAGGGCTATTTTACAGCGCCTGTTGAAGATGCTCTAACACATGTGTTGTTTTGGCTATAGTCTAGTGCTACACTCGTGGAACAATAATATTTCCTCGTGGTGTTTCCCTCGGTCTTTTGACTCTGGCGATGATGCTTTTTAAGAAGGCTTTCAGAGGTTAACTCTATTAGTATAATGATAATGATACTTTTAGCTACTCTACTCTCTCTAAACCTTCAGCTTTCTTTTCCTTCCGTCTCACTTATTTTTATGTAAAACAAAAGTAATTCTAATTTTATATGTGTATTTGGTCAATTATTCGCTTTAGATCTGAGTCCGCTCTGAATTTGCTCCATATATTCTGCATTTGAATCCGTATCCAACCGTTATCCATTCCAATCTAAATTCGCTACAAAAAACATGGCAAATGATATGGAAAAAGCAATATCCAATCCCCTATGGTGATCTATATCCATCGTCCATTGTACCCAATGAACCGAGGAAATGACACTGACGTCACCGTTGCCATCTCGCTTTCCAGCCGCCCCTTTTGGCTGTACATATAGGAGTACACAACAACACAAGTGCATGCACACACACGAGACAGACTACACCCACCTGACAAGCAAAGTCCAAGACTCACAAGTTTTCTCACTGTCGCGCGGCTGCGGTTCTGCCCCTTGTAGATCTCTCTCGGTGCCTGCCGCTATCGTCGGCATGGCTCGGCGCCGGCCCTGGACGTGGGCAGCGGGCGTCGTCGCGGCGGTGGCGATGCTCGTCGTCGCCACTGCGGCCGAGGAGAGGCTGCTGGTGGGCATGACTCTCGTCCCGGACGCCGCGTCGACCGGAGCAGGCAAGTCCACGTCGCCTTCAGTCCCCTCTTCTTCTCCAGCCGGCCGCTCATCGGCGCCCTGCTCAGCTCCTCGATCATTCTCTGCCTAAGCCTGACACGGTGACACCCGTAAGGAATGGTGCGCGTCGATTTGCAGTGTGCCTCGACGGGAGCCCGCCGGCGTACCACCTCCACCGCGGCTCCGGCGCCGGCGCTCGCGGCTGGCTGCTCCAGTTCGAGGGCGGCGGGTGGTGCAACGACGCGCGGTCCTGCGCCGAGAGCGCCGGCACGCGCCGAGGGTCCTCCAGCCTCATGAGCAAGCTCGAGGTTTTCTCCGGCGTGCTCAGCAACGATCCCGCCATGAACCCAGGTGCCTCGATTGATTGCTGATATTCCAGTTTCATCTCCTTTTTCCGTTCGATGATGAAAAAAACACAATTTGCTCCGCAAGACATTTTACACGCACATTCTTCATCTCCTCGTGCCTTGTACGTCAAGTAGTAGATGATGATCAACACGGCCTTTGCATGTTTCCGTTCATGGCGGTACTGCCTGCTTTTGCAAAAGGTGATAGACAGTCAACAGATCACAATAATCCGGTAGGTAGCATAGCTAGCAGCAGCACCAACTGTTTTGCTTTATCATCCTGGTCCATTGCCAATTCAAGCTTCTGGTCCTACAAGATGATTAGCACATATCTGCATCTAGCCAGCTGCAAAAATTTCTGCTCCAAAAATTCAGAATTCAGATCGATTCTCTTCATTGCTAAAGATTTTTTTACACTGTGTTTGCCAATATTTCGAGCAGATTTTTACAACTGGAATCGTGTGAAGCTGCGGTACTGCGACGGTGGCTCTTTCGCAGGGGATTCAGAGTTCAGAAATGGTGTACGTACTCCTAAAATCACATCTCAAGTCACCGGGTGTACTGCATACGTAGCTACGAGTTTCTGCCCGCATTCAACCGAAATCAGTTGATGACTGCTTGGTGTTTGCCACAATATATGCAGTCTTCAGTCATCTACATGAGAGGTCAGAGGATATGGGATGCTATCATCACAGATCTCTGCCACAAAGGCCTCGACAAAGCCGAAAAGGTTCTGCAGACTCATCAGTACTCTATATACTTTCTGCATGTTTTCTACATTTTCAGTAATGGTATGCTTTTAGTTACTGTCTGAGTTTCAGTTACCAAACCGCAAAAAAAAAAAGAGTTTCAGTTACCAGCAAAAATCACAGTATAAACATAGATAGTTGTGTAACAGTTAAGCAATCATGGTTTTGAGCAAGTTCTGAATCCTTCAGGTGCTGCTCTCAGGGTGCTCAGCTGGAGGCCTAGCTACATTCTTCCACTGCGACAACCTCCAGGAGCGTCTTGGAGGCGCCACCACGGTGAAATGCATGAGCGACGCTGGGTTTTTCCTTGATGTGTAACGCTGGAGCTAATCAAGCAAAATACATTTAATTTTGGAAGGTTGAGCTTTTTGTATAAGTGTTGAAAGAACTTATGCCATCTTGCAGGGATGACATTTCTGGCAACAACACCATTAGGCCTTTCTTTAGCAGCCTAGTTGCTTTGCAGATTTTCTTCACCAGTAAACCTCCTCTCCACAAACTAATTTGGAAATATCCGTATGTCTTGATTTTTTTTGGTTGTTGTTTATGTAGGGAGCTGAGAAGAATTTAAACAAAGACTGTCTGAATTTAACACTCGATCCTTATCAGGTCAGGGCTCTCTGCATTTCAAACCGTATCATTTGTGCTTCAGTTTTACTTAATATTTCCACCCCTTCGTGCAGTGTTTTTTCCCACAATACGCACTTCCGAACATTAAAACTCCCTATTTCATCTTGAATTCAGCTTACGACGTGTATCAGGTAAAGTGAGACATGGTAGTGCTTAATATTTTTCAGCATCTGACCACTAGTGATGATATTCGTTGGACAGTTCCATCACATCTTTGTGCCTCCTTCTTCTGATCCTAGTGGTCAATGGAGTAGCTGTAAGGCGGACCCTAGCGCATGCAGCACATCCCAAATTGCAACTCTCCAAGGTTACAGTTTGTGCTTAATACAAATTTGTGCAATGTGCATCAAATCAACGGCTGTAAGATTTTTCATTAAGTTACTGTATTGAGGAATTTATCTGCAGGCCTGAGAAGTGCGATGCTAACAGAACTTAAACCGTTTGAAGGGGAACCCAAGGTGGGGATGTTCATCAATTCTTGTTTTGCACATTGCCAGAGCGAGCTGCAGGACACATGGTTTGCACCAAATTCCCCAACACTACACAATGAGGTACTAATAACTGATTTATGAGAACAAGCTTCATGTTTGTGACCTTTTAGCAAATGGATGGTGCTTGCACTAAAATCTTACTGGTATTTCAGACAATTGCAGAACTAGTCGGTGATTGGTACTTTGAAAGGGATATGGCCCAAGAAATCGATTGCGCCTATCCCTGTAACCCAACTTGTCACAACATTATACCATTTAATCAGGTTAGTTATTTGAAATTGCAAGTATGAATGCAAGGCTGAATGTTTAAGTTTGGGGTCTGTATACTTCATGGATTTTAGAAAGTTTTAAGACATCAAAGATGTTCATTGTAATAAACCTTTTGCACTTGCAACCATTCGCACATACTTGCACAAAAATAAAAGTACCCATAATTGCATTGTTCAAGAAATAAGTTGATCTTTTGCCGGGTTTTTTCGAAAAACCAATACAAGCTCTTTTCATTAAGTAGAAAATACAAGTGCTTGTAATTCCTGTAACTGCGTTTGCTTTGGTGCTGGCCATATTTGATCATATTTTTGAATGATATTTTGCAGGCGCACAAATGCCATAATCAGGGCCACTAATGGATACACAGCGCTGTGTAGGTCTTATTCATGGTGTTCTTCAAGTAATATTAAAAAGACGTTGCAAGATACAGTGGGAAGTATGGTTTTGCAAGATACATAGGTTGTATTCATAGTGTTATCCAATTCAATACAAAAAACCATGTCAAGAAAATACATATGTATTGCTAAGTTCATATACTATGAATATACAGCCCGATTTGAACTACTAAGATAGCTTAGAGGCTATGGACATGGTACGTCTTGGGTTCAAATCCTTCTTTTGTGTGTCTTGGGTTCAAATCCTTCTTTTGCAGTCTTTTTCTTTGTTTGTTTGGTCTGATCCTCTTTCGAAAATCTTCCTTCGGTTTATATATATATCTATTTTCCTATTCATTTTTGTGACAAGGTTTCTAGATAAATGAAATAGTGATTACAATCTTTGCAAGGGTGGTGATGTATCAGGGCAAGGGAGGGCCTTGGCCCCCTATACCCGCATTTATATATCCCATATTAATTTAGACACTATACAAATATATGATCGCTAGCAATGACCTTGATGAATTCTCAAGCAGCAAAATATTCTTCTAGGTGCACTTAGAGTTGTCGATCGACGAAGCAAGCTAGCTTGTTGTTGGTTGGATCGAGCCTATTTTGTTGGATCAAAGAAGAAATGGAGCATACGAGTGCAGTGGTTGCGACCGTGGTGGCATTGGCGACAGCTACACGTCGAGCGGCACCAATCATCCTTCAACAATGAGAGGAGTCGACAATTTAGGTGTTTCAAGGATGAATATAGCCAGTTACAATCAACATGTAAGTGCCTTGTAAGTGCACTTCTAAAAAGAATCATCTAATATGGTTTAATTTGACTTTTGGCTTTATCTTATAAGCCACAAAAGCACCTAAATGGGTGCTTTTGGTTTATATCATCACAAAACAATATCCCATCAAAAGCCAAAGCCAAAAGCATCTAGGTTCTTTTGTGGCTTATAAGCCAAAATCCAAAAGACATATATAAGCTCAACTAAACAACCTATTGCTTTTGATTTTGGCGTTTGGCTTATACCATCATGCCATAATGTATAGTTAAAAGCTTATAGACAAATGTGCTTTTGTACCTTATAAGCCAAATCAAAAAGCTAAAAATCAGCCCAGCCAAACAGTCTTAAAGTCTGCATGAAGTCAAAATGGGTCAGTTCAATATGTGCCACTTACTATTCCTACCATTTTGAAAGCGATAATTCATATATTACATTGCCAAGTTCGCGTATCCAGAAAATACCACTTTAGAGAGCGACTTAAGAAAAATGCCATCACAAAGGGGGTTCATTCAAAGGTCCTATTCTTGGTGGCGGCATTTCAAAAGGTGGGATTTTTGGTTAAGCTAATTTATAGGTTTTAGATTTTGGCTTATAAGCCATAAAAGTACCTAAATGGATGCTTTTGGCTTTGGCTTTGGTCTAGACGTTGCATGATAGCATAGGCCAAAAGCCAAAATCAAAAGCATCACTTTATGTGCTTTTGTGCCTTATAAGCCTAATAAGCCTAAAAAGCCAAAAGCCAAATTTAAGCCCAACCAAACAGCCCCTGAACTCTACCAAATTGAGAAGATGGAAGAAGTTTATCTCAGGGAATATGTGCATGCCATCACTGCTCTATGGTTTCAAATTCTACACGGTTTGAAATTCTACAAAGCAAGCTAGATGTTCCAGTGAAATGTTCCAAAGAGATATTATGCAAAGCTGTACGATGAATCCATCGTTTCACGTATATGCCCATGCACTGCACCGCAGTTCGTCGCAATCAATTCAATCGTTGTCGACAAATGATTACTATTAAGCTGTATATTGCTCGTTGCATCGCAATTCATCTGGGTTATAGAGGAACAGGATGATTACTACCAGGGGCGGATCCACCCTTAGCTACCCGGGTGCACAGGACACCGGTCCTGGCATTTTTTCACCATGTATGCACCCCGTAAAATTATGTTTTATCTGTTTGGGACCCTGTGTGCACCCTAGTTTCAAATACTCTAGCTCCGCCACTGATTACTACTCCTTTAGGCCAAAAAAGAACAGAAATACTAAGATGCAGCTTAAGCAGGACCCGTTGTTCTACAGTTTTAAATTCAGTTGTACTTGAGGTCCAAATCAGCCTACCGGAAGCGAGAATGTCATGTTCCAACTAGCTAGCCAGCGTAGCGCTTTCGTCCGGATCGAGCGCCGGGAAGAACCAGAAGGAGTCACCGGCGGTGAACTCGCCTTGCCGGTGGTTCATCCTCATCTTCATCGCCGGAACATCCTCCGACCCGTCGTTCAACCTCGTCTCCGCCCAGAACCACGAGGGACCAGCAGCACGGCCGTCGCCCACCTCAGCGAGGCTGAACGACGGCTGGTGCGTGAACAGCACCATGCCAGGCGGCCGGCCGCGCGCCGGCGGCACGAAGGCCGAGCACCCGCGGCCCAGCAGCAGGACGCGGTCGTCGCCCACCCGTTCCGGCGCCCACGCCCTCTTGTCCCAGTCCAGCCTGAAGAGCGCGACGCGCGCGTGGCGGTCGTCCGAGAGCACGAGGTGGACGACGTGGCGGAGCGACTCCACGACGAGGTAGTGGCGCATGCTCAACTCGCCGAACGGGAGCGGGCAGGCCGTGTTCCGGCGCTCCACCTTGGGGTCCGGGTCGGCGAGGTCCGCGCGCCAGACCTTCCTCCTGTCGTCGACCACGTACACGACGGCGCCGACGGTGGCGATGTCGCTGGAGGCCGCGTCGTAGCGGAACCCCGGGGCGCGCAGGGTGCGCCACGCCTGGTCCTGCCGCTGGCCCGGGCGGCAGTAGGCGACGAGCCTGTCCGCGGCGACGACGAGGAAGCACGACCCGGGGTTACAGGGCGAGGCCGTGAGCGCGGCGTGGAACCGCGCGTTGTTGGGGGAGGGGGACTGCTTGTTGTCCCCGACGAAGGGCCACGACACGACCACCCGCGCGCCGGAGACCGGGTTGAGGAGGAGGAGGCGGCGCGGCGCGTCCACGGCGACGAAGACGAGCCACCCGCAGGCGGAGGACGCGACGCAGCGGTGGTAGCCCTCCCCCGGGACGTCGTACGCGTAGGGCCGCCCGCCCGGGACGTCATAGAACTGGCGGCGCACGGTGACGGGCGCGGGCGCGGAGGGCGAAACGGGGGTTGGCTCCGGGAGCATAAGCCACGGGAAGGGCGGCGGCGCGCGGCCGATGCGGCGGGAGAAGAAGCGCCACGAGTGGCAGACGAGGCGGATCTTGAGGTGGTCGGCGAAGGTGACGTAGGGGGCGAGCGCGGCGAAGAGGCGGTCGCCGGGCAAGAAGCCCCTACCCCTAGGGTTAGGGTTTTTCCCCGGATCGGGAGGCGGCGCCGCCATCGCCCGCCGCCGGGTGGATCGACGCATGCAGGGCGACGGACGCGGGCGTGACGCGAGAGGAGAGGCGAACCGGCTTGGTCGGTGGGTCGGTCGATGGTTTGGTCTGCCTCGATCGGATAGATTTGGTCCTCGGCCTCACGCGCCGAAGCGATTTATTTATGAGCTGGCGCCGCAATTTGCTGATAAATGCATCGGATTTATTTGGAAATATTTAAAAGGAAATCTTTGCTGCTTCCGTGATATATTTGCCAATTAATGCTTCGCCTTCTGCTTTTTGATTCGCAGGATTGTAATAATTGGAATTTAAAATCTCCGTTATTAATTGGAGAACAATAAGAGGAAACCAT
The DNA here is from genome assembly GCA_007115705.1 of Dactylis glomerata. NCBI lineage: Eukaryota > Viridiplantae > Streptophyta > Magnoliopsida > Poales > Poaceae > Dactylis > Dactylis glomerata. The sequence goes on along the minus strand of QXEO01000537.1, from coordinate 3,425,433 downwards.
TTGATGCATCCTTTTAAATGGAATAGATATACGCGTTTCCGTTTTCATACGCGTTAATAGCATATCTCAATTACTTTATCTATCCATATTTAGTCTGTATTCTGGGTTTAGTCAAAGTCAAATAATATACTAAAATTTTATAAAAATATATTTACAAATATATGTAAATTATAAGGTAAAATAACCAGGGAACCTTGGTGCCCGGGCACCATGCTCAATACGTACAAAATACGTGATGTTTTGTACATACCCCAAGGTATGTATGACTTTGCACATACTTAGTAGACATAAATGAGGTATGTATATCTTAGGTATGTTATTTTTTTGGAATATATGCCTAAGGTATATAAAAGTACGTATATATACGTATTCCGGGTATATATATATTGGGTATGTGTATCCTGGGTATATGTATCTTGGGTATGCATATTTTGGGTATGTATGAGTTGGGTATATGTATCTTGGGTATGTATACCCTTGGGTATGTATAATTGTAAGCAAAATGTACGTATTTGAAGCATGGTGCCCGGGCACCAAGGTGCCCCATATCAGCTTCCTAAATTATAATATAAATATACTTTTTATGATGACTCTAACCATATCTCTTTTATATTGTAAATATTTATATTTTTTCTTATACACTTAGTCAAAGTTTACAAAATTTAAATTTGACTGATCCTAAAATACAGGGTAATTTAGGACGGAGGAAATAACTCTTTGTTTGAAGTCTTCCTAAAAATAAAATCTTATTTCAGGTGAAGATAAAATAGAATCAAAGGCTTCGAACATGAGGTATTTTATTTTAGGACCCAAAACAGGATTTTTTTCATCGTAGAAAACAAAAGGAAGGTTTCAAGGAAAAATGGGATTTAGGGCAAATGGCTCAGAATAATTTATCAGCTAACGACGGGTCTTGGTCCATGACAGCACGGGGATGTCCCCCGGTCGACGTGCCACAGCGACATGTGCCTCGCTGCGTGCAGCAAATCTGTTCATCGACTCACAAAGCCTCGTTAGCGATGGTGCTTTCTTGGATCTTTCGGTGGAGGCTCGACGTTTCTTTCAGCGTGTGTCTTGGTGGCGCTGGAGTTGGGTGGCGGCCACTGGCTTTGGTGATTGCAAAAAATCCTAGGGATCAATTAGTATTTCTCGATCTCTTACGATTTTATCTGCAATGTTTTTAAGATAATTATTTTTTTCCCGATTTGTTTACTAGTTTCCACGTATGTTGCTTCTTGCAACTTGAATTTTATTTAATGAAATATATGATTGCTCTAAAAAAAGAAAAGAAAAGCCTAAACACACGCGCTAAAGACAAGATTTGTTTGCGAAGGAGATTTGTAATTCCCGACAAAGAAGATAGTACCCTAGGCGATTGAGGCTGACTTCTTTTCAACTTCTTAGGCTGTGTTTGGATGTAGATTCCACCATGGAATTCGGAATTGGTGGTGTGTCAGCTCCAATTCAGCCGTTTGGATGGATACGGAATTCCCTGTAGGAAATCGGACCAAATTCCAAACGGTATCTGGGACTACTACGGGAGCCCTCCAAAAATTCCGACGCCGGGAGCTAGGAATTGTGTGGAAATTGCCATCCCCCTGCCTCGCTAAGAAAGTTTCCAATTCCATAACGTGGCCATCCAAACATAAATTAGGATTTGGAGCTCTACTCAGATTCCAACTACCAATTCATGTGCATCCAAACAAAAAATCTGAAATTGCAGTCTCTTTCCATTTCTTTGGTGATTTGGTATTTTGATCCAATTCAATTCTAAAGGACCCAATTCATACATCCAAACAGAGCCTTAGCTGTTTTGGCGGTCGTCCATCGCTCATGCTCAAAAGAAGTCTGTGGCTTTTTTTTAGGGAATGACATTCATTTATTCATAATAGAAACATTTACAAAGTCACAATTACAAATATTATTTATAAAACTTGGAAAAGAGGTAGCCACACCGCACTGCTACTAGTACGCTTGGCAAAGCTAGCAATTCATGGACATATTCATTACGTATTCTGACTACTTTTGAGAAGCCACAATCAGAAAGCAAACTTCTGAGATTATCAATGTTTCTGTAGATGTGCCAGTTGGGTCCTATAGGTGCTCCTTTGCTGTTCAAATTGTTCACAACCCCAGCGTTGTCTGACTCTACAATCCCAGGCATCAGGTTACACTGAATGGCTAGGTTCAGGCCAGCCCATACTGCAGTAGCCTCAGCTTCTGCATAAGTGCATCTTTAAAGGACGTAGCTAGCAGCAGCTACAGTTTCACCAAGGTGATTTCTGAACACGACGCCTGCCTCCGTTTCTCCTTATTCCTTGCAGAGCGCAGTGTCACGTTCAGCTTCAGCTTGTTTATTCCTAGAGTAGTCCACATCGCCTTCGTAGAGTCCATCTTCCTATTGTTATCAAGAGATAAAACATCAGTCTCAACTGTCGATTTTTTTTTAGACAGAGACAAAAGCTTTACCTCAATCTATCTATTAATTAAGAAGAAGAAAGTTGTCTAGTTAATTAACAGAAAACTGAACAAAAACCATTACAAAGAAAGCCACATGAAACTACTCCCAAAGCAAGCAATACACCAATGATCAAGGCACAACAACTCTGCCAACCTTCTACAACCGCAAACTCTAACAAGAAGAAAAACACATCGGAAGGGAAAGCCGCTAAAATCGGACACGACAACCTCAAAGGTGAGAACCATGCATCAATCAAACAACTCTAGAGGCCTACTTTGCGGCGCCCACTCTTCTTACTTAAATGCCTACGATACTCCTTCACCTTCTTCATGGCACCCATCGTAACCTTCTCTGAAAGAAGGCGAGCAATCTCTTTGCCAGATCCAGGGATAGCCACCTCCAAACTAACAAGCAGGTTATAAAGTTTTTCTGCAAAGAGCGCTTCAGAGTTAGGTGCTAGAGCACCCGCTTCATTAACCTTGACACCATGGTCAACAAAGTCAAGCGGCTGGCTGATATCCACAAGTGGTAGTGTAAAGACCATAGTTGCCAAAAATCTGGTTCGTTTGGGTCGAGGAACGGGGTCGAGGGTTGAGGATCGCCATCCCAAGGAATAAGATTCGACAAGGGGTATACATCTCCGGTACGACAAGTTGGGACGTGGGTCGGGATCCACTTAATTATGGGTCGATGACCCCGGTTCGATGAAATTGGAGGCAAAGATACCGCCTTTTGTTTTGGTAACACACCAATTTTCTACTGTATTTTTTTCCTGATATGGTAAAATATAATGGTTGAAAATATTGAGCCCATAGGTGAGCGCTAGCCCACTAGGCCACAAGCCCACAAACACGGTAGCACGTCACGTTGTGGTTGACTCGAATTGAACGAAGCAACCGCATCTCATCTTCTTCCCCAGTAGAACCAACGCCAAATCTTCATCGCTCCCAATCTCCTGCGCATAGGTCCAGCTCCTGGTCGCCTCCCCTGGGCGTCGCGTCGTCAAACTCCTCTTCATGTGCCAGCAGGCCGGTGATGCGCAGCTCCTGGCGTCGCCGCCGCGGACGTACGCTACATCGCCGCCGGCGCGCGTGCAGACTGCAGCGGGATAGCGAACAGGATCGGGATCCGGCCATCGAACTACGTCGACCCGCAGTTGTTCCCGACCCTCGATCCGGGTCGATCGACCCTGGGTCGAGGAACGAGGCCTCAACCCCGTTTCCTGCTACTATGGTAAAGACCACCGACGAGATCTCAAACGTGTCCAACTGTTGTTGTACCATCGATAGAGGAGAGGGAGAGGGCTCCCCACACAAGATCTGGAGCTCAGTCCAACTGTTGTTGTACCAACAGCCGATTTGTTAAGATGGTTTTCCAATGAAGGACCTGTAGACTGTCTATCGACAGGGCCTTAAGGAAACTAGACGGGCCGGCGCGCTTCGCCGCGCCCACCTGCCACTCGTTACTGCAACATGTTTGTTTTTTGTTTTTTGCTAATCCATCTTTATTCGGTCTTAGCGATACGATCGGTCTAACTTAGATTTGCACATGCAGGCTGGTGGGTAGTGCAGTACGGATGTGGTGCTTGCCGTGTGCACATGCACATTTGTTTTCTTATTGCTCTCTCGGTCGGTGGATCCCTCGTGGCGCTTGCACGCTTCGCCGAGCCCATCTACCTAGCGCTTGTTGCACTGCATAGACTACGAATATACCTACGTATGAATTTTCATTTATGAGAATCTGCATAGTATAAAAACACTATCAGAGCATATGAGCGCATAAACACTACTAAAAAACTTACAAAAGAATATTGTCTTTATAGGCTGGGAAAAGAACATAGAGCTATATAATTATTTTGTTCCTTCGATCATATCTTCTCCTCTTAAAAAGATTATACCGACGTCAGGTGCAAGTGTTATAACATTTTGAAAAAAATAGACCAAATCTTATACTTTGTACCAGAATAGATACAGGGCCAATCAAGCCGATTTACCAACTCTTCATTTGTTTACATAATAAGAATTGCAACTTTATAATCGTCACCAAGTGTAATGCAGTATTTGTTCTGGCATAAAACATAGCATAAAAAAGCAAGTTAGCATTTTCAGAAGGGGCATTAGTATTATGGAATAAAATCACTATTGGTCACATACCAAAAACAAAACATAATTGGCCATGTCACTCGGTTAAACAACAAAGGGAATATTTATTGTCAATTTCTTTCATTGAATCTAAACTGTTATCATGCAAATTTAAGAAAGAACATGGATACCGTGGATGCTAGCACGGTAGATGAGGTTGGGGGCTCCCAAATCAAAGGGGGCAAATTCAAATGTGAGCTTCATGTAGAGGAGGAAGCCCTCCATATCAGACGATGACAACGATCATCATAAGCAGCAAGAGGCCTCCGTCCTTGGTGCATGGAACTGGATCGGGATTACACACGCAGAACTGAACTTTAAGAGACGGCGTGAAACAGCCAGGACTCAAGAGAACATCTGCACCCATGAGGATAACCAAATTACCATGCTGGCCAAAGTAGAAGCTTAATGATGATCTCAGAACAGACAAAAGCATCCATCATGCATGATATTTTTAACATTATAAGGACTGAAGAGAATAAACATAAAAAAGACATCAGGACAATTCTGCAGTGCATTCTATTATGCATCTATCGATCAGCAAAACAATAGGTATGCATAGATAGCACTTCAAAGCTTAATTGAGAACAGAAATGATACAAAATTTGGTAGGTGGTGAAGCTGACCCAAAAACACCCAGGATAAATCAATGCAATATTTAAGTCATTTTTTGCAAAGACCAACAGTCACAACTCACAACCCTGTAATTGCTGAAAAAACTCACAAATCCTTCATACAGAACTCTGCTAGGTTGGTACATACAAAGTGTATAATCCTTACATGATTATCAGCAAAATCATAGAAATATATCTCGCAGATACTTTCTTACCTACCCTAGCTCTATATTCTAGTGACATAGTTAGGGCTGATGATTATCAACAATCCAACGACCACCAAGGATTTTAGCACCGCTTGGAAAATGAAGAAAAAATTGGCAATATGTTATTCACATAGATAGATTTTCAAATTAGAAATACAGATCTGTGGCCAGAAAAAGGAAGCCATAATCCTGGACAAACAACATCAGAAAATTCCTAGACAAACATCAGAAAATGGTGCTGATAAGTGAGAAAGAGAATATATCTTTTGTTTTGAGGTTTTGCTTCCTTGTCTCTCCGCCCTTGAATCGACCGGCAATGACTGGACGTGTGGAGAAGACAGACAACAAAGAAGGGTGGTGAACGGGACCCACATGTCGCATGGCAAGTACCCTCAGCGGAGACACACATCGCTTACAGTTTTAGGTAATAATCTGAAGACGTTGTAGCAAGAAGGGACATATAGCCTACCTGAATGTTTGAATGTGCAACAACCGATGTGTAGGCTTTTGAAGCTTGAACCAGGAATAACGGGATAGTTAACTAAGCAGCCACAAGAAGGGTGAAGAACAGACACAATAGTGATAGTTGTGGCAGAGAGGAGGCATATCCATATGAAAAGACACAAAATGTTGTGCACCACCAGTCTCAACAAGTTGGGGGCACCAGTATGCAATAGGCAATGTGGTCAATAACCCAAAAACAGAAGGCTTGAATTTATATCCAAATTCTAGCCTATGTTGCACTCTACCTAGTCATTGTATCAGCGCGCTTCCAAAACTAAAAAAGCTGGGGGGTGGGGGGGACACTCGACACCAGATAAAACGCTTTAGGATAAGCAAAAAGAGCCATAGCTATAGAGCCTGCGGTTAGTTGGTACTGAGACCAATGCCTCTTCAATTAACCAGCAATGCTAATTAGAGAGGAGCATACCTTCATAGTAAATTAGTAATGTAAGCACACCCATTTCCTCATTTATGCCTCTTAGGCCCTCAGAACACAATAAATATAGACCAAAGCGTCCCCATAAATTAATTGCGTGTGCAGAGCTGTAGATGATATGAAAACTTTAAAGCCTTTGGCAACACTCTCGTCTGAATCATTCATATTTACAATATCAGTAAAGCATAAGGATCATCTTTTCTCTCCTTATGAAACTGGCTTTGGCACACAAGTAAGCAAATTCTAGGGTGATTCAACGCAATTCTTATTACGAAATAAAATATGCACCTGATGGATGAGAAGTACCAAATTAAAATGGAGACAATGTAATTTAGGATACAAAATCATGATTCATATCCCCGAATAAAACATTTGTTCCATAAGATTCAGATATATATGAGATTTCACTATCATAAACATCAATTAACTATATCCCCTTCAACTGGCTAGTTATTTATTGGAGAATGTGAGATGTTGCTTTCCTCTTACTAAGGTTATAACGCAAAGAAGCATGAATCATCTGGTTCGAGACCTTATCTTCTCTTTAATATAAAACCCTAGGAATTCTTGGCGCAGCGGCACGCCGCGCCCATGTTCTTTTTCTTTTTCTTGTGTATAGTTGCTATTAACTGTTGTTGAATACTCCACGGACTTTACATGTTGCAGTTAACTGTTTTAATTAGCTCCATATTTATTTTCCTGAATTAGAGGAAGTAACTCATATGTTCATTTCTATTTTTGTTATGAGTAGTATACTTGGTTCTGCTCTTTGTGGTCATGTGAATATGCTGAAATTGGAAAAGTAAATCAAAGACTAAATATACAGACATAGCTGCAAGAACTATACACACCATTACACCAAGTAGAACAAATATAATGCGACTGGAAATGAACAATTTTCTTAAAAGTAACACAGACACCAAGCGCCTGCAGGGAATAGCTGCAAGAACTATACACACCATTACACCAAGCGTCTGCAGTGAGTAGTTGTAAGAAATCAAGGTTGACTGCCTGAACACTAACTTGTTTCTGTAATAAAATTCAGATAATCAGTACTTGAATCAAAATATAGCTATGAACTTACGACAGCAAAATCTTAGATAGGAAGCACTCCATCTAAGATAGGGTTGCAGCTGCACGTGCTATCTCAGTGGTCTCAGTCATCCCGTGGCTCTCACCTCTTCTAGCATGAGGAAGTAATATGTTTGCCTAATGACATCAATATCAAGATTTCAGCTAACTTCCTTAGAAGTATGTGTACCAACAAAGTTCTGAACTTTAACTGTACTTTCTCCTTATTGGCATTCTATCCAGTATGTTGCACAGTGGAATTAATGCATTGCCATCTCAAAATCCGCACCGCCGTACACCTTAAGACTTTGAGTTGGGACATTTCACAGAAACGCTCATGGCAGGAAAGCCGCCAATATCACCGTGCATTTGTTCTTCTTCAGTTGTATTCCCCCATAGCTCTGGGGCCACATTAGATGCTCCATCAAGCAATTCACGCTTTTATACAGAAATATGATGCAATTAGTTATAGCACAATTGGCGCTGTCATACAGATATATATGATGCAATATCAAGATTGTATCTTGTCAGCATACCAAATGAGTGCAAATAGAAGCAGCATGAAGCATTGCTTATCTCCTCGGCTGAGAGACATCAAGGTCGCTTGCAGTTTGGACTCCAACCTGGATAGGTCCATGGAGACATCATTGCATCTCTGCTCTAACAATGCCAGGGTGGCTGGAGCTGCTTCTTTGCATCTCTTCAGATTCCAGGTACTTCCTGAGGGACTGAACCCAATGTATTGACCATATTTCTGTTCATTGAAACCCCCTTTCACACCATCACGCACGTGCTTCCATACATACTTGCTCCTTTCGAAGAGCCACAAAGGATAGGTGGATTTGTCACCAAGGTAGCCGCTCGCACTCAAGTAGCTATCGACCTCCCTTTTTTGGTATTCTCCTAGTGACCAAAAACAGCCACAATATCATGATATAAGGTACCAATTAGGCTTTCAGAATTCACAACGAAGATGCTATTGAACCTTATAATAATGTGTTGATTGGTCTGCAGGCATATACCTTTAGCCGGTTGTCAAACCTGGAGATGGCTATCATGGTAGTCATGTTAGCGGGATCAATCTCTCTAAATTGTATCAAGCCAGAGCGAAGAGCACCACTCAACACTGCTCTGCTGGAGGAACTCACTGTTCCATCTACCCAAACTGAAATAGCTGGAGCACCTGCATTAGTGCATTTAGGGATACAGAAAAATCACTTTCTTATATGAAAGTCTTGTAGAAATACAATGTTCGTGACACAGCAACATTATAATGAAACAAAAGAAAAGAGTACTGAATAACCAACGAAAACTGAATAACTTTACCCACGTGGAAATCAAAGAGTCGCTTTTCATATTGCATCCATCAAAAAGATTATAGGTATAGTACTGTGCAGTGCTTATCATAGAATTTACTCCTCCTTCTGCACCCCTTCCTTTAAACAAATCTATGATTAAAACCTCAACCCACAAAGACTTCAACATTGCACAGAAGCAATTCAGTGTTCTTGAGTTTATATTATATCTGGAAACTGCCTGCAATCACAATTTTATTATCCTTGTAAGTTCAAGAGTCTGAGTATAAAAGTTAATGCCAGTGAATGACAAATTTTGAAGGATGGTCCTGATGTGTTAAAATATTCAAAAACTGAATAAAATCAAAGTTCCCTGAAAAAGATTAAGAAAAAGAGTCGAAAGACTATGTATATTATCTCATCACTGAACACCCTTACACTTGCAAACATCAATGAAAAAAAGATTGCTTTGGTGCATAGCAGTGGATAAATCAGTACTCAAAAAACCCATGGTATATCAAATAAGTATGCTACAACTTACCAGAAGGAAAATAGTCAAGAACTACCTTTGTCATACTAAAATGCCGGTTAGTAAGTTTATATACTGATAAGGGAAGGATAGATCTGACCTGTGCAAAATTTAAGATCACCATTACGTACATACACATCACTATGAGCTTAGTTCAGATATTGTGAAAATGCCATACTGTGTTAAGTTGAAGCATCAATCTTAAAATGCCTGAAGGGCATGTCATTATGAAGGACTAACCAAGGTGTATTCTTTCTCTATGACATTGCACTAACTAATCTAAAACAGGAGACAGGAGGCACAGAAACATAGCAAAAAACGAAAATATTTTTGGGCGTCTGTACAAACGCAGAGTAGAAAAGAAAGTAATTCTTACAGTGAGCAATATTGTGAAATATTGCATCAATCTAACAACACGGATAAGCTTAGCACAGATTCTTTTTTTTTTTTTTTTGAGAGTACGCCTAAGCGTACCTTACTTTTATAGAAGACAGAATTTTGAATACAAGACGACTACTACTTGCTTTTATAGAAGACAGAATTTTGAATACAAGACGACTACTACTCGCTGTAAGCAACGAGCAGCGCAGTACGAACTCCACACCAAGGCTAGTCCAAAGACAGCCACCACCGAAATTACAATACGACACGAAAGAGCCTATCCTAAGTTGAACATCCAAGCCACGTCTCGATCCACGCCAGTCACCTCCGAAGACCACAACTCCAACTGAAATCTCCTTGTCGACGCGCCATCAAAGGAGAAGATGGTGGGACTCGGTCGATCCCAAGAAAGGCGTCATCTAGGACTCTCCGGCGATGTCGTACATAGTGCCCCGAAAGCTCATCCTTGGATAGCGACGAGCACCGGAGGAGCACAACGAGAAACAACATGCCGTGTCTCCAAACGCAAAGCTCCCAACAGAGGAACGACATCAAGATGCCGCCATTGCGCCGATTCTCTCCGAACCTAGGCTTTCGCCCGGAGACACTACCAAGCCAAAGCGGGAGTGGGAAAGTGCCAACACACCACAACGACGCCTCCAAGAAGGGTACGACGCCCACGGGCGCCGTCGCCGCCGGCACCGCCCTAAGGCGGGCTAGACTTTCGTCCGTAGCCGCACACCGCCCACACTATCCGCCGGATTGGGGCAGCCGATCTTGTCGCCCACACCGCCATCGCCGCAGCTCCTCGTCCTCGCAGCCAAATCCCAGCGGTCCACCAGCTTCCAGCACTGCCGAGAAGACGCTGCTCAACCACCACCTCCATCCCGACGAGAACAGCAGCTCACCACCGCTTGCGCCGCCCAGTATAGCTGGGCATGGGAAGCCCGGCCCGAAAATGGCCCGGCCCGTCGGGCCAAAGCATGCTATCGGGCCGGGCCTGGGCAGGAATTCAAGGCCCAATAGGAGTAACGGGCCGGGCTTGGGCAAAGAAAAACGCGAAATTAGTGAAGGCCCGGCCCGACGGCCCGACACTATTTTGGCCCGACGGGCCGGGCTTGGGCAGAAAAATGAGGCCCGACAGCCGGGCCGGGCCTGGGTAGCAGATTTTGGAGTCGGGCTTTTTGCTGGCCCGGCCCGACCCGGCCCGACAACATGCCCAGGTATACCGCCCAGCCGATCGCAAAGACGTCAGGCCACTCTGGCTGACTACCTTGGACAGATTGGGCCCTTGGAACCCAGATCGGGCCCAAGAGGACCCAGATCGGGCCCTGCACCTCCGCAACCCGCACCTGGCCAGTGCCGTCGGCATGCATCCGCCACCCAGGGCCGGCCGGCAGCTGCGCCAGAAGCTCCTCTGGCCGCACTCCACGCCGCCGCCGCCTGTGCCTTGGACCCGCGCCGCCGTCCCCTCCCGCGCTGACGCACCACCACGCGCCCGTCGCCGCTGCAACACGCCCGGGAACAACCTCTCCTCCGCGCCTCCCCGCAGATGCTGGCGAGCATCTCCGACTCCACGCGCCGCCCTGGTGACGCCGCTCCCCCGCGCGAGGGAGGCCCGTCGGGGCACGCCCAGACCACCCGCCGCCCTTTGCCGGCCGGGCGAGGCCGCCACCGCCGCGCCGGCGGCGGCAGCGGCCGGAGGGGGCAGATCGACGGGGGCGGTTCTTCTAGGGTTGGTGTACCTCCGGAGCCCCTCGCGCGAGAGGATCATCTTCCAATCTTGGAATCCACGGCGCCCATCTCTTCTTGTCTTTGAACACCTCTGCCGCCACCTGCTCCAGAAGTTTAGCGCCCCGTCGAAGCTCCAGCTTTACGTCCTCCTTTACCTGCAAATTACTCCAGAAGTCAATCCAGTAGCATGCTTGAAATAGAATCACCGATTGATCGCTCGGCCACACTTGTTGGAAGCAAGCCATGTTGCGAGCTCTCCAGATGCTCCACATGACAGCTGCCACACCTACCATCAACACTCTTTTCTTTGGTCACAAATACATAGATAATCAGTGTTGCACCACGCTAATCGCTTTGCTGTTCTCGTAAAAAAATCTCTTTGCTGTAAGCAAGATAATAAATTACCTTTCAGCCTGAAACCTTCAGCGTGTTACTGAAGTAGACAAAAAATCTACGGAAGCTTCACTGCGCTGCGCTTGCTCCTATCTCTCTATTCAACCCATCGGCTCATCCATGGATTTATAGCTGCCACCTCATCCCGTTCTCCATTGAAGGAGCACGCCCGAAGGAACCAAAGGCATCACGCCAGCACGGGCCAATGGTCCAGCCACACGCATACATCCAGGCTTCCGAGACCAAAGGGCAAGCTGCAGCGTGGCAGGAGGAGGCGGCCGGCTGCCGCAGCCGCCGCCCCATAGAAGGTTAATCCGTCGCACAGCCTGCATCCCGGCTGGCCGCCGTTCCCCGGGCCGGCGCCCTCGGGACGACACCGTCCATGACAGGGTGAAGTTGCGGGAATCGGACGGATCAGGCCGGGATCCGGTGAGGTAGGCGACGGATCGCACTCCGGCAGAGGAAATCGACGCGGAGCGGCAGCAGCGATGCGTTCTGGAAGAGAAATGAGATAAGTCCATATTACACCCCTAAATTTGCTTTAAAGTTCACATTACAACCCTGAGTTCTGAGTTGGTTTAATCTTCACCCCTAAACTATGAAAACCGTTCGGAATACACCCTTACAACTTTTCATCAGGTTTTTACCCGGTTTTAATTGCCATGTCAGCCTTCTCGTACATGCAGTATGCATGTTAGAAATATATTAGCTTTAGAATTAGGCTAATTATAGGCAGTTAGGATTTTGTCCAACCGCCTTATCTGAGGCATCCCCTCACTTGTAAACCGCCTCAAAGGCGACTGTTCACAGGGTATATATACCCAGACTTCTATCAATAAAATCACTCTTTGAATTCTCATTTTTTCATTCCTAAACACGTTATCAGCACTGTCTCTACCAAGAGCGAAATAGAGAGGAAAAAAAACGGAAGAACAGAGAGCACCAGGACGAGCGACGGCGGCCAACGCGGAAGGCATCCTCGGCGCGCGGCGCCGGCCGCGAATGGCTCCACACCTCCACGGCTCCACGCCATTCCTCGGCGCTGCACCTGCCGGTTCCGTCCGGCACCATCCTCTGCGCTTCTCCTCCCGACGACGACGGCGGTCGCGGATGCGACCTCCAAGCGCGACCTCCAAGTGCTTCTCCGCCGTATAGCGACGGAGTCGGTGACCTCCCTCCTCGCGGCAAGGTCGCCTGAGCCCGCCACGGCACTCGGCCGGCACGCTCGGCGGCTCCCCGAGCCCCGGCTCTCTATAGCGTGATACGACGCAGCCGGCAGGCGATGCTCTTCCGAGCACCTTGCTCTTGCCCGTTGTGAAGGCCGCTCCCGTCCGCAGCATCTTCTGCTGGCGGAGGACGGCTGTGCCCATCCGCGCTCGGCGGCGGCTTTGCTCTCGCGGCAATACCGCCTAAGGCGGACATGCCCACGGCCAGCACACGCAGCAGCGCTCCTCCGAGCGCGGTAGGTGAGGCACGGCGGCGCCCTCGACCCAGCGGCCAACAGCCGACGCACCAACCCGAGGTGGACGATGTCCGGTGGTGATTTCACCCGGCGGCGGCCGACGGCCGACGCTCTACCTGTCCCCGCAGGATCCGCACGGGAGAATTAGGGGATTTCCTATCCCTTTGATTTGGGGGCGATTCGTTGTAGAAGAAAGTCAGGCAAAATTTCCCTCAGAAACGTAACCGCACATGGAGATGACGATAAGAAACCTTATCTATTAGGCAAGGTTTCGTTTGAGTCCTTCCTTTTTCTATTTATTAAGGGAAGCACCTTTCTCTGATTAAGTCCACAGACTTATTATGTGCATAGTAAAGCTATCAGCTTGTTATAGTCTGACATCAGTCCTCACACTCCTCATAGTGGAGCATAAGAGTTTAACCATCGGTTTTACTTTAGATTAATAAATAAGGCCATCACGTCTTCATATATGCATAATTTTAGTAATTTTTACAATTACATGTATTACAACTGTAATACTGTTGCAAATAATACTTCCGATTTAGTAGTATCTATCAAATATTTCATGTTATATATGTATAGATATCTGCCTTTAGCATTTTATAACATGTTATTTGGTACAACAATTTAATTTTGCACTTAAAATTTAATTTTTTGTGCAAAATTTCTCATTAATAAAATATGAGATAAAAATATATGTGACTATCTCGAATATTATTCGTGAAACACAAGGTGATGGCATCTACTGCATAAAGTGCAGATTATCCATTACTGCGAGGCATACTTATTCGTCATTATGACAATAAGATTACCTACAAAGTGCTCTTCCGAATAAGTCAATGTCAAAGTATAACACAAGGTAATAGGATAAGGCATCTACTGACACATGTCAGACTATGCTTCCTATTACTGAGAGATGTACTCCATAAAAAAAGGAGATTATCTACAACGTGTTAAATTGAAATTCGAAGATCTACACATATATGACTTATAAGCTTCTGCTTAAATTTCAAAATGTTCCTCTAGAACATGCTTGTTGTTTACCAAAATAAATTTTACCATCATAGTAAAAATAATTTATGCATGGTTATTTCATGCTTCTATTACATTGGTAAGATGTGGGATCTATAATTATTGGACAAGATTCTAATGTCTATCAAGACATAGTCTAATTATTTCTCACAAACTACTATTTCTATGTCATATGATAATAATTATATTCACCGTGAATAACCAATGTCAAAGATATATATCCATGTTTTGGTGCAAAATATAATATCACCCATCACTTTGGGAATAAATTCCAAAACATTGATATAAATAACATTTGATGTCTCAACATTGAATGTCTACCCTATGGTCATTACAGAATCATCTTGACCATTAACATATGCTCGTTTAGAGCATTTTTCATAAATTTAAATTTACTAACATAGTAAATGAGTTGCATGATCATCTCATGCAGGACATGGCTATCATTCCCATTAGTGGAAATTGTTGAACTCACATTACATGAGAGAAATTGATTAAATATTGATTTTCCTATAAATCTCCATCAAGGAGATATATGATGCATAAATGTAATGGTAATAGTTTCTCAAACACTTTTGAGGACTTCTACTACATTGCGGGTTTTTTTCCCTCTTTCTGTTGTTTATATAATCAACTCAAAGTTGATATTTTCTGATCAGAAAAATATTATAAAGATCTGATCAAAACCGCTAATGTACTTTACATTGTCCTTTGATAATAATGCATCAGCATTATTGTATTTATTTCAGGCTAAAACTATATGATAACTTCTTCTGAAGAATCATTAAATACACCCTACGGTGATATACAATTACCTGAAATTCATACTAGTAGTCAATGAACTACAAATCTCCTTGGTTCAAAATGAACCATGAGAAATTAATGTAAAGTTGAGGTAACATGACAAACAGAAACAAAGTGAACCTTATTAAAAGGGATAAGCTAACTATCAAGTTTATCAAATATGTTATTGTATGAATCATCATACATATGCATTTCCAAATTCCCAAATCATTGGTTAGGTTAAGCCATAAATGCATCAATTAATATGAGTTCAATGGGATAACTTCGAAGCTCACTTCGATAAGCATCAGAATATAATATGGTTGCTGATTGTACTTATAATCTTCATCAGAATGAGAGCGTAAGTATAATTTGGTAGGGGATACACTCCTTCGCAATAATAATTTGATTGAGGAATAAAATTTCCAAGACATTTCGATGACCTTGTTTAGTCTCATAATTATCCCATTATGTCACTTGGCCTATAAATATACTACTTCATGTGGTATATTGTCCAATAATATCATGTTCTTTAGACATGACAATTTAATATATGAACCAAATTCATACTAATTTTGTTGCGTACAAAGTAATTAATCAAAATGTTGATAAATTTAACATTTGGCATAATCGCCTTAGTCACCCCATCATAGGGATGATACAAAAAGTTAACAACAATCTTGTTGGTCACAACATAAAAGTTGCAAAATTCTCAAGTCTTCAAATTTTATGTGCACCACATGTGCTATGAGAAAATTATTTATTTTTAAGGCTCTCTCACCTTAAAATTAGAAATAAGCCACTCAAATTCTTGAATGTACACAAGAAGATAACGGTGGACTATTCAACCATTATATGGGTCATATAAGAACATGGTATCCATAGGCGCATCCTATAGATGGCCTTACGAGGTTCTATAATCTCCTCAAACCCATGATCTTACTAAATTAATTTCTCAATTATCAAATTAGAGCAAATTATCCTAAGACATGGATTAAGACCATGTGGATGTCATCTTAATGATCATTTAGGATTTTACTAAGTACCTCATGTACAGACCCAAAATGGTGCAACTAAACTCTTTATCAAAAGAGTAACTAATTAAATGACCATATCAAGAAAATTGAATTACACCAACCTCTTGTTGGAGACATGCGTCTTTACATGGCGCAAATCTAATAAAGATCATAATAACTGCATATCATACTGCTTCCCCTTGCAGTAAGTACGTGGATATCAGAAAAGTATTTCCTATCTGCGATAATTCAGTCATATACTGATATCACCACCCCAACGTGTATCATGGGCTCTCACATCAAATTGGGATCTATGTGAGAAATAACTAAGGTATTATCCGTCAAATACTTGACCCTAACAAGGGAGTTATTGATAGTCCGTACGTTGATTGCATTTGCAATAAGGACATTTTCGGTATTAGAGGGAGATTAGTACCACAAAGAATGCCGATAAATAAAGTAAAAATGTCATAAACATTCAGTCCTCATATTCACGTACTTAAAAAAAAATTGAACATGAAGTTCAATCATAAATTTGCAACACATTGCAAATCTGCCACATACATTTACAGAGAATAAAGATGTCACTACATCATATTATTCATGCAACCAATATGCAACATGAGTGAAGGTACCTAATTCAACCACTCTTCTCCCCAAATGAGAGCAAAAGGGGGAGAAATCTTATCACATGGGATTTAAATTCTCATATGCTTCCGCGGATAAAGAGGAAATGATATCCTCAAACTGTAAATGTAATTCAACCTCAAGTTGAATAACACAAAATGGATGCTCATCATCCAAACCAACACAAATGTGCACACAATTTTAAGTGTTGGACATCGAAGCACGTTGACTCCATTGTTATGGGAAATCATGAGGAGTTAAATGACGTAAATGATATTTCCACAAATCCATTGATTCAACAGAATCATTTAACATAAAAGCCTACATTTGTCGACATATATTTATTCTTAAAATTGCTAAAACCTTTAGGGCCCTGAACCAAAGTCCATGGCAGAGTGCCTCATACACTCGTATATTGGTTCAACTAGAAGGAAGCAATTAAATAAGAATAGCACTCGCTCAACAAAAGAGAGGTATCTACCTTAATAATACCTACTCCTCATATGGATCTTTCCTCTAGAAGATCAATAACTTTTCGTTAATAAAGAAAATAATGAGGTGGTGAAAAAGCGAGGCTTGTAGCACAAGGGTTCACGCAGAGACCCGACATCAATTATGATGCAACATACCCTCTTGGTATATGTGGATTAAGTTTCGATATTACTATTATTGGCAGTTACAAATAAACTATTAATGCAGTTGATGGATCCATAGACATATGGATCACTCATTTTGGATACCAATATTAAAGTCCCTCCAGGGTTTAAATCCAAAAGAAAATCGCAACATGTATTTGTGTAAATCTTCAATAGTCACTCTATGACTTGAAGAGATAGTCGGAAAAATTATATGGTACAACCGACCAAGAGACTTCCTTGTTCATAAGGATTACTCAAATAATGATGATTGCTTACATGTATTAATAAAGAAAATCCCTAATTGGATTATACATGACCTTTGTACATGTAGATGACTTTATCATCAAATTATATACATGAAAGGTGCTTACAATCATCTTATGATGGAGATTTGGATTAAACCAAATACCAATCAGGTTCACAACTTGAGTATATCCCCTCAGGAATACATATTATCAGTCTTCATGTATCCATAAAATGTGGTAGAAAGTAAATATGGATAAACCACATCAATACATATGGTCATACTATCCCTATCAAGGTACAAATCATTCATTAATAGTATCAATGATGAAGTGATATTGGGACCCATAGTTCCATACCTCACAAACTACATCATATGTGACAATATTTTTGTTGTCAGTTTATTAAAGTGCAACATCCAACCAAACGTTGAGTGAAGTAATATCCTTCGGTATCTTCAATGCACTAAATATATAAATATCTTGATTAATTCCTTCAGGAACATCAAGGTTTGACCATCATGTGATATACGTATATTGGCTATAATCATCTGATCCCAATAAATGCCATATCATAGACTGAACTCAATAGAAGATCCTTCTCAAGGATATCTTCATAATAGACTCTAAATTCTACCCTCATTAATCATTCTAGAATAATTACTATACTTTGAAGCATCATACAATTTATATGGCTTCACAGAATGATTAACCACATTCAAAATGATGTGGTTAGGATTCAACAGAATCACCTACCATATCTATCAAGATAATACACACTTGTATTACTCAATTGCATGTGGGTTATATAGTGAACAATATTGCAAAGCAAAATTGCTAGTAAAATAGTACTTCCCAAAGTGGGCATATTGTTTTTGCAAATATATCATGTGGAAATCTAACAGATTTATTCACAATGTCTTTGACTACCAACTTTTGTTTTCCATAACTATGGGGAATTGGTATGAGAAAACTTTAAGATTTGCACAATTCAGGGGGAGTAAACTCCCTTATTATAACCCATTGATGATCTTTTCAGATCATATATATATTGTACTCTTTTTCCCTTGATGAGTTTTTCCTAATGATTTCTCATAGAAGGTTTTTAATGAGACAATATAAATACAAGTGTTCAGATATGCCATATCGTTTTCTCCTTATATTTTTCCCATTGGGTTTTAAAGGAGTTTTCAGTGGCACATTGTATTGCACTCTTTGCAGTATTTACATAAGATATATGTCATACCTCCTATTTTTCCCCATCTGGGTTTTAGAAGGAAGTACTCGAGACATATATGTTATTCTCTAAACTCACTAATAAGATTTTTTCCTTTTTAAGGTTTTTCTCATATGAGTTATTAAGGAAATAACAATAACAATATGTTGTATCATTTTCTCCTTATTTTCCCTACTGGGTTTAAAGGAGTTTTAGCAACATATCAAATACAACTCTCCTCATATTTTTCCCATAGGGTTTTTGGGGGAGATATTCTAAAGATGAAGATTTTCAAGATGATAGATTTACAAAGAACAGTGTTGTTTACAAGGACATGTCCATGCATGTTTACGCAAGAACACTTTCAAGACTAAGCAAGAAGATTTCTGAAGATTATACAAGACAATTTCAAGAAACGGCGTTGTCCAAGGGGGAGTGTTAGAAATATATTAGCTTTAGAATTAGGCTAATTATAGGCAGTTAGGATTTTGTCCAACCGCCTTATCTGAGGCATCCCCTCACTTGTAAACCGCCTCAAAGGCGACTGTTCACAGGGTATATATACCCAGACTTCTATCAATAAAATCACTCTTTGAATTCTCATTTTTTCATTCCTAAACAATGCACACGGAAGAAAAATTCACTCTGTGTCCCTCGGGAGAAACAGACTCGCGAGAAACCTAACCAGCTGTAGCGGCCGGGGTGCGCCGTCGGCCCGTTCACTCTGCTCAGGAAGCCGGCAGCCCGCTGTCCGTGTTCCCCTGCCCAAGACGGCCGTCCGCAGCCCCTGCTCAGGTCGCTGTCTGCAGGCCGTCGGCCGCCGCCCTCGGCCCCTGCCCAGGCTGCAGAACTGGCTACCTTTGCCGATCGACGCGAGCAGTTTGGAACTTTTGGATACAAATTGGTGAGTGCTAGTGATCAACAGATGCGTACTTGGATGTTCTCAGTCAATATAGCATAACCTTTCTCGTAGCTGATGATCAGCGACCAATTGGTGGCTTCTTGAGCTCGCTTTGTAACATACTTAAGAAATTATCGCAAAAGAGCAGAGCCAGATTGTTAAAGCTTACGCAGTGACTTCTCTACCTCCATGCACATTTGTGTTTAGCTTACAAAACGACTGATGGATACGACGGATGAGGGCGATGGATCGCTTACACTGCTGAGCTGAGCTCGCTGAACGTGCGTGTATTACTCGGCGGCCTCGGCAGGACCATGAGAGCTGGGGCAGCAGGCTCGGCGTGGTCGGGTCACCAGCACCGCGGCGGCCGAGAGCAGGCAAGGTGCATGGCGGCTGCCTCATTAAGAACAGGCGGCGCTGTGGCGGTCTGCATTGACGATACATACGAGGAGGTATAGGATACACGTACATATTCTTTTGCTAAAATGCTGATGTGATAATTAAAACCTGGTAAATACCTGTTAAAAACGGTGGAAGGGTGTATTCCGAACGGTTTTCACAGTTTAAGGGTGAAGGTTGAACCAACTCAAAATTAAGGGTTGTAATGTGAACTTTGAGTCAAATTTAGGGGTGTAATAATATGGACTTCTGTCAAAAGAAATAGAGCACGAGAGAGGAAGAAAAGAGAGAGTCGAGAGGAGATTGGGGCCAGGTATCGGGGGTGGGATATGCCGTGGTTATTTTCACGATCCAGTCGCTGTGTCGCGGGCCAGTGTACTGGATAGGGGCCCAATCGGTTTACGGGAGATGTCCCGGTCGTGGTAAAAAAAGTTCTGGTTATCACCGTTGTTTGACGATCCAGATGCTCTCCAGTTAGAAATCTAACGGTTGTAAACATACTTACCGGAAGTGGCTTCAAAACGCTGGGTCACAACCAAGCTGAAAGCTTAGAATAATTATCATAACCAGTCTGGAAGGCCTACCGCGAAGCTGCAGCGTAGTGCAATTTCAGAAGCGGCCTCAGACCAGTTTCCTAAGCTTATATCTGCAGACCAAGTTAAACTGTTGTTTGGAGTTGCCCCTAGTCTTCAAATTAACTATGGTGAAAATGCCACCGCGACCTGAAATGTTATCCTCTGCCTCGTGGCCTAACCCCTTCACTATTCCCATCTTCTCTATTTTGTTCCTCTCTGCCAATTCCCATCGAGGGCAGCCGCCTCCTCCACAGCACCGTCTCTCACCTAGGCTAGCAAATCAATTGTTCGGTTTCAACTTAAGGAATTTATGTTTGTCTTGACATGAGTGTGTTTTGTAGCAAATCGATTGTTCCTTTTAGATACTGGATGAGCAATAAGTATTCAGAAACTAAACCACATAAAACATTCTACGAAAGTTGTTTCAGAATCCTAGTTTTTCAACTACATGTATTTGTATTTGATCCATCTACTCTTGATAAGACAACACTTTATACATGGCATTCTGCGATAGTAGCTTTTCAAACTCTTCATAATTTTTTTGATTTATTTCTAGCTTATTTTATACTAAAAACTACCATATAGTGGTATCATTATTAATTTAGGACACATATCTAATTAGGGGTGTTAGAGACATTTTACAACTCAACATATCAAATAAGTTAAATTCCTAGAAGCCCAAAGAAGTCTTCTGTGGGGTTTCTAGGATCTTTTCCCCACTACAGTTTCTCCCCACCGTTTCTTAGAAGCCAGTTTATACATAAACACAAACCCAAAAGAAGTCGGCCTAAAGTTCCCTGCTTTGCCGGTGACCTTCGCCGGTGTGAGATCTTTGTGTGACTTCTCGTGATTAATCCGGTCTCAGAGACTTCCCCAGATTGCGTGTTCGGCATGATTAAGGGAGTTGCGTGTCTGCCTTCACGGTCTTGATGCCGCATCTAGAGTTGGGTTTGGGTCGTACATTTCGACAGCGATCGATGGTGATAAAGAAGATGGCTTCTTCTCGTGGGGATTCGGGAGTAGGGAAGAAGGAGGATGGTGACAAGTCAATTGTGAGAGCTCTAGATAATCTAGAGTTGAGGGAGGGAGAACTCGACGATGTCTTCATCCGAGAAAACTATGTCGCTGAGACGAGCAAGCATGCGAGATGGCTTGCGGTGGCAACAGCTAACACAAGGAAGCCATTTAGTTTGAAAGCTTTGTTCTAGACGTTGAAGTATGTTTGGGATTGGCGTAGAAACGGGATCTCCGCGAGGTCGATTACAACTTTTTTACACGAAAATCCTTCTGTCCCAGGGATTGGAACAAGGTGATGAATTAAGGCCCTTATAATTTTCATAAGCTAGTAGTGATGGCTGAGTATGATGGTTTGTTTTCTCCATCAGAGGTTGTAGTAAATCATGTTGCAGTGTGGGCATATTCCAGAATTATACCGGGTGCAAGCGGTGGTTGATCAACTACAAGGAGAATTAGGAGGGTGAATAGTGTTGAGATGAATCCTCATATATGGTTTGAGGGGGCTACGTGAGGGTAAGGGCGAGCATTGAAGTGGGCAATCACTGATCCGTTTTGTCCCTCTGAATATTGGAGGTGTTGGAAGGAACATGTTGCATGTAAAGTATAAAAAATAGGTTGTTTCGGCGATGTCTGTGGTGTGATGGGGAATGACATGGAGGAATGCGGGGATGGTATTCACGCAGAAGAATAAATATAGTATACCAAGTGGATGTCAGCGAAAAGGAGAGCTCAGACTGGACAATTTGGCTTCCAAGCTACGATATCTAGGAAGAGGAAGAGGGGTCGAGGGGGTGATTTGTTCCCCCTTGAAAGTGTTCCTCTAATGACGCCTTTGATGATGATGAATTGGCTGATACGGGGTCGACCCTGCTAAAACCCACCACATTGGATGATATGGAGGAAGATGCTGACACTAGGAACAGAGATTTGGGCAAACTTTTTTTCCAGCCGGGCTAACCCCCTTTCCATTAATTGCTCAACGGAAACAACAAGGTCTTTACAAACTACCAACAGCAATTCGAGGAGGAGGGAAAGAAGGGGAGAGCTAGCCGGGAGCAATAGCAGGAAACCCGCTGAAAGTGGATCGATCTCGAAACCACCTCTACGGGGCAAAAACCTGCTATCACCCAGGGTCTAGACCTAACACACAGACAGAGTACCAAGATTCAGAATTACAAAGGTTTCGCAGAACCAAAAGGAACCAAACTAAACTTCGAACTGGGGACTTTTCTATGCCAAGAGAACTTCTAAGCAACAAACATCAATCTGCAGCAGCCACAGTCGCAGATCCACCCGCACGCCCAGCCCCAAGTTTCACCACCTCTGCAGCGAGACTCATCAGCTTCCTTGCCCCATCAGTGAGCTTATCCTTGTCGTCGCCAGCTTGAAGACCTGCCCAATACAATAAGAACGAGCAAACAGTGAACACTGCCTCAACAGGAGATCTTACCGCATGCTTCTCAAAGGTAACCTTGTTATGGACCGTCCAAATGGAGAAACAAACCGCAGCCAGGCCAACCATATAAAAACTCTCACCACCAGGCAAAAAACGATAGAACCAAACAATCGATTGCCACAGGTTTTTTGGACAACAACTCGTTCCCAACGCAGCACCCATCACCCCCCAGGTGGATTTTGCAAATGAACAACTAAAGAAAAGATGTTCCAAAGTTTCTACTTGGTTACAAAAGGAACAAACAGGATTTCCCTGCCAATTACGTTTCTTCATGTTATATCTAGTAGGGATCGCATCCCTAAAAACCTGCCACATAAAGATTTGAATTTTCAAAGGTAACTTGGCCTTCCAGATTAGCTTATTATCGGCACCTGAGAGGTCTTTCTCCAGGTACTCGTAAACAGATTTTGTAGAGAACTTCGCATTTTTGGTAAATCTCCAAAGGACAACGTCAGGAACATTAGAAAGAGAAAGCTGCTCAAAATATGCCAAAACCTGATTCCATTGATCAAGCAAACGACCATGAAGGCGCCGCCGGAAAGGAAGGGTTTTACCATTCTCGACAAAGAACTTCACAGTGCACTCCTGCAACTGGCAAATGTCAAAAAGATCAGGAAACATCACACAAACAGGAGGCTTATCCTCCCAGTGATCTTGCCAAAATCTAACCAAGTCTCCACCATTGAGAACAATTTTCCTACCAGCAAGATAAGTGTCTTTCACCTGCAGCAAGGATTTCCAACAAGGGGAATCAGAGAATCTGGGAGTAACATTAGATACCATTTTCGAACGCAAGTACCGAGCTTTCACAATACGCTGCCACAACCCATCTTGGGTATCAAGCTTCCACCACCATTTCACTAGGAGGCTGATATTCTGTCTTCGTAAATTTTTAATCCCGAGGCCACCTTTCTTTTTTGAACGACAAATTTTGCACCATTTAACCATATGATAACTCTTTTTTCCTTTCTTTTTCTGCCAAAAGAAACGTTTGCGGTGTTTATCCATTTTCTCTAGGAAAGATTTCCTAAACAGAAACATAGACATGGGGTAGTAAAGGATAGAAGAGAGGCTAGCATCTATAAGGATTTTTTTGCCACCAGAGGAAGTAGAATCACCCGCCCAGGCATCTAATTTCTTGATCATTTTCGGATCCAAAAAGTCCCAATCAGAATTTTTCAACGAAGTAGAGGAAATTGGCACTCCCAAGTACTTCATAGGCAAGCATCCCACCTGACAGCCAAACATATCCGAATAAAAGGAGGCAATCTCATTGTCACCCCCAATGGTGAAAATCTCGCTCTTAAGAAAATTAATTTTTAACCCCGACATGAGTTCAAACATGTACAACAAAAGCTTGAGATTGATTGCTTTGTCAGGATCATGACTAAAGCACAACACCGTGTCATCTGCATATTGCAGCACCGCAACCCCATTATGAATCAAATCAGGGGCCAGACCAACCAAGAGCTCATTCTCTTATGCTTTGAGCACCATTTTTGTCAAGGATTCAGCTACCAGGTTAAACAGAGTAGGAGCCAAGGGATCTCCTTGATGGACACCTTTTGCGCTTTGGAAATAAGGGCCCATTTAATTGTTCAGCTTAACACTTACTGTCCCTCCCACGAGGGACTGTTTTACCCAGCAACACCACTTCTCATTAAAACCTCTTATCTTATGACACTCCAAAAGATACTCCCAATTGACCTTGTCGTAGGCCTTTTCGAAGTCCAATTTCAACACTATACCACAATGTTTTTTAACATGAGTATAATTCAACAACTCGTGCAAGGAAAGAACACCGTCCATAATATTTCTTTTTTTAATAAAGGCATTTTGCTGAATACTGAAAAGCTTCGAGGAAAAAGGTTCTAAACGCAGAGTCAGCGTCTTAGTAATCAACTTATAAATGCAACGCAAAAGGCAAATGGGACAATACTGAGTAATTTTATCAGCCCCTGAAATTTTTGGTAAAAGAGTTATCACCCCATAATTCAATCTTTTAATATCCAAAGTCCCATCATGGAAATGATGAAAAAGACGCATAATGTCATGGTTAACCACACCCCAACAATGCTGAAAAAATTCAATAGGAATATTATCAGGCCCCGGGGCCTTATTCTTATCCATCGAGAAGAGAGAAACTTCAATCTCCTCAAGAGTGAAAGGCTTGGTTAGGGTACAATTGTCTTCCAAGGTTAAAGTTTCATCTAGAGACCAAAGGTTACTATCCAACCGAAAAGAGTTACCAGGAGCAGGACCAAAAAGAGTTTTATAGTAGTCTGTAGCATGCTTCAACAGGTTACCAGTCCCTTCAATCACCACCTCCCCATCTTTTAAAAAATGAATCATATTTCTCCTTCTCCTCCCATTAGCAACTCTATGAAAATATGCCGAATTTTGGTCCCCATGAAGGAGCCATTTTTCACTCGACCGTTGAAGCCAGTAAATTTCTTCGTCCGCGTAAATGTTGTGTAATTCCACAAGGATATTCGTTTTTCTAACAAAATCATCACGGGACAAAGGAACACTCTCCTCTTTCTCTTCCAAGGAAACAAGTTCTTCCTTCAACTCTTTCTTCTTTTTTCTAGTATGGCCAAAGAGACTTGAACCCCAACCCTTAAAGTGCTTCTTAAATCTTTTCAGCTTAATATTCAAAATGTCCACTGGATCAGAACTAGACACATACTTATTCCAGACTTCCTCAACCATAGGAAGAAAGTCATCTTTTTTCAGCCAGGAAAGATCAAATCTAAACTCTCTATTTTTAGGAGTATTAGTATTATTACTGTCAGTCATAAGGAGTAAAGGACTATGGTCAGACAGATCTGAAACCAACTTTCTAACTTGCACCAAAGGAAAAATATCTTCCCAATCAGGGGACATCAGAACTCTATCCAGCTTCGCCATAGTTGGAAATTTCTGCCTATTAGACCAAGTGTACAAACCTCCGGCCATGTGAATTTCACGTAGGCCCAAAGTGTGGATAATTGAATTGAAAATGTCAGAGTATTTTGATAAAGGAGTACATTTATTCTTTTCACCGCTATGCCTTATAATATTGAAATCACCACCGATAATGTAGGGAGTATCCACTTCATGACAAAAGGAAGAGAATTCAACAAGGAATTCATTCTTGAATTCCTCATGTGCAGAACCATACACCACAAAAAGAGACCACTTGAATTTCTTTAGGTTATCCCACAGATCAAATCTCAAAATGTACTTGCCAAACTTGAATCCAACAACCCCCAAGGTTTCATGTCTAACTCCACAGAGGATACCACCAGCTTTACCAATCGAAGGGATCCATTTCCAAAAGAAAATACCACCAGGGTCAAGCCTCCTAAAAAATTTAGAGGAATAATCTCTTTTCATAGTTTCTTGGAAACCAATAAAATCGAGAGCATGCTCATGTATGAGTTCAGTGAGGTAGGAAGACATGCCCTTCTTTCCCACCCCCTGCCATTCCAAAAGGCCCCTTTCATTTAATTTTTTTAATTTTTTCCCTTCCCCTTGACATCTCCACCAGGAGACTGGGCAGAGATGTCAACTTTTTTTTGACTTCTAGTCATAGGTCTATTGATCACAACACTTTTCCTCACCTTGCTTTTCCTACTCTTTCTAGACTCAACACAGATGAAATCATTTTCATGCTCATCTTCAGGAGTCCATTCCATAGACAAAGGAGTTTTTGAACCATCGACACACTCAATCATAAGAGGTTTATCATTTTGTTTTTCTCTAAGATTACTTCTAGAAGCTTCAAGCTGTCTAATCAAGTTAACAGAAACAAAATCATCATCAGGAATAATCACGCCCATCTTACCGGCTCTGAGCATGATCTCTTTATCGGAAAGGATATCAAAGGAATTCGAATTACAATTCGATGGAGAGGGAGTACCTTGCAGATTCTTCTTTCTGTTGAGCGCAGCGGCCCTTTGCACAATAGGGACCCCTGCCTGGTCCAGGTTGCGCCTGCTATACCTTTCACCAACAGAATCCAAAATAGGGGGCTCCTCCACATTTTCATGAGACTGCTCAGGGGAAGTATCAGGAAATTGCACCATATATTCAGAATCTTCTTTAGACGGAGAGTGGGAAAGGTATTCTATTTCCTCCACAATCAGAGGAGGCCAGATGTCCTTGCTCAAGTTTTGATAGTAGGGGGAAGGAAGATCAGACTGCATTCTCAGAAGTGATCCAGGAATAGATAGTTCCTGATACGTCTCCAACGTATCTATAATTTTTGATGCTCCATGCTTGTTTTTACACCATTTACCCGATGTTTCGTTACACTTCGTGATAGTTTTATGATTTATTTGGACTAACCTACTAATAGTTGCAAAAGTGCACAATGTTCTTGTTTTACACTTTGATGTGTAGGAATTACCAAGAATACAAGTGGAAACCTTATTGGAGTCAAATTGGGACTTTCCAGAAATCTGTACCAGAACTTTTTTCGAAGATGGTCACGTTACGGGTCGAAGACGGCGTCAAACGGAAAACTCTTCAAATACAAAGTTGTAGACCAGGCCTGGGCCGCGCGAGCTATATGGGAGAAGGCCCTGGTCGCCTCCTGACGACGCCCCTTCGCCTATATAAAGCCTCGGGACAGAAAACCCTAAAAGAGTCGGCAATTTTCCAGAAGCAGTTCCGTAGCTCCGCCGCCGCCGCTGACGAATTTCGGGGGACAGAAGTCTCTGTTCTGGCACCCTGCCGGGACGGGGAAGTGCCCCCGGAGCCATCTCCATCGGTCTCCATCGCCGTCTCCATCGACCTCACCGCCATCTCCATCAACCTTGCTGTCTCCTATGATGAGGAGGGAGTAGTTCATCCCCGGGGCTAAGGGCTCTACCCGTAGCTATGTGGTTCACCTCTCTCTCCCATGATGTGATCTTTATGTGATCGTGAGCTTTGTATCATGTTGAACAAGTAGATTTTATTATTCAGATATTATGTGTACTCTAGTGATGTTATTAAAGTAATATATTCCTCCTGCCATGGTGTAACGGTGACAGTGCGTGCATCATGGTGGTACTTGGTTTAGGCTATGATTGTGATCTCTTGTGGATTATGAGAGTAATTATTACTATGATAGTATTGAAGTGATCTATTCCTCCTTTCATGGTGTAATGTTGACAGTGTGTGCACCGTGTTAGTACTTGGTCTAAGTTGCAATAGTATCTATCTTGAGTTGTGCTTTGATTTGGATATCTCTATGAGTGGTGTTTGTCAAGTACTTGATGAACTTTAAGGGGTGCTTCTGTAGCCACTACACAATGATTAGTGTTATTCAATAGGAGAGTAATTCAGAGTACCATAGTGGAGAGAAGTTGTTTATTTGTTCAATCATGTTATATTGTTGGGAGTGTGTCCACTAGTGAAAGTATGATCCCTAGGCCTTGTTTCCAAGCTTTGCACACCGTTTACTTGCTATTTTATTACTTGTTTGCTCGCAGCGATATTTATTTCACATCACGTTTGCTACTTATAATCATTAATACCACTTGTATTTCACTATCTCTTCGCCGAACTAGTGCACCTATACATTTGACAAGTGTATTGGGTGTGTTGGGGACACAAGAGACTTTCTGTATCGTAATTGCAGGGTTGCTTGAGAGGGATAGCTTTGACCTCTAACCTCCCTGAGTTCGATAAACCTTGGGTGATCCACTTAAGGGAAACTTGCTGCTGTTCTACAAACCTCTGCACTTGGAGGCCCAACAAGTGTCTACAAGAATAGAAGTGCGTAGACATCAGTTCCCTACAAGCATTAGGGGTCACAGGAGCAAATTTGTGCCAAACCGAGGGCAGGAGAATCAACGAGTTCTCAGTAGAGGTGAGCTGATTGGGAATACTCAACGAAGAGCCATCATCGACAGATCCCACTCCAACCACAGAATGAGACGCAGCTATATCATCAGAAACCGCCTCACACACAGAATCAAGATTTGGGCAAACTTGCTAAGCGCATAGAGTTTTGAGACGAGGAGGCACACAGACAGAAGTTGATCCGGGCAATGGAGGGCATGTGGATAGAGGGATTCAAACGTGCGGGCCGGTGGACCAAGTGCCTCACCCACCCCCATATATACTACCCCGAGGGAGAAGAAGAGATCCAACACTAGTATAGAGCATCCCTATGAACACGGTTTGAAAACCCTACCGGCAACAGAAAACGGCCAAGTGTCTGTGGAGTAATCGCTAATGTGAAGGACTTTATGGCAACGGTTGAAAACACCATAAAAAAATAAAGTGGTTTATCGGCAAAGGTCGTTTCCGTTGGACCGTTCATATAGGTTAGTTTTCATCAGTTTTTTTGCAAATCATCAGTTACAATTTTTAAATTCTAATCGTTTGCATTGAAATGTATTCATCATTTTATATCAAAAAAAAATTCGCAACATGCTAAAAAGCTGACAGCACAAGAGGCGAACCGGCTGGGTCGGTCGCTCGCTCGCTCGATAGATTGGTCCTCGACCTCACGCGCCGAAACGATTTATGACCTCGCGCTGCAATTTGCTGATAAATGCATCGGATTGATTTGGAAAGATTTTTTCGCAACAAAAAGAAGATTTGTAAAGATTTAAAAAGAAATATTGCTGCTTCCACGATATATTTGCCAATTAATGCTTCGCCTGCTGCTCTTGATTCGCAGGGATGTAATAACTGGAATTTATAATCTTCATAATTAATTGGAGTACTCCCTCTGTCCCAGTTCTTAAGGCTTACACGTATACTTAGGTTGTCATTTTGACCAACCACTGGTGGAAAAAAGGCCTTCAATCCCGGTTTGTAAAGCCCATTAATCCCGGTTGCCGCAACCGGGACTAACAAAGCGCGACTAAAGGCTCCAGCCTTTAGTCCCGGTTGCTTACGAACCGGGACCAATGGTCCTCCACGTGGCCCGGTGCATGTGCTGCGGCTGGAGGACGTTTGGTCCCGATTCGTAACACGGACCGGGACTATAGGTCCATTCGGAATAAAATTGTATTTTCTGTTTCGGAATTTTTGTATTTTCTTTATTTCTCTATTATCTAATCATCTCTATTCTCATATCAAATTAGATACTTATGGCTCTCACTCCATATCTCATATCAAATTACAAGTACTTGTGGTCCTCACTTCCCGGTCGGTCACCCATCCTCACACTGCTCCACCCTTAGCACGCTTAATTTCTCCATTCCTTTCCTACTAGCTTCCAAGACTACGCTCGCGACTTCTTGATAATGGTATGGTACCAATTCTATTAACCTATACACTTCGGTAATATATAATATTACTTTTTTAAATTCCAAATTAATTCACAAAATAAGAAACAATGATTAAGAATAATAAGCACCAATGAATTTCAAATAATCTTATGTATAATTTAATTATTAATTTTTAATAATTAAAATATTTAAAAAAGCCAAAATACTTGAAAAATCACAAATTCGAAAATGGCTCAAATGAAGTACATTTTCCAAATTAATAGACTTTGTTAACCGAAACAAAGGGAGTATATTTTTCCAAACATACTCATCCAACATGGCTCAAATGAAATACATTTTCCAAGCAAGCTCATCCAACATTTTTCCATATATAATTATCCACCTAATTATTAAGGTTAAGACGATCAACATGGCTATTGTAGCCCTTTAGCTTCCAGAATCTCCTAGCTATCTCAAAGCCTAGGCGAGCGTCTAAAGCGGCATATAATAGTTGGTTGAAGCTCAATGGAACTTTTTCCCAACCAAAAATTAGTTCATCATCATCTTCTTCTTCTTCTTCTTCTCCCTTCTTTTTGTACTTCTTCTCCTTCTTCTTCTTGTCCTTCTTCTTCTTGTTGTCCCTCTTCTTCTTCTCAAGATATGTCCCAATAGTAGCATTGGCCAAATCATAGAGACTCGGCGTTAGCTTGCTAGTGGGGTTTGGAACAACTTGTTGAAGATCATACGCGGACGGAATAACAATTCCGTATGGCCTTAGCATGCGCAGATCGTTGTTGATAGCCGCACCACAAAACTTGATGGTGGTGTCCTTCAAGAAGTCCTTGAGTAGTTGCGGCACGCGATTGGCCTTACAAATTTGAAAGACCAATATCTCGGACGCCACCGAGAGTTGAAGGACGGCGGCACGCTGCGTGAGCTCGTGAGTGGTGAACTCACAATCCAAGCCCACGCACTTGACCGGTGCGTCGTCGAGGAACCGGCGCTTGATCAAGTGGATCCACTTCTCCACCCTCGAAGCACGGAGAGTCTCTGTGATGGTGAAGTTCATCTCTTCGATGACCACATAGTAGATCCGAGACCGGGGCTAAAATTGATCCTCCATTGTCGAGGGAGAGAGAGCTCGCGGGCGCCGGAGGTATGGTGATGTGTGGGAGATGTTTTGGGAAGAAGAGGCTAGAGATGGTGTGCTTAGATGATCAAATATGAGTGCTTTATATAGTGAGAGAGGGAAGATGAGCACGCCGGCGATGTGAATGCTGGCGAGTTTCCAAGGTGCGCCGGCGCCGGTTCCCGATCAACGTGCGCGATTACGAAGCGTCGTCGTAATGTCGATCGATATCGAAGCGTCGTCGATCGATAACTGGCGCGAAGTGGGCGGTTCGTTTGAACGGGTCATTGGTCCTGGCTCGTGGCACGAACCGAGACTAAAGGGTGACTTTAGTCCCGGTTTGTGCCACGAGCCGGGACTAAAGGGCCATGAGGCATTAGTCCCGGCTGTTAGATGAAACCGAGACTGAAGATCCCTTTTGAACCGGGACTAATGCCCCCTGGCCCACATTTTCAAATGAACCGGGACTGATGGACCCTTTAGCCGCGGATCAAATTTGGTTCGGGACAAATGGGACGAATGGAAGCCCCTTTTTCCACTAGTGAACATAATACAACTTATATATTATAAAATATATATCACTAAAAAGTTCAAACATTGTATTTTCTAATGGTATAATTTTTATCTTGTAAAATTTAAATTATATTTGTCAAAATGACGACCTAGGTATACGTGTAAGCCTTATGAACTGGGACGGAGGGAGTACAATAAAAGGAAACGAATTGTTGCATCCTTTTAAATGTACGCGTTTCCGTTATCATTCGCGGTCGATCAATAAAGTAGCATATCTCAAAGGTTACCCGAAATTAACTCTTTGTTTTAAGTCCTTCCAAAAATAAAATCTTATTTCAGGTGAAGATAAAATGGAATTAAAGCTTCCAAACATGAGGAAGATCTTTTTTTATTTTAGGACCCCGAATAGATGGAAGATTTTTTTATATTGGAGATAGCAGGAGAGCGGGTTTGGTGCACATGGACACCCGTGCTCTCATCACTTTTAAAATTTTGAAAATTTCACACTTCTATATCTTAAAAAATTATGGCGTTAAATACATAGATAGATATATATACAGAAGAAGTGTATGTAAAAAATTCCTATTAAAAATATGTTGTATTTTGGAAGATATAGGAAAGACAAATTTCTAACAAAAAGATATACTATCTTACTACTATTTGTAAATAGTATTAAAATAGTAGTAAGATAGTATATCTTTTTGTTAGAAATTTGTCTTTTTTGTATTTGCCAAAGTATAAAGTATTTTTAAATAGGACTTTTTGTGTACGTTCCTCCGGTATATATTTTTTTATATATTTAACGCCATAATTTTTAAAAAGTAGAATTATAAGATTTTAAAATTTTCAAAAATCTGAAAGTAAAGAGATCACTGGTGTCCATGCTTCAAACACACTTTCTGGGATCGGAAACAGCAGGAAGGTTTGGAGGAAAATGGGTTAGGGCCGAATTTCTGGCTGAGAAGAATTTATCAGAGAACGGCGGAGAGGAATTTGACTGGGCTTTCCAAGTTCACTTCCGTGCATTCCAGGCCGTTTTCCCTATGGCACGGACTTACGCAGCCCATCCGCCTACAGAGCAGAAGGCTTTTTTCATCATAAAATTAGAAGAGGCCACTTTTGCCAGGCTAAGCCACATTACTCTTAAGCCCAATCTCGCGCGCTAAAGCCCAGCTTTGTTTGCCAAGAGGTAAAAACGAATGACTGCTTGCAGGTTGTTGAAGCTCTTTATCTAATCCCTTCTGATATTATTACCTATTCTAATATGGATGTATCCAGATATATTTTAGTATCTAGATATATCTATATTAAGACAAGTAATAGTGGTCAGAGGGACTAGTTAAAGCTCTTCAAATGGAATTTTTTTCCTAGATAGTGTCGGTGCTCTTTTGGATGAGATTATGTTTGGTCTTCACCTTTCTCTAGCTGTGAGTTTAGTTTTTTGTAATAGAGAAAGCAAACTGATTGCTTATCAAGAGAGATGGAGTGACTCTCGTGTGAGATGGTCCGCCGAGTTTTATTTTTTCTCAATTAATTGATGATGTATATGTTATGTGGTTAATAAAACTCGCAGCAGATCCTAGTATTTTCCAAAAAAAAGAGACTGAAAAAGAGGTTTCATTAAAAGGGTATAGCGACAAAGTTGTAGCTCTTGTAAGTTGTAACATGATATTAGGCCAGAACTAAGCCATACATGAGTTCAGCATTGTGTCCTCGCAAAGGTTGCGCGACAGTGACCAACCCTAACCCTAAGCCGCAAGAGTTGAAGCAAGTATAGCAAGAAATTGTAAATTTTGGCGAGTCACCAAGAAAAACACAAGCAAAGTTTGTTGGTTCAGCAAAACGAAACAAGCTTCCAAATCATAATCAAAATGATGATGGCACATAATTGCTGATATTTTGTCAAAATAAAACAGAAATTGAAACCTCGAAATTATTAGTTCCCTTGGTTCTCCTTATGACCAGTCAAATACTTCGATGACACAGGAGCATTACAAAAGAGAAAGTACTAAGCATTACAACTTAAATAGAGTTGTACTTCTTCTGGCACTGGGTGCCATCAAAGATCTTGATGTCGAACTTGGCAGTCCCACGATGATAATCAAACATCAAGATCTATCCTTGATGAAGATTGTGATCTTCAGCAAAACGGTCCTAGCCACCTCTGGAGAAAGCATCGCCATTGCCATCGTAATACACCTCCAGCTCATATGGCGGACCACCACTGGATGTTTCTCGGAGAACAGCCTCCCGAAGCTCACGGCCCTCCATGAATTCTGTGAACTTCGGAGGAAGACGCTGCTGTTCACGGCATTGGGCACCAGCGAAAGAGAAGAAAGAAAATAGATCGCTTGACGATGATGACGGCAGGATAGGATGAGCAACACTTACATCCAGACGATCAGTGGGATCCGTCATTGTCAAAGTGGATTTCTTGTTTTTGCTCCCAAGAGGGCGACCAGGACGACGCTTGGTTGTGGTCGATGACGATGCAACTGCAGCAAGCGAAGATTTGGGCTTATTCTTACTTCCGCGTGGGTGGCCGCGACCGTGCTTTTCTACTATGGCAACATCACTGTGGTTCAAGGAGTCATTAATTTAGAATTATGCATAATCTAGAATGACCAAAAAGTCATTAATTTCTAACACAAAGCGCATGAGAGTTGAGCGATTCAAGGAGGGATCAGAGACCATCGTGGTGCTTTTCGATACATGAGTTCGACATCGTGTCGTCTGGAGTAGTTTCAAGGGACAAGCAATCCTGTTGTGGTTATTTATGCAAGGTTTACATAAGGATTTCGGATCCCCTAATTTTTGAGGCATTGTCTTTATGAGATGTTGTGGCTTATGCAGTGGAACGGGGTTTTGAACAGGTAACCTTTCATTGTTCGGAGAATCGGAGCTGGTGGGTGATTGCTAGTTGATTGACCAGCCCGTTGGGAACCCCAAGAGGAAGGTGTGATGAATATAGCAGCAAGATTTTCCCTCAGTTAAGAAACCAAGGTATGTCGACCAGGAGAGGAGCAAACAAACGACTGAAGGTGATGCTTGCTAGTCTAGTGACACTCCAACAAGGGCGCTGACAAGGGTATAGTTAATAGAGCCCGTTAGTTGAGTACCCCTGAGGCCTGTTAAGCTAGGCCCAATTATAATGATAGTCGAGATACGAGTTCTTACCGTATGTCGATATTGTAATCTGTATCGGACCCTACCCGATCCTCGAGACCTGGCCACCTATATATAGGGGCCAGGAGGGGACGGTGTGGGGCAGATTGAAAGCAAGCCAGGTTGAACACCCAAGTTTACTTTCGATATACACTTATTTCGACTAACCTTTACCTTCGAGTTCATCCGACGCCCTATTCCCCCGATCCTAAGTCCTTCATCTAGGACATTTGTCGAGTTAACCCTCGTCAATTGGCGCCGACCGTGGGGAGCTGGGCGTTGGAATCATGAATTCGACGACTTTTTCGCTTTTAGCCAACAGCAGTACCGAAGTTGACAAAAATCAAGAGATCGAGTTGACAATCGGAAGTTTAAGCATCCTCATCGGGCCATCGGGTTCATCTCGCCTTTCAGATCCGATGAAACAAGATCCATCGGCAAGTGAGCCTAAAACAGTAGCAATGATGGAATATTCTGACGGCTCTTCCAGCGAGGTAAACTCGCCGGTCAGCTTAGAAGAAGTGCAAAAAGGAAAGATCGCAGAAGACAACGAAGCAAGGGAAAAGTTCGACGCAGGGGTCCAACTCGACGATCTCATGATCTGCCTCGACGATATCTCAGACAAATCAACAGACACATGGAAGACAGGGTTAGAGCTTTCTGAAGATGGTGACTCGATCTTCTCAAGCTTCAATAGTAACATCGGCAAACAATGCCAGGTGCTTGCCATTGTGGGAGACAACTCAGAAGAATTCGATGAAAACAACAATCCAGTGCTAAACCCAGCAAATATCGACAGAGGAGCAAATCACCTAGCAGAAGGGCAAACAGCAGAATCCCTCACAACCAGGGAAAAAATTCGACTATCAGTCAACGAATGGAGGATAATAAGAGAAGCCGTAGAACACGGCACGCCAATACCATCAAATTCCAGCAAAGACATGCTTTTGGGGTATCATTATGCCCTAAGGCAGCAGGCAAAACAATTAGCAAAGGAGAAAATAGAGATACAGAGAAGAAAAGACTCAGCCATTGCAGCTAGCAACGCCGCTCGTAAAGCACGAAGCGACACATCATATAGTAACGCAAGGAAAAATCGTCGACATGGTTCAAGGTACGATAACCTCGAGTACTCCGACAGGCAAAGCATTTCCAAAAACCTCGACTCGTCCTTCTTATCGGTCGACGAACAAGGAAACATCGTACCAAAAACTCCTGAAGCAGCATTAGTGGCAGCTCAAGCTTATCTGCTCACAACTCGACCTAGCCCGGGGGATCCTAGAGAACATATGCACAGAGCAGCATTGAACGGACTAAACATGGTGGGCCACAAGCTATCAGCAAAAGGAGAGGAAGCACACCACCATAAGGAAACGCACAAGCCAAGATCGCCTCGCCGTCACAACAGTCCTCAGCGCAGAAGCAGCAATCAACGATCTCGATCGCCATCACCAAAACAACACAGAGGAACCCAAAGATCCCGATCCCCAAATGAAAAACGCGACTATGAAGACGACGAAAAAGAGATGAGGGCATCGTGCTTTACCCGCAGGGTTCGCACCACTCTAGTTCCCAAGGGATTCAAGTTACCTCATGATCAGCAAAAGTACAACGGATCACAGGAACCACAATCATGGCTCTCAGATTATCTACAAGCAGTACAAATATTAGGAGGAACCAAAGAAACAGCAATGCAAAGTTTGCAACTACACCTCACCGGCGCAGCAAGGTCATGGTTGAGCAAACTAGAGAAGGAAACTATTGGAAGCTGGGAAGACCTCACAAACCAATTTATAAGCAACTTTAGGTCGACATACAAGCGGCCAGCATCAATAGAAGAAGTCAAAGCGTGTGTGCAACAACGCGACGAAACACTGCGGGCATACATCCAAAGATGGAGTCTTATCAAAAATTCAGCAGTCGAAATTTTAGACGAAAGAGCAATAGATGCGTTCATCATTGGATTAAGGCGAAGAGACCTAGTCGAAGAGATGGGCAGAATCAAGCCAAAAACAGTGTCAGACCTCATGGACGTAGCAAACGGATTTGCAGATGGAGAAGACGCATACAACAACAAGCGGACGCGATCCCCAGAGGACGATAGAAGAAATAGATATGGAAGTCAAAGGAGACGGTCCCAAAATTACGACAACTACGGCTCCCATAGCCAAGTCGCCGCAGGATACAAAGACAACAGCTATCAAGGAAGTGATCGCAGAAGCTCGGGATATCGAAGCTACGGAAAAGAGGACTATAAAAAGTTTTCCACGAGAGAACCCAGAGAGTACAACCCGTCGCCAGAAGACATGCTCAACGGACCCTGTCATATACACTCAGCGTTCGTCGATGGGAAGCGAGTATCAAGGCACGCAATGAAAGATTGCACAATATTCTTAAAACTACAAGAGGCAGCACTAAACAAGCAAACCGAAGCAAGGCGACAAGGATTTGAAGGAAGCAACAATCCTCTAACAAAACAGCAAGGAAACAACGGAGCTCCTCAAGGACAAGACCAGCAAAACCAGGGACACGATGACGACGAAGGATACGTTCCATCAAAAGGACACATCACAACAATGATAAAACCTGTGCCCAAATCGAACAAAGAAGAAAAGAGTATCACTCGACAAGTCAACCTAGCAATCATTTCACCTCCAGCCACAACGAAGTATCTGCACTGGTCAGAACAACCAATCGAGTTCAACAGAGAAGATCATCCTATAACAGTACCTTGGCCAGGAAATGCGCCTTTGGTACTCAAAGCTCAAATCGGCGCATATGATGTCGACAGAATATTCATGGACGCAGGAAGTGGAATTAATCTGATATACGCAAAAACACTCAGAGCAATGCATATATCATTAGAATTCCTGAAGCCAACAGATTGTTCCTTCCACAGAATCGTACCAGGAAGTGCCAATTACCCACTGGGTCGAATAGCGCTCAATGTTTGCTTCGGTAACTGACAAAACTACAAAAGAGAAAAGCTGGACTTCGAAGTCATGGACTGGCCATCTCAGTATCATGTGATCCTCGGACGACCCGCGTTTTCACGATTCATGGCAGTGCCTCACTATACATATTTGGTACTTAAAATGCCAGGACCAAGAGGAATAATTACAGTAAAAGGAAGTTTTGAAGTTTTAGATCTCTGCAACAGGGAGTTCCACAAGATGGCGCAAAACTTTGGTATGACAGCCAACTATGCAGAGAAGGCGAAAAGCACGACTACAGAAGGCGTCAAGCTACTCGAAGGGCGCGTTGCGGAGCCCGAGATGAAGAAACCACGAGTAGGAGTATCAGGAGAAGACAAAGATACAGAAGAAGAAGAAGAAGAAGAAGAAGAAAAAGCCATGACGGCGTAAGCATCAAAAACAATAAAGTAGAGTAGAAGAATAAGGCTGTAAAAGCCATGAGTTATACCAGGGGCAATGCCCTCTAGATCCAGAACACAGGTCATAGGCCGGATCTCTTGGGACACCCCGTGTATCTTACATTACAAGTATAATAAAGATAAAACGTTCCTCATATTCGAGTTTACGAGTCTTTCAAAGGGAAAATGCGGCAAACGCACGAATCATACAATAACGCTTTGAGGACAAATTTTTGACAGAAAGTCGTGAAATAAGACACTCTCGCGTTCCACATATACAAAAGATATTACAATAATGGGTTATCAGAATCATCTACGCCTAAGGGATCTAAATAGTGGTACTCACGAAAAAACGCAGCATCCGCTTCTAGCAGCCTAGCCACGAGCCTTCGAGCAGGTTGCAGCGTGTTCTCCATATGTACTCGAAGGCTTGCTCCACCTGGAGCCAAACTCAGGGACATAGAGCTATAATTAAGCTTTGGGTAACACTTGCGTATCCACCCGAGAGCAAAATTGACACCTGCCACTAAGTTCAGCTCTATCAATCTATGAATACGGTGGCTGGATCTAAAAGTATCAAGAAGAAGCGGGAAAGTTGCAGGCAGAGGATTGCGAGGAAGCATAACAGAGTGCATAGTTGTGAGAGCCCGTCGACAACCATCAACTGACTCGCCAATATGTTGGGCACGGTCCTGAAGTAGTACAATGGCACTCCGACGTCGAGGATCAGACCACAAAGTCTCAAAGCCTGCCGACATTCTCTCCAAAGCCGCATTTCGCTCGGTAACCCGATGATCTTCAGCAGCGAAATCCAGACAAG
This sequence comes from Dactylis glomerata, assembly GCA_007115705.1. NCBI lineage: Eukaryota > Viridiplantae > Streptophyta > Magnoliopsida > Poales > Poaceae > Dactylis > Dactylis glomerata. Next base: position 3,386,108 of record QXEO01000537.1, on the reverse strand, counting down.
TGCCTATGATGGCAAAGGATGTCACAAAAACAGCAGTGAAGAAACAGGGAAAAGAGAAGTCGAAAGAAAACTTACATCGCAACATCTCACAGGCAGACTCGATAATGCCAAGAATAAAAGATTCGCATTCTTCATTATGGACAATCTTCGCCGTCAAACTAGAAACCTTTTCATCAAGAGAATATATCTGCTTCAAATAGCCACAAGCTTTACTAGCTTTGCTCACAGCCATCTGTGCTTGACGTTTAGCCAAAGTTAGGCGAGACTCAAGATCAGAAATCCTTGAAGAGTACTCTGCGCACTGATTACATCGGCTAGGAGGCGACGAGATCGTCGAACCGAACGTGCGAGCAGCGGAAGGAGCAGGTCCGCCAGTCAAAGGATCATTGATATGCATCGACTGGAAGTCAAAAGAAAAGAAAGAAGAAACATTTCAGAGAGACAACACAAGACTTCATAAGAAGAAAATATATTTACATAAGTGCAAAACCCTTTGGCTAAGATTCTCGGGTTGCACGCGACTACAAGTTTTTACATTCAAAAGGATAAATGGAAAACTACAAGAAAGCCGAGTCTACGCCACCTCAGCATTTTGCTCCATGGCAGAAGAAGGCATGATAAATTCCTCGCCAACAGTCGACGGAGGCGCAGGGTCTTCCGCCGCTGGAGGAGGCGCAGCAGATGTCACAGAGGCTGCTGAAGGAGAAATAATCGCCACCAGCGCAGGCGCCAACTTCTTCGCCTTCTCGAAGAAAGCCTTCATCTCATCGCGGGTGTGGCCATGGGAAGAGTTCACCTTCTCCCAGTCGAAGTCCGCACCATGGGCAAAAGAAAGTGCAATAGCACCCTCTGCACCACGCTTCAGAGAAAGCCCCTTAAGCTGGAGGGTGGGGTCTTCAGTTGTATCGAAAGCCTTGGCAAGCTTGCCCAAGTTGTCCTTCGGAACTTCTGCCTTCTTCTTCGGCCACAACCCGACGAACAGCCATGACAGAACGCGGCTAACTAACTCAAAAGTCTCCTGGATAGATATCCAGTTTGCCTCGAGTAGGTTAACCGCAGTCATCAGAGGATCATCGTCTGGTTGCAGGGATGACGAAGATACCCCGGTAAATCCTGCACAATGAAAGAAGATAGAAGAGAAAAGGAAAGAAAAGTGTCAACAAGTACAACAGTGCAACAGAAGTCAAAATAGAAGACAAGGCAAAGTACTTACCTTCAGCAGCAATAGACATTGTGCGAATACGCTCTGCCGCGGCTTGCTCTCGCTGAGCATGCTCCTTGTTGGCATCAGCTAAAGCTTTTTCAGCTTTCTTCGCCTTACCAAGCGCAGATTTCTGCGACTTCTCAGCGTTTGCTTTAGCAGCGGCCGCAACATCATAAGCCTTCTGCGAAGCACTGAGCTCCGCCTCCAACGACGCAATTCGAGCATTGGCTGTTGCTAGAGCAGCTACAGAAGAAGACGAAAGGGAGTCAGATAAACAACAAAGGTTAAGCACAGAAGAAAAGTAATGACTGGACGTCAAAAGTGTACCTTCGGAAGCTTTCACAACCTTTAAGTACTCAGCACATTCAGTGCCCAAGGCGACGAATCTTTGCAACAACGCCTGGGAAAAAGGGCGTGTAAGAACATAAATGAATACAAGGAGAGCAAGTCAACAGAAGTTACTTACATCACTGGGAGAAATCATCGATGCATGGGCCTCAAGAAAAACGTCGGTTTCTTTTGCCTTCTTCGAGCGTTTGAGGTTTCGAGTTACAGGAATCTTCTTGACAGAAGCCCTGGTAACCCTCGGTGCAACTTCTTGCTCGACAGGCTCATCAGCAGTCACAGGTGAAGTCGAAGGAGCAGCTGTAGCATCTTTGAGAGGCTCCTCGTCATCTCTACAAAAAGAAAACAAATTATGTATAACACAACAGAAACAAAGCAAAAGCGGTGCAATTGAAGAACTCGAATAAAGCACTTATGATGCCAGGAGGTCAAAGTATTCCATATCTCCTGTAAGAACAGGGGCTTTGTTAGCCGCTGCAGAACTCGAAGAAGCAAATTCATCGACACGCTTCCTCTTCTTGTCGACACCAGCATCTTCAGCAAGCATGGGAGGAGGCGATGTCGACGAGCTAGTCTCCTCTTCTGATTCTTCGGCATCATCTCTGTCCTGATTCTTGTCAGCCTCGGGGGCTTCAGATATAGACGAGGCCAGATCAGCCGGAAGGGGCCCTGCCTCTGGAAGAGGAGGGCGCGAAACAAGGAATTGGTGATCCTGCATGTAAATAAGTCAGCAGAGTACAAAGGCAAAGAACAACACAAGTCGAAGCAAACAAAATTCGACAACAAGTTAACACAAAGATACGTACCTCGGGTAGGGGGTGCACGGAGTCAAAATAGTCAGCGGTCAAATCAGCAACCGCATGATCCTTGGTGAGCTTGGTGAGGCTCCTGACTCGCTTGTCGATATCTTTTTTCTCTATCAAATCTTCGGAGACGCGAGTAGGATCTTCCAAACCAGAGTAACTCCAAAGCTTGGTGAGGCGGTGCTGCAGGGGTTGAACTCGACGTTGCGCAAAGAACGCCATGAGTTGAATACCCGACAAAGCTCCTCCTTGGCCTCCTTTCAAAGCTTGAATGCGAGATAGAAGAGGAAGAACTTGTGCTATTTCCGCATCTGAGGGAAGCGCATCCCACGACGCTAATTTCTTCACTTCCTTGGAGGCTTCAAAAGGGGCTAAACCATATTGGTCTTCAGGAGAGGCTTTGCGATCTTGGATATAGAACCATTTGGTTCTCCACCCCTGAACAGATGCGGCAAAGGAAAATTCGAGGTACTACGCCTCAGGGCGCACAGAGACAACGGCTCTGCCCAATTCAGGCTTTCTAGCCAGAGCAACATTGGGGCGAAGTCGAAAGATTGACCTCCAGAGAAGAAAGTGGGGCTCAATGCCCAAGAATGACTCACAGAGAGTCACGAAACAAGCAATATGAAGAAGGGAGTTCGGTGTGAGCTGGTGGAGCTGCACACCGTAAACAAAGAGAAGCCCACGGAGAAACTCGTGGGCAGGAAGAGAAAGGCCGCGGAGGAGGAAGGCAAGGAACATTACCCGATAACCGCTCGGGGGCTCCGGGATCCGCTCAGTGCTTGGAAACTTGATGGAATCCTGGGCGGAGATGAGGCCATCCGTCCTGGCCTTCTCCACCTCCTTCTTCGTGATGGCGGAGCGCACCCAGCTGGTGACAGAAGAGGTCTTGGCCATGGTGTTCTTGGTGGCTAGGTGTTTCACGCGCATCTAAACGCGATGCGCTTGGGGGCTATGCACGAGAGGAGGAGGAAGAAGAGATCAGCAATGGAGGCGGCGGAGAGAACGAATTGGTAAACAGTAAAATCCCCCACTACGCCCCTTATATACCTTCTGGGAGAAGGATCGTGGGCTGAGACGTGGTGCAAGGAGCGGAAACAGCAGCCCACTAACGGTCAAAAATTACGAAAATTACAGTGCTGCCCATAAAATGGTTCGCACTCATACAGAGTGACGTACTCATTGACGTCATAAAGAAGATGATATAAGAAAGAAGAAGGATGGCGCCGACAAGTGCAAAATCTATAGACAAGATTATATATGAAGGATTTTTGATTATAGCCTTGGGGGCTACTACTTTCAAAAATATTGAATGCAACTTTTAACTGGAGTGAGGGACGCGTATTTGGCGATAGGATATCATTAAAATATTTTGAGTTGAAGTATGATGGACTACACTATATTTTGAGCCTATACTCGAAAAAGTCTTTTTCGACTATAGCCTCGGGGGCTACTCCCATCGGGAGAACTGAGCGCGCACCCAACGATATTTTTTGGTAAAGCATTAGAGTATGAGAAATGCAGGAGTGTTACTCCCATCGGGAGCGAGTTTTATGGTTGTTAAAATCCGAATATTTTCAGTCAAAATTTGACTGCGACATGAGATTCTCGAGTTGCGTTATCGCAACGCAACTCGAATGCCGTGACTTGTCACGAAGGTAAGACCCTGGGATCCGTCCTGTGTGGCCTGGTATACGCACATGGATGCGCTCTGCTGGTATGTATCCATGTCTACGACGCGAAGAAAATCCTGGTGGACGCACTAGGTACCCTGAGAATCACTGGGATTCACTCTTTGTAAGTCCTAAATGCGGCAAAAGAGTGGGTTTGACCGGTATCCCGAATTCAAGTCCAAGGGGATTGAATTTGAAGTAGGTGACAAGTATCTGTTCAGGCAGTTAACTGACCTCTTGATCCGTCAGAGTTGTCGGGCTTGTTCATCAAAACCCCTTGCGAAAAATTATCATGGAAATAAGTCGAAAGACCAAGTCAAAGATTCGAAGATATGAAGAAGTCGAAGAATTGATCAAGTCGAAGATTTGAAGATTAGAGATTCAACCTGAATCTGCAATTCTGGTAGAATCTCAGGGGCTACTGACAAGGGTATAGTTAATAGAGCCCATTAGTTGAGTACCCCTGAGGCATGTTAAGCTAGGCCCAATTATAATGATAGTCGAGATACGAGTTTTTACCGTATGTCGATATTGTAATCTGTATCGGACCATACCCGATCCTCGAGACCTGGCCACCTATATATAGGGGCCAGGAGGGGACGGTGTGGGGCAGAATGAAAGCAAGCCAGGTTGAACACCCAAGTTTACTTTCGATATACACTTATTTCGACTAACCTTTACCTTCGAGTTCATCCGACGCCCTATTCCCCCGATCCTAAGTCCTGCATCTAGGACATTTGTCGAGTTAACCCTCGTCAGGCACCGTTTCACGATAAAAACGAGTTAGCGCATCTTCAACTAGTAGCAATGTGGAACCTGCACACAACACAACCAAATACTTTGTTCCCAACTTACGATGAGGTTGTCAATCTCACCGGTTTGCTTTAAACAAAGGGTATGAGCGTATCAAGTGGAAAGTGATAATAGTATGCGAGTAAAGTAAACAGTGCGAGTAAAGTAAACATGTGATAGCAATATAATGGAAATAGGACCGGGGTCCATAGTTCACTAGCGGTGTCTCTCCATAAGATAAAATAATACAAGCTGGGTAAACAAATTACAGTTGGGCAATTGATAGAATAAAGATAACGTGCATATGATGAGAGGATCACTATGAGATTTACTCTGGGCATTACAACAAAATACATAGACCGCCATCCAATTGCATCTATGACTAATAATCCACTCACGGGGATATCATCCGAACACCCCATGAGTATTAAGTTGCGAACAACAGATAACTGCATTAAGCAAAGTATGTAATGTAAATAAAGCATATGCCCTCGAGCATATGAATGTTGTTTTCCCCCTAGTAGCAACAGCACATCTACAACCTTAGAGGTTTCTATCACTCCCCCAGATTAAATAGAGGCATGAACCCACTATCGAGCATAAATACCCCCTCTTGGAGTCACTAGCAACTACTCGGCCAAGATAGCTACTAACAACGGAGAGCATGCAAGATCATAAACAACATAGAGATAACAAAAGATAAATTTCAGTACTTCAACTCAAGCATAACACCAATATTCATCGGATCCCAACAAACCAAACATATAGAATTACATAACGGTGATCTCAATCATGTAGGACAGCTCATGAGATCTAAATATGAAGCACATGGTGGAGAAGACAATTATCTAGCTACTGCTATGGACCCATAGTCCAAGGTAGACTACTCACTCATCGCTCTGGAGGCAAGCATGGTGATGAAGAAGACCTCCGGTGGCGATTCCCCTCTCCGGCAAGGTGCCGGGAAGAGCTTCTGGACCCTCCCGATCTTCAGGTCGACGGCGGCGGTGGATCGCGATGTGTTCTGGAAAACTGATCGGGTACTTAGGTTTTTCTCGTCGGGGGGTCTTTATAGGCGAAGGGGCATCGTCAGAAGTGGACCGAGGCGGTCTCACACATTGGGGGCGCGGCCCAGCCCCTGGCCGCGCCGCCCCGGTGTGAGGCCACCTCGTGGCCCCACTCCGTCTCCTCTTCGGTTCTCTGGTAGCTTCGGTAAATTTCTGGGCGACTGGCTTTGGTTTCATCCAATTCTGAGAATATTTCCTGTGTAACTTTTCTGAAACACAAAAATAGCATAAAACAGGGAACTGGCACTGTGGCGACTTGTTAATAGGTTAGTTCCAGAAAATACATAAAAGTGCCACGAAGTGTAACGAAACACTAAGCAAATGGTGTAAAAACAAGCATGGAGCATCAAAAATTATGGATACGTTGGAGACGTATCAGCATCCCCAAGCTTAACTCCTGCTCGTCCTCGAGTAGGTAAGTGATAACAAAAGAAATAATTTTTGAGGTGACATGCACCTACACAATCTTGATCACATATGTAAGCGTTGTGTGCTGGGATAAAAAGAACTTAAAACATGGGCATGAAAGATATAATCTTGATAGTAGAAACTTAGCAACCATGTTATAACATGAAAATGAACACAAACAAAAGATCATGAAAATGAAACAATGAAAGTCAAACGTGTGTTCAAATCATAAGGAAAAACATACAAATGGTTTTCAGCTTGTCCTTCATGGAGAGCAAAACATAAATGCATAGGACACCTTCAAGTTTAAGAGGGCGACTAGATACAAATAATTTGAGAACAAGTGAAACCAACAATATGAATCAATCAATGAAAACTTTGGGACAATGCACATTATACTAAGAATGACAACTATGCTCTGTTAATGGTGCATAAAGATAGAAGGTGGCGACTCAACATAAAAGTAAAAAAAAGGCCCTTCGCGGAGGGAAGCAGTGTTTGCAAGTTTTATAGACCTTCAAAAATTATGGTACTTACCGGCTTTGAGCTCTCATTGCCCCCATCATAAGTATCTTGAATGGTTAAAGTTAATGTGAGAACAATTATGATGCATATGCTTGACAAATCATAAGTTGAAAACCTCATGTCCCGTGAATACGAGTACCCAAACCTCATGCTACTTTACTTAGAGTCCCAAGCAAGGCTCTTGTCATTGTAAGTATATACGTATCATCGAGAACCACATCAAAATGACAGGACAAGCAGACAATGAACACCTCGACATCTCTTTTATTTACCATTTGTTTAGCTTTTTATTTTGAGATGCGTCGTTGAATGTCCACTATGGGTATGCTGCAAATTTTCACCATGAATTATGCATGGCTTAGATTGGCGGCCCAGGCGTTTCCCTAACACATATACAAACTCCATGATCCCCGCAAGATTCCCAATTCATTTCACACCGCGGGCATCCATAAACAAAAGATCACGATATCAACTCAAATAAGAAGTGCAATGTTGAAAGCTTGCCCCATGACGGCATGGTTGGGCTAGTCTCCAACTTACAACTTGCAAGCATAACAACTCAACATAAGAGACCACAATGTCAAATTTTTAAAAGCAAGAAAAAGTTAAGTGTGCATTCCGGTTCGTGAGAGCTTTACTGACCAATTTTCGCATAACACTGGAAAGAGTTTAATTTGAAGAGTAGATAAAAGCAAGTCAAATGTACTTTGGAATAGCAAATTGCTAATAGGTATGTATGGTGGATACTTTGGCAAACTTAGTTTTTAGGAGTTGGATGCACGAGTAGAGCTCATACTCAGTACAAGGCGAGGGCTAGCAAAAGACTGGGAGCGACCAACTAAGAGAGCAATAACGGCCATAATCATGCAAGGCGACAAAGCAACATTAAAAGAAGCATAAGATGGCATCAAAAGTCAAAAACTAAATGATCATAGAGGCTATTGGTGACTTTGTAGGAGTCTAACATGTGTGAGCATGTGCCAAGTCAACCCAAATAAAGCATCAAGGAGAAAACCAAAATAATGCTTCCAAACGATAAAAACAACGTATGATTTTTCAAAGGCTCATTAAGCAATCTCAGTTATTTGAGACAAGTCATGCTACAGCAAAAATCACTAAGCATACTATCAAAAAGACATCAAAAGCCTAAGCCACAGTCTACACAAGCTCCTTCTTGTACCACTTTTTTGCATAAAGCTTTTTCTCTTTTCCAACACCATTCAAACATTTTATAAACACCTCTTTTGATGAAAACCAATAAAGATCAGAGGCAAAAATACACCTTGATGAAAAGATATAACAAGATCTGAATGCAAATCAAGGCGAAAATGAAAACTAAACGCAGTTCTAGAAAAAGAAGAACACTCGTTGAAACGATAAGAATGAAAAACGGAGTGTTCTTCGCAAATGAAAAGCAAGGCAACTTCTCCAAAGGAAATTTGTTGGGGTCCAATCATTTATTGCAGTAAACAAAACTAAACTTACTGAAAGCTAAAAACAACTGACGCTCCAAGAAAAACGCATAATGCATGAAGCAATAAAAATATAGTGTTTTGAAAGGTGACCTGATTTTTGCCGATGAAGAAGGGGTGCCTCGGGGGCATCCCCAAGCTTTGACGCTTGTACTTCTTGCATATTTCTTGGGGTAATGCATGGGCATCCCCAAGCTTGAGCTTTTTTCCGTTCTTCAACTCATCTCATCGCTCTCTGATCCCTACACTTGAAAACTTCCTTCATACAAAACTAAACACAAATCTATTAGCAACATTAGTGTAAGCATAACATATAATCAACCCTTTTTTGCTTTAGGTTTCAACCTAAAACCACCACATATTAAGCATATACTACTGTAGCAACTTCCCCAAATGTTCCGTGATCAAAAGAACTAAAAAAGAAAGCGATAAAGCCGCAAACACAAATATTGGCAGAAATCTATCAAAACAGAACAGCTGACAAAGGTCGAATTTTTGAGGGGTTTTCTGTTACTCAAATCAAAAAGTGTTCAACTAATAAAAGTTTGGATATAACCTGGGGCATATGCACAAGAAATTTCAGGTCCAAAAGATATACAGAGAATTTCACAAATTTTTACGGTGCAGCACCGAAAAACTGTTTCAGGACAGCAACATCCCCAAATCTTACCTTACTCAAATTAGAGGCTTCTCTTAGCACAAAAACGAAATAAAAAGGATAAGGAGAGGTCATTACAGTAGTAATAACTTCCAAGACTCAAATAAAAGAAAAAAGAACTGAATGTAAAAACATTGGGTTATCTCCCAAGAGTGCTTTTCTTTAACGCCTTTGAGCTAGGCGCAGAAAATTGCGAATCAAGTAATAATGAAAGAAGCATCAGGATCCACTATAGGAGTCTTTTCAACAATGAAGGAAATTGTGTCCAAATGAGTTTTTGAAGATCCTTTATGATCACTTTTTGGTACACTGCTTTCATCAAAAAAAGTTTTTAGGACAAATCCAACTAAAATTCTTATCCCAAGCATCGTGAATTCCTACAAGTTTATAAGGTATTGGCACTCTAAAATCTTCATTGGGTGTACCAACAACCGCTAAAGGTGAGCCAAGCTTATTAAATTTCTTAAAAACTTTCCTAGCCTCAATTGCAACATCTCTAAATTCTATGCGCAAAGTTTCCAAGATAAAAGCTTTCTTTTCAGGATCCTCAATTTCATGAAGCTTAAGGAACATGTGTTGCATAAAAGGATTAAGGCCAGCAAACCTAGCTTCTAACATGTGAACTAAATAAGCAGAAGCAACTTCATAACTAGGAGCAAGCTCAACCAAAGACTTTTCCTCAACTTCTTTATGCATACTAATATGATTAAAGAACTCCTCAATGTTACTTTTTCCAATAATCAAACCACTACCTACTGAGAGGTCCTCCAGAACGTACTTAGGGAACAACATAATGGCTAGAAGTAAAGAAATAACAACTACCAAGGATTCTAATTTTTTTGGGTTTTTGATAAAACGACTGCAAGTAATAAAATAAAGTAAAGCAAAACTTAAAATAAAGTAAAGGATGTGCGTGCGAAAAACTCCCCTCGCAGAAGTCTTCTACTTCCTCCCAGGCAACGGTGCCAGAAAAGAGCTTGATTGCTGGTTGATTGACCAGCCCGTTGGGAACCCCAAGAGGAAGGTGTGATGAATATAGCAGCAAGATTTTCCCTCAGTTAAGAAACCAAGGTATGTCGATCAGGAGAGGAGCAAAAAAATGACTGAAGGTGATGCTTGCTAGTCTAGTGACACTCCAACAAGGGCGCCGTTTCACAATAAAAACGAGTTAGCACGTATTCAACTAGTAGCAATGTGGAACCTGCACACAACACAACTAAATACTTTGTTCCCAACTTACGATGAGGTTGTCAATCTCACCGGTTTGCTTGAAACAAAGGGTATGAGCGTATCGATTGGAAAGTGACAATAGTATGCGAGTAAAGTAAACAGGTGATAGCAATATAATGGAAATAGGACCGGGGTCACAGTTCACTAGCGGTGTCTCTCCATAAGATAAAATAATACAAGCTGGGTAAACAAATTACAGTTGGGCAATTGATAGAATAAATATAACGTGCATATGATGAGAGGATCACTATGAGATTTACTCTGGGCATTACAACAAAATACATAGACCGCCATCCAACTGCATCTATGACTAATAATCCACTCACGGGGATATCATCCGAACACCCCATGAGTATTAAATTGCGAACAACAGATAATTGCATTAAGCAAAGTGTGTAATGTAAACAAAGCATATACCCTCGAGCATATGAATGTTGTTTTCCCCCTAGTAGCAACAGCACATCTACAACCTTAGAGGTTTCTATCACTCCCCCAGATTAAATAGAGGCATGAACCCACTATCGAGCATAAATACCCCCTCTTGGAGTCACTAGCAACTACTCGACCAAGATAGCTACTAACAACGGAGAGCATGCAAAATCATAAACAACATAGAGATAACAAAAGATAAATTTCAGTACTTCAACTCAAGCATAACACCAATATTTATCGGATCCCAACAAACCAAACATGTAGAATTACATAACGGTGATCTCAATCATGTAGGGCAGCTCATGAGATCTAAACATGAAGCACATGGTGGAGAAGACAACTATCTAGCTACTGCTATGGACCCAAAGTCCAAGGTAGACTACTCACTCATCGCTCTGGAGGCAAGCATGGAGATGAAGAAGACCTCCGGTGGCGATTCCCCTCTCCGGTAGGGTGCCGAGAAGAGCTTCTGGACCCTCCCGATCTTCGGGTCGACGGCGGCGGCGGATCGCGATGTGTTCTAGAAAACTGATCGGGTACTTAGGTTTTTCTCGTCGGGGGGTCTTTATAGGCGAAGGGGCATCATCAAAAGTGGACCGAGGCGGTCTCACACATAGGGGGCGCGGCCCAGCCCCTGGCCGCACCGCCCTGGTGTGAGGCCACCTCGTGGCCCCACTCCGTCTCCTCTTCAGTTCTCTGGAAGCTTCGGTAAAAATCTGGGCGACTGGCTTTGGTTTCGTCCAATTCCGAGAATATTTCCTGTGTAACTTTTATGAAACACAAAAACAGCAGAAAATAGGGAACTGGCACTGTGGCGACTTGTTAATAGGTTAGTTTAGGAAAATTCATAAAAGTGCCACAAAGTGTAACGAAACACTAAGCAAATGGTGTAAAAACAAGCATGTAGCATCAAAAATTATGGATACATTGGAGACGTATCAGTGGGATAGTGGCATAGTAGGGAGGCTGATCGATCAGTGATCAAGCCTATTTTAGATGGCATTAGCTAGCTTAGTTTGTTTTTCCATTTTTTGAATGTTGTTTTTGCTCATCGCAAAGCTAAGACCATCCACAACATTGTGAAAAAGCGATTCCATGCAGTCGTTGAGTCGATTCGATACATTGTAGAGAACTGAATAATGTTGTCAGAAGAAATAAGTGGTGTCACATGTTGAATCGACTGATAGCTGCGTAATATGAAGGGAATATGCCCGAGAGGCAATAATAAAGTGGTTATTATCATATTCCATGTTTATGATAAATGTTTATTTCTCATGCTAGAATTGTATTAATCGGAAACATTAATACTTGTGTGATTAATAAACCAAAAGGTTCCTAGTGAAACCTCTCTTTTATACTAGCTCGTTGATTAACTGATGATCAAGGTTTCCAGATCATGAAAATTGGATATTGTTAATAACGGGGTCATATCATTAGAAGAATGATGTGATGAACACTCACACCCATAGTAAGAATAGCAATACGATTAAGTCATCAAGTTTCATTGCTATATCAAACTCATACGAAGTAGTTCTAATCCTTAGACCATGAGATCATGTTAATCACTGATGCCAGAAGGGTACTTTGATGATATCAAACGTCACACCGTAACAGGATGATTATAAAGGTTGATTTGGGTACTCTGAAAGTATTAGTTGAGGCTCATGGATCAAGAGTGGGATTTGTCCATCCGGATGATGGAAAGATATTCTCTGGGCCCTCTCGGTGATATTGCATTGACACCGCTTGTAAGCATGTGACTAGGTCACGGGAATGCATTATCACGGAACAAGTAAAGAGACTTGTCGGGAACGAGATCGAACTAGGTATGGTTGATACCGAATGATCGGATCTCGGACAAGTAATAATATCGCGAGATAAAAGGAATTGACTATGTTCGTTAATGGTTCACACGATCACTAGATCATCGTCGAGTAAGTGGGAGTCATCATGGATTTCCAGATCCCGCTGATGATTATTGATCAGAGAGGAGTGTCGATCATGTCCACGTTATTCACGAACCGTAGGGTGACACACTTAAGGTTCGCCGTCATTTTTTGAGTGGATACGATACTCCGATTGAATTAAAGGACAGCATGAGGGTTGTTTCAGAAAAGCGCTAAAACTGTTCTGGCATATCAAAATTACTCAAGGGGTTGTTTGTTAATGTTTGTTAATTGATTGAATTAACAAATATTAAAGAAATAAAAATGTTTTATTAATTCAATTAGTGTGAATTTTAATTAGCATGAATGTCATGCAAAATTAAAATGGGGGTTACCACCATGAAGAGGGGGTTACCACCATGAAGAGGGGGTTACCACCATGAAGAGGGGGCTGCCACCACCTCTCCTATAAAAGGAGCCTTCTTCTCCCTCTTCTCACACTTCTTGATCCCTCCCTTCCTCCCATAGTTGCTGCTCCATCGTCGACATTGCTTAGCGAAGCTCTGCCGAAATTATAGTTCGATTTCATACACTTAGTTGAAGTGGTGTTGGAGTGTCCGGCGGATCCCTTCTTCCGCTGCCCCGCTGGACCGAGGGCGTGGAGGAGACGATGACAAACCGTACGTGTGACCGAGTACGGAGGCGCCGCCGGATGTGGCACCTTGTACACGATCGTAAGATCGTCAAGTGAATGACTACGTCAAGTGAACGACTACGTCGACTACGTGCGTCTTCGGCGAGTCTGCATCAGCAACATTTGTGCGGGAACATAATCCCCGCTTCTGGTCTTCAAGGGTTAGTTCTCCGTTGCTATCATCTCATAGAGTTTTCTTGGCTAGTTTTGTGTTCATGCGTAGAATTTTTTTTGTTTTCTATGCTACGAACCCATCAGTGGTATCAGAGCCATCTCTATGCGTAGTTGGTATGCACGATTAGAATACATTGAGATGTGGGCGTTGATGATCATGTTATTGCTATTTTTTGTATTATTTGATCATAGTGGCATAGTGGGATTGAAGCTTCCTGAGACTAACATTATGTGACCGCGTTCACGAGACTTGTCCCACACTTGACATGCTTCGACATATGTGGCTTTGCGGGTACACGTTTCTCCCACTATAGTTATGATCTATTTTACAAAGAGTTGTTAATAATATTTTTATCACCATTGTGGTTACATATTCATAGGTAAGAACGGTTCTTCCTAGAAAGCCCCAAACCACGTAAAATATGCAAGACAAATTAGAAGCGTCTAACTTGTTTTTACAGGGCATGTGATGTGATATGGTTAAATTGTTTATTTTACAAATTGTATGCAATGATCCTTTTTGTAAGTTATAAAGAACCGGCAGGAGCCATATGGTTGTATTTTTCATTTTATGGCCTGCCGAATATATATATCCAAGCGATATATTGTAATGGAGGAAGACAATCATGGTGGCGCGCCATGGACCTTGGTGCTGCGCCGGTGGAATGATGAAGATCATGCCATGACGCACAAGATGGAGATCGAATGCGTGAAGGACCATATCATATCACATTATATGCATGTGATGTTTATCCTTTTATGCATATTATTTTGCTTAGATTTGATCGCGCGGTAGCATTATAAGATGATCCCTCTCACATAAATATCAAGATAAAAATGTGTTCTTCCATAGCATGCACCGTCAAGAAAGTTCGTCGTTTCGAGACACCACGTGATAATCGGGTGTGACAGACTCTACGTTCACATACGACGGGTGTAAGACAGTTTTACACACACAAGTGCTATGGTTCTACTTGGCGAGCCTAGCATATACAGACATGGTCTCGGAACACGAACCGAAAGGTTAAGCATGAGTCATATGGTTGATATGATGAACATGGTGATGTTCGCCTTTGAAACTGTTGTTGCACGTGATGATCGGTTGCGATATAGTGAATTTGGTTCGTGTAATCACTTAAGAAAACTAAGAGGGATGTTGTTTTTAAGTGGGAGTTCACTTATTAATTTTGAATTATAGAACTCATTTTATCATGAACTAAATCAAAGTGAATTTGCATAGTTTGTTGTAGGCATTGGCATCCGTTTACTACCTTGCGATTAGCTATAATTGAGATAATAGAACTATAGAATTCTGGATGTTAACTTTACGAACTGGTATCGTATTATTTGAATATCAATCTAAAGTTTAAAGTCCTATTGCAAAACTTTAGCAAACCTTGGTTACTCGATAAAATTTAATAAGTAGTATTAAATCAAGAGTAACAATTCCAGTGTTAGTATCTAAGTATCACACTTGCCTCCATGATCCTTGATATTTAAAAGTTGTTTTTAGTATCAAGGTTATCTAGGAGCTGAAAGAATTGTTTCATAAACTATCATATGTGGAAGATATTTTGATATCTGAAACAATGTTTGGTTGCAATGTGATAGAGTATAATTTAGTAAGACACATGTTCTCATATTGTATGAGAATTTGCGAAGATTGGAGATGCTAGGCGTCCAGATCTCCTAAAAAGGTTTTAGGAACTAACATTATACTCACAATTCATCCTCATGAGCTATAGTAGCTTGATCATGAAAGTTGTCATGATAGGATGAATACAAGATGTAGGTAAAATGTTTACTACACTAAAAGATTACTAAAGAATGGAATTTGGAAGAACGCCAAATATTTGATGATGGTGATCTACTTCAAAATGTGAGTCCAAGGGTATTAGTGTTTGACTAATCATGCCTTGAACTATGTGCCATGTGTATGGCACCACTATTGATGTTGATAAATTCTTCTAAAAGGAAAAGAATTGCTAAAAGAGAATCCGGAATTTATTCCGGTGGAAAAGAAAAGACTGGAAATGTCCAGCTCAGGTATATAGAAGATATACATGTTATGGTTGTATTCGTTGCTTGTTAAAACAATGTGGTTCTTAGGTATTTGATACTAAATTGGTTGGTATGAACTGTCATATAGAACAATGCAATACAAGAACTACAATGGCCTAATTAACTAGCAAATGAATATGGGATGATTCTCATCGAAAACAAATAAAGTGTTATTGTGTTTCATTGGAATTAAACCTTCAAGATTTGTTTTAATAATTGTTATTTTGTTCTGGTATTATGAGAACAATGGTTGTTCAAATATTACCGCATTCATAAAAGATGGATGAACGCTTATCTTGTTAGAGAAATCACATCCATAACACTGATGCTAAAAATGTCTCAAGACAAATGATTAGAAGATCACTTGTGAGTGACACCACCATTTAAATCATATTGAAAAGTAAACATGAAGAAACTCCATGTTGATGGAATTTTGGAGTCTTTTGATTTTGAATCAATTGACACTTGTGAAAATTTCCTATAGATGATTAAAGCTTCGTTTGTAGGCCAAAGAAGAACGGACGACTAACTTATTGGATGTTGTACATGTTGATGTATATTGTCCATTATGTGTAGCCGTGTGTGGTAGATATTTGAACTTCATTTACTTTAACCAAGGATTTGAGTAGATATATGTGTATATTTACTTGATAAGGAAGAAGCATGAAATATTTGAATGTTGTTCAAAGTATTTCTAGATGAAGTTGAAAATCATTGTAACAAGAGAATAAAGAATTTATGATTTGATCATAAAGGAATATATTTGAGTTACAAGTTTAGCAAACACCTAAAAGTTGAGGAATCGTTCCATAGACTTGTATTTCCCGAAACAACATAGGAGTATGGAGTGTTCGAGAGATGAAATCAAACTTTGTTTGACATCGTTGGATCAAAGGTGTCATCTATAAAACTACCATTATATTTTAAGGATAAAGCTTTCGAGACTACCGCTTTTACACTGAAAAGAGCGCCATCATGATCCGTTGAAATGACACCATATGAGTTATGGCATGGGATAAAACCCAAGTTGTCTTTTCTGAAATTTTGGTATGCTAGACATATGTAAAATGTTTACAACCAAAGTCGGATAAATGCATCTTTGTAGGTTATCCTGAAGTAACTGTTGGGTATTCCTCCAGAACACCTAAGACAAAAGTGTTTGTCGCTGAAAATGTCAAGTTTCTTGAAAAGGATTTTTTCACAAAAAGTTAAGTGGGAGGGCAATAGTACTTTGATTGGGTTATTGAACCTAAGCTATATGTGCTGAGTAGCGCAGCGCCGGGAAGTGTCCCGGAGGCGGCCACAATGCGCATGGCTCCTGTGCCTCAAAGGTTGTGGTCACTGAGATCTAAGTTCCTATTGAACTGCGTGAGTCGGGTAGCAATCAAATAGTTAGATTTGAGAACAAATCATTATTGTTTGACAATGATGAACCGACTACATACAAAGAAGCAATGATGGGCCTGCTGTGGCGGTGTGTGGTAGTGTAAATCACCGTCCTGTTGGGAACCCCAAGAGGAAGGTGTAACACCCGAATTTCCAGAAATTCAAAGTGCCCGTTATGTATTCCACCACAATCCCAGAATCATTGTTGTGATACACATAACGTATTTGGTAACCAGTTCCATAGACATTACAATATGAATAGTTCAAATACAAATGGTCATAGTGACCAAGTTCATATTACAATACAATATAACAGCAGAAATAACGTCTTTGGGTCCATGCCTTCACCCTATAGGCAATGGCGACTCAGGAGATGATCTTAGTTCTGGTACTCGTCTTCATAACCTTCCTCCGGATAATCTTCCCCATAGTCTGGCCAAGCTGATAGCCAGGGACACAGCCATGAGTACATTGGATGCACTCGCAAACCATCTTATAAACAAAATGATGAAATAGATATGCAGGGTTGATATGGTGGACTAAGCACTAAGTTTATTTGCAAAAGCTAGTTTTGTTTCCCAAGAATGTTCATTAGTAGAGAAGAAGATTTAATTCTCTAAGTTCAATCTAAAGAGGAACTTCAAGTGTTGGTCAACATCAATGTCAAGTCAAGTCATTCACCAAGTTCACCATAAGTTGTTAACATTCTTGACAAAAGTCAAGTACAGCTTGCCAACTGTCCATGACCACGGACGCGGCTATTCGAATAGTTTTGAAACCTTTGCAGAGGGGTACACTTTACCCACAAGATTCGATACATCTACCGGGAGAAATCCACGGATCGTCATACACCAAGTATGCGAGGTTCAGATAATCAAACAAACTCTTTCACTTGTTCACTCTAGTATAGGATCCTTTCCTAGAGCCCGAGACACATACATCTTCATTTCGGCGTCTCTAGTTTTGCCCGTTACAGGATGCTGCATGAATGGAAATTTCCACCCGGTTCAGAAGTACCCGCGCACGGTGCACTTCTATAAAAGATGATACAAGGTCTCCCATACTAGGGTAAACAAGCTACGGACTAAGCCCCTTCCCATTTAGGGGTAATGTGGTCATACGGTATGGTTGGCTCACATAGTACATCACTCATTATCATTTAGAAATACATTCCATAGTCCTTAGTCAAGATTATTTTCCTTCATAAAACCATCATGTAGGAGAAGTCTCCATTTCAAGTTTTCAAGTTCAAGTCACCACTTTAAGTAGGGTTCCCCTTATAGATGGCCTCAATTTTATTAGCGACTAAGCAACTATTATGAGTGATGAGGTGTAAAATAAACCCAGTTTGATACTCTTGCTAAGCAAGGTACCACTATACAACTATTCTTCTAGAGTAGTAATTCAATCATGCAATTTATTTAGGAGCAAAAAGAATGCAATAGGAAAACTAGGCATTGGGAGTATGAATCAAAAGATGGCTTGCCTTGGTTGGCAAAGTGTCCTGAATAGTCTTCTTCTTCTTGATCAAATCCCCCCTCAATATCCTCTTCAGCAACACTAGTGTCTAATAACGATAAACAAAATACACACAATCACTAAGTAATACCAACAACACACCACACATACACTCTTGTTCTCAAACAATAATAGCAAGGTTGGATTTCATTTGGGTTGGTTTGCAAGTTTTTCTTCATGTCTCAATTAAGTATGCAAGCTGAGTTTTCTACAATCTGCCATGTGTTACCATCCTTTAACATGGGCATGAATTCAGAGGTGTTAGGGCTAGTTTAAGAATAGAATTATTAATTAAGTAGCTTAGTGGTTGAAGTTAAATAACATGCTAAAGGTGAATTGGGGTTTATCATTTTATGCTACAAACTATAATTGAATTAGAAGTTAATTGAGGGTACTAACAAGGTTTCAAATGGTAACGGCTCTGGTAACCAGTAGATAGGTTAGTTTAGGAGTTCATAAACCTAGGTTCAAGATTTTATCAACTCTACTTAAGTTTCTAAAATAATTTCTAAGGTTATTAGGGCTGCGGTTAAATTGTTTTTATCAAATTAAATGGCTAACTCAAATCAGATTCTAACTAATTTCAGAGGCTAGATACTTTTCTAAGCTTTCCAAGCATATTTATTTGCTAGAAATGGACTTGTAAAAGTCCAGGAATTTAAATTCGAAAACTAGATCTGAATCTAAATTCGAAACGGGTGGGAAAAATAAAAGTATAATCGGGTCGAATTTTAACAAAAGCTGGGCCGCACTGAGGAATTCCCGAACGGGCCGGCCCAACTAAACACAATCGAGCGGGAGGGGTTCCGAATTTCAAACTGATGAGTGGGACCTACGCGTTAGATTCACTTAAAACAACCGAACCGGTAAGTTGCCGCTGGATCGAGATCCAACGGTGCACGGGCGTCGTCTACCTCGGGCTCGGACAGGAGCTCATCGGTGATTGCAGGGGTACGGCTTGACGGCGAAGCTCGACGCAGGGGAAGAAGATCTTGATGGCGGTGATGCAGATCGACGGCGGCGGCTCGACTCCACCACCGTGCACCAGCAGCAACTCCGACGGCGCTCGAGAACTCAAGGAACGCGGCGGCTAGGGCTTGCCGCACCACGAATGTTTCCGAGGGAGAGAGGAAGAAAGAAGAGCGGGGATCGGTAGCTGCGGAGGTGTGCTGCTCTCTGGCGTCGAACGAATCCTTTTATAGGTGCGGGAGAGGGCGGGAGTTAGGGTTTCCAGAGGTGGCTGTGGTGGGAAAATTTCCCGGTCGCGGCGGCGGGACGGGTCGGCGGTGTCGCGGCTCCTCCGCTGGCGGGCTGGCGTCGCATGCTGACCTCGCCGCGGTCTCCTCGCGTGCGTACTGGTCGGGTGACAGGGAGGCAGAGGCGGCGGCTTTTCCACCGTCCATGGCCGGGGTCCGGGCTTGCTCCAGTGATAAATCGACAGCGGAGAGGGCTAGGGCATCGTCGGGTACTGCCTCGCTGGCTAGGTCGTACGGCGACGGCGTCATCTACAGTAGGTGAGATTTTCTGAATTCTTGCCCTCAAGGTGTTCGGCCAAATGCCCGAATGAAATTCAAATTCGAATTTTTGAAAATTTCCACCGTGGGTTGTAAAGATATTCAGTAAAGTTTCCAAATATATTTTTGTTATGAAGAAAGATGATGTTTTGCAGAAATCTTATTTCAATTTTGAGGTATGGTCTCTGTTTCAGATTCAAACTTTGGCAGATGTTTGAGTGGGGTTCTAATTTGAATTTTTGTTTGAAAATTCTAGGTCAAGTAAGTATGTAGTTTGGTCAAGCTCAACCAACTGACCACACACTTAATTGATTTACAGATTTCTTAATCTAAGTGTCCAAAGTAGTGTAGTTGTTAACTTTTCCTAGATCAAACTTTTCTATTCTTTTCTTTATTTCTTTTGCTTCAGGTTTTCTTAGTTCTTGTTTTTCTTCTCTGATGCGTATGCTAGTTAGGATTTTCTTATCTTAACATTTCACAACAATTTCTAATACACATGAAATCATAAAAAGAGATATTTATGTAAGACTATGCACACATGCAATATGAGGTGAAATTTTTTATCTTGGTCCAAAATTTGGCACTTGAATAAGGTGAAATAGATTACAAAGTTTTGGGTTGTTACAATCTTCCCCCCTTAAAAAGAATCTCGTCCTCGAGATTCACTAACTAAGGACTGAAAAGATTGGGAAACTCTCTCTGGAGGTAATCTTCTCGTTCCCAAGTGGCTTCATCTTCGGTATGATTACTCCACTGAACTTTCAGAAACTTGATGCTTCGGCTTCGAGTGGTTCGATATGCTTCCTCGAGGATATGGATAGGTACTTCACGATAGGTCAAATCCTTATTGATGTCCACAGAATAGTGATCAATATTCTTGAAGATTTCTGGCTTCTCAGGAACTTCAAGACATTTCCAAAGTAGAGACACGTGAAAAACATCGTGCACTTCCGACAATTCAGGGGGCATTTCCAACTGATAAGACACTTCTCCTCTGCGGCCTAGTATCTTGAAGGGTCCAATATACCTTGGTGCCAGCTTTCCTTTTACTTGGAATCTCTGCATTCCCTTAAGGGGTGACCCTCTAAGATAGACAAAATCTCCAATCTTGAAAGTCAGTTCTCGACGTCTTTTGTTAGCATAACTCTTCTGCCTTGACTGGGCTGCCTTGAGGTGCTCACGAATCATGTGAACCTTCTCCTCAGCTTCTTGCAGAATGTCTGGTCCAAATATTTTACTGTCTCCAGTTTCAGACCAATTCAAAGGGGTATGACACTTTCTTCCATATAAAGCTTCAAATGGGGCCATTTGCAAACTGGCTTGATAACTGTTGTTGTAGGAAAATTCCGCAAAAGACAGACAATCTTCCCACTTAGCTCCATAGGCTAGAACACAGGCTCGCAACATATCTTCAAGTATTTGATTTACTCTTTCAGTCTGTCCATCAGTCTGGGGGTGGTAAGCTGTGCTAAAGGCTAATTTGGTTCCCAAGGCTTGATGCAAACTTCTCCAGAATCTTGAGGTGAATTGGTGATGTCTACACACGCTTCTATTCTTGTAGACAGTGTTGGGCCTCCAAGTGCAGAGGTTTGTAGAGCAGCAGCAAGTTTCCCTTAATTGGATCACCCAAGGTTTATCGAACTCAGGGAGGAAGAGGTCAAAGCTATCCCTCTCAAACAACCCTGCAATTACGATACAGAAAGTCTCTTGTGTCCCCAACACACCCAATACACTTGTCAGATGTATAGGTGCACTAGTTCGGCGAAGAGATAGTGAAATACAAGTGGTATAGATGATTATAAGTAGTAAATGCAATCTGGAATAAAAATAGCAGCAAGCAAACAAGTAACAAAACAGGAAGTAAACGGTGTGCAATGCTTGGAAACAAGGCCTAGGGATCATACTTTCACTAGTGGACACACTCCCAACAAATATAACATAATTGAACCAATAGATAACTTCTCTTCACTATGGTACTCTGAATTACTCTCCTATTGAATAACACTAATCATTGCGTAGGGCTACGAAGCACTCCTCAAAGTTCATCAAGTACTTGACAAACACCACTCATAGAGATATCCAAATCAAATCACAACTCAAGATAGATATTATTGCAACTTAGACCAAGTACTAACATGGTGCACACACTGTCAACATTACACCATGAAAGGAGGAATAGATCACTTCAATACTATCATAGTGATAATTATTCTCATAATCCATAAGAGATCACAATCGTAGCCTAGACCAAGTACCACCATGATGCACGCAGTCACCGTTACACCATGGCAGGAGGAATAGATTACTTTAATAACACACTAGAGTACACATAATGAAGAAGAGTAACATCTACTTATTCAACATGATACAAAGCTCACGATCACATAAGATCACAACATGGGAGAGAGAGGTGAACCACATAGCTAACGGTAGAGCCCTCAGCCCCAGGGATGAACTACTCCCTCCTCATCAAAGGAGACAGCAAGGTTGATGGAGATGGCGGTGAGGTCGATGGAGATGGTGGAGACGGCGATGGAGGTCAATGGAGATGGCTCCGGGGGCACTTCCCCATCCCGGTAGGGTGCCGAAATAGAGACTTCTGTCCCCCGAAATTTGGCTTCGACGGCGGCGGCGCTGCGGAACTGTTCTGGAAATTTCGCCGACTCCTTTAGGGTTTTCCGTCCCGAGGCTTTATATAGGCAAAGGGGTATCGTCAGGAGTGGCCCCAGGCCTCCTCACACCTAGGCGGCGCGGCCAGGGCCTGGGCCGCGCCGGCCTAGTGTGAGGCTGGCCTGTGGCTCCTCTCCTTCGCCTCTTCGGATCTCTGGAAGCTTCCGGTAAAAATAAGACTTCAGGAACTTGTTTCGTCCAATTCCGAGAATATTTCCTGTGTATCACTTCTGAAACACAAAAATAGCAGAAAACAGGGAACTGGCACTATGGCATCTTGTCAATAGGTTAGTTCCGGAAATCGCATAAAAACGCCACGAAGTGTAATGAAACACAAGGCAAATGGTGTAAAAACAAGCATGGAGCATCAAAAATTATAGATACGTTTGAGACGTATCAGCATCCCCAAGCTTAACTCCTGCTCATCCTCGAGTAGGTAAGTGATAACAAAAGAAATAATTTTTGAGGTGACATGCGCCATCACAATCTTGATCATATAGGTAAAGCATTGAGTGCTGAGATCAAAGAACTTAAAACATGGGCATGGAAGATATGATCTTGATAGAAGAAACTTAGCAACCATGTTATAACATTAAAATGAACACAAACAAAAGATCATGAAAATGAAACAATGGAAGTCAAACGTGTGTTCAAATCATAAGGAAAAACATACAAATGGTTTTCAGCTTGTCCTTCATGGAGAGCAAAACATAAATGCATAGGACACCTTCAAGTTTAAGAGGGTGACTAGATACAAGTAATTTAAGAACAAGTGAAACCATAGTCATGAATCAATCAATGATAAACTTTGAGACAATGCACATTATACTCAGAATGACAACTATGCTCTCTTAGATGGTGCATAAAGATAGAAGGTGGTGACTCAACATAAAAGTAAAATAAAGGCCCTTCGCAGAGGGAAGCAGTGATTAAACATGTGCTAGAGCTTTTCATTTGTAAAACAGAGAGATAAAATTGATTTTGAGAGGTGGTTGTATTTATCAACGACTGGCAATGGGGTTCTTACTATCTTCCATACAAAAAATGAAGCAAGTTTTTGAGAGAGAGATTGGCACTTTTGTGCTCTTTTATAAAGCTTAGCACTCCTCCCCACCTTTTTTCCTTTCTCAAACCATGGCTAACCGATTCCATCGGGTGCCCACCAACATTCACATACCATGGAGGAGTGCCTTTTTTCTTTCTTTTTTTCTCTTTTTTTTTTCTTTTTGGAATAAGCAATATGGAAGATAGCAAATCCGACCACTACGTCCCCATGAGCTAAAAACAGTGTCACAAAATGAGAAGTATTTTGAAGGTTTTTTGAAAGGTAGCACATGAAAATTTACTTAGAATGGCTTACAAATACCATGCATAGGAATTTATAGTGGACACAATGAAAAACTTGGTTTTTGGGAGTTGGATGCACGAGTAGAGCTCATACTCAGTACAAAATGAGGGCTAGCAAAAGACTGGGAGCGACCAACTAAGAGAGCAATAACGGCCATAATCATGCAAAGCGACAAAGCAACATTAAAAGAAGCATAAGATGGCATCAAAAGTCAAAAACTAAATGATCATAGAGGATATTGGCGACTTTATAAGAGTCTAACATGTGTGAGCATGCGCCAAGTCAACCCAAATAAAGCATCAAGGAGAAATCCAAAATAATGCTTCCAAACGATAAAAACAACGCATGATTTTTTCAAAGGCTCATTAAGCAATCTCAGTTATTTGAGACAAGTCATGCTACAGCAAAACCACTAAGCATACTATCAAAAAGATATCAAGCATGATAAGCAAAAGCCTAAGCCGCAGTCTACACAAGCTCCTTCTTGTACCACTTTTTTGCAAAAAAGCTTTTTCTCTTTTCCAACACCATTCAAACCTTTTTGAGGAAAACCAACAAAGACCAGAGGCAAAAATACACCTTGATGAAAAGATATAACAAGATCTGAACAAAAATCAAGGCGAAAAATGCAAGCTAAACCCAGTAGCAGAAAAAGAGAACACTCGTTGAACGATAAGAGTGAAAACTAGAGTGTTCTTGGCAAATGAAAAACGGAGTTCATCTCCCTCCAAAACAACATGATGTGATCAAACCATTTATTGCAGCAAACAAAACTAAACTAATAATGAAAACTAAAACAACTGACGCTCCAAGAAAAACACATAGTTCATGAAGCAATAAAAATATAGTGTTTTGAAAGGTGACCTGATTTTTGCCGATGAAGAAGGGGGTGCCTCGGGGCATCCCCAAGCTTTGACGCTTGTACTTCTTGGATATTTCTTGGGGTGATGCATGGGCATCCCCAAGCTTGAGCTTTTGTCCATTCTTCAACTCATCTCATCATTCTCCAATCCCTACACTTGAAAACTTCCTTCATACAAAACTAAACACAATTCTATTAGCAACATTAGTGTAAGCATAACATAGAATCAACCCTTTTTGCTTCAGGTTTCAACCTAAAACCACCACATATTAAGCATATACTACTGTAGCAACTTCCCCAAAAGTTCTGTGATCAAAAGAACTCAAAAAGAAAGCGATAAAGCGGCAAACACAAATATTGGCAGAAATCTGTCAAAACAGAACAGCTGACAAAGGTAGAATTTTTGAGGGGTTTTCTGTTGCTCAAATCAAAAAGTGTTCAGCTAATGAAAGTTTGGATATAACCTGGGGCATATGCACAAGAAATCGCAGGTCCAAAAGATATACAGAGAATTTTCACGAATTTTTACGGTGCAGCACCGAAAACTATTTCAGGACAGCAACATCCCCAAATCTTACCTCACTCAAATTAGAGGCTTCTCTTGGCACAACAACGAAATAAAAAGGATAAGGAGTAGTCATTACAGTAGTAATGACTTCCAAGACTCAAATAAAAGAAAAATTACTGAAAATAAACAATGGGTTATCTCCCAAGAGTGCTTTTCTTTAACGCCTTTGAGCTAGGCGCAGTAATTTGCAAAGATGCTCATGTGGGCACCATATAAGAGCTTGAGGCAAAGGCGCCATATAGGAACTTAAAGCAATAGAGAGCATCAAAAAGCAAGTATGGAACACATTTAAATCTAAACCACTTTCTATGAAAAATAGTCTTGTAAAGAGACAAGTCATAAAAGCGCAAAGCAAAAAGCATAGGAAGGCAAAACAAGTACAACTTCAAGAATTGCAACATAAAGAGGGGAAACTTAATATTGTTGAGATCCATCAAACCATGTTTCCCTCTCTCATAATAACTTTCAGTAGCATCATGAATAGAACTAACAATATAACTATCACATAAAGCATCCCTATCATGAACCACATGCATAAAAGAATTAATACTCCCCACATGAACAATAGTAGTAGGAGCAGATTCAACAGAATAATTATTCTCATCACCATAATCATAAAAAATAGGAGGCATATTGTAATCATAACTATTTTTCTCCTCAATAGTAGGTGAACTGAAAATATTATACCCATCATCATAACCATCATAAACTAAAGGTTTCGTATCATCACAAGCTAGAGAGCAACTATTTCGCAAAG
Source organism: Dactylis glomerata (assembly GCA_007115705.1). Taxonomy (NCBI): domain Eukaryota; kingdom Viridiplantae; phylum Streptophyta; class Magnoliopsida; order Poales; family Poaceae; genus Dactylis; species Dactylis glomerata. The sequence continues at coordinate 3,360,061 of QXEO01000537.1, read as the reverse complement.
CATACTCATCAAACATATCATCATAAGAAGGAGCATGGATAGTACTAATGGTACAACAATTATTAACCTTAGAATTGATACCAAAAAGATTTTCAATATCAAAAGTAGAGTGCTTTTCCCAATCATGATCACTAACATAGGTAACAGGCATAGGAACATCATCCCAATCAGAATTATCATAATCTATAGCAGGATCATAATGCTTAGGGGAAGATACCGTGTCCTCTTGCCTCTTACTCCTCTTCTTATTCTTCTTCTTCATACTCTTCTTACTCTCTCCTTTAGGAGGGAGAGACTTGAAGGGCATCTTCTCCATATATTCTCTAGGAGGGAAAGGCATCTTCTCCACATAATCTGGTTTGCTGACAGGAACAACAGAAGAAACTTTGGAGGATTCCTCCTCTCTATTAATAAGATCGAAACATCTATTAGTCCTGTCATAGCTTGGCAAAATATCATGTTTAATAAGATCTTGTAAGTAAGTATTTGTGAGGCAATCTTTAGCACAATAGAGACGACAACCATGAAGGGTGCTATTAATGTCAACATCTCTCATATCAACCAAAGAAATCTTTCTAGATATCTCTTCACAATTTAAAAACAAAGTTAGCTCATCATACTGATTGAAAGTAATCTTATCATCACAATACAAATCTGCGGTACTCGTTCGATTAATTGGGCATTGAAAATTAAAGTGACCCTTTTCACCGCAAAATTCACAAAGAAAAGGATAAAGCTCACAAACCCTTTCACCAAGCACATCTAGATCCTTGAGCCACATACTATTCACAAGGTCTATGTATTCCACAAAAATTAACATGCTTATAAGAAATAGTACTTTTAGAAGTTTGAGCATGTTTATTGCAATCATCAACAACAATATCACTTTCTATGCAAGTGTCCTTAAAAGGTTCATGATACACGTCCCCATTTCCTTTAGGAACATTCATATGGGAAGCAAAGGCTTTAAAGCAATCAACCATAATTTGAGGATCAAGACCATATTTAGCACTAAGCTCTTGAAAATTAGCAGTTTCAGCGAAAGACTTAATGCAATCAAACTCGTAATTCATACCTGATCCTTTACCTTTGTCGCTATCCCAACCTTCAATATTGTTTTGAATTGTCTCAAGCAGATCCCACTTGGTGTCAACATCCTTGTTTGTGAAAGACCCATCAAAGCATGCATCTAGATAGTCCTTGTAATATCCTGAAAGCCTTGCATAAAAATTATTAATAACAATATTACGGGGAAGATCATGAATAGGACATTTGAGCATTAGTGAATTCAATCTTCCCCACGCTTGGGCAATGCTTTCTCCATCATGAGGCCAAAAATTGTATATCTGATTACGATCTTTATGAATCTCACTTGGAGGATAGAATTTAGAATAAAAGAGAGGTACAATTTCCTCCCAGCCAATAGATGGACCATCCTTAAGCAGCCGATACCATTCCTCAGCTCCGCCTTTCAGTGATAAAGAAAATAGCTTCTTCTTAACTTGGTTCATCGAAATACCTGCACACTGGAACAACTCGCACAATTCATGTATAAAGAGCAAATGATCACCAGGATGGACAGTTCCATCTCCCAAATAGCAGTTATTCTTAACACATTCAACAATCTTCGTAGGTATTTTAAAAGGATGAGGAGAACAAGCATCACTAGAAACATCACATATGGGAGATAAAATATTATCAGAACAAACCTTCTCCACTAAAGCTGGGGGACTAAAAATATCATACTTAACAAAACCAGCTTCCCCAAGCTTTGACTTTTCTATAGCATTAGCAATAACGGGATTCAAAGCATTCGTACTAATAACATTGCTATGCGAAATAAGCTCCAAAGGTTTTTCAATTTTCTCTTCAAATCTAAACTCAGGAAAAAGACTAAAGAACTCTTTATTTTCCAATAAGCCTAACTAGTGAAAATAAAAATAAGAAACAAAAAGATATAATTGCAGAATCTAAAGCAAATAACTCCGAGCACTCACACAGGAGGATGCGAGTACCTTTTACCTTACCTCCCCGGCAACGGCGCCAGAAAAGAGCTTGATGTCTAGACACGCTTCTGTTCTTGTAGACAGTGTTGGGCCTCCAAGTGCAGATGTTTGTAGAGCAGCAGCAAGTTTCCCTTAAGTGGATCACCCAAGGTTTATCGAACTCAGGGAGGAAGAGGTTAAAGCTATCCCTCTCAAACAACCCTGCAATTACGATACAGAAAGTCTCTTGTGTCCCCAACACACCCAATACACTTGTCAGATGTATAGGTGCACTGGTTCGGCGAAGAGATAGTGAAATACAAGTGGTATAGATGATTATAAGTAGTAAATGCAATCTGGAATAAAAATGGCAGCAAGCAAACAAGTAACAAAACAGGAAGTAAACGGTGTGCAATGCTTGGAAACAAGGCCTAGGGATCATACTTTCACTAGTGGACACACTCCCAACAAATATAACATAATTGAACCAATAGATAACTTCTCTTCACTATGGTACTCTGAATTACTCTCCTATTGAATAACACTAATCATTGCGTAGGGCTACGAAACGCTCCTCAAAGTTCATCAAGTACTTGACAAACACCACTCATAGAGATATCCAAATCAAATCACAACTCAAGATAGATATTATTGCAACTTAGACCAAGTACTAACATGGTGCACACATTGTCAACATTACACCATGAAAGGAGGAATAGATCACTTCAATACTATCATAGTGATAATTATTCTCATAATCCATAAGAGATCACAATCGTAGCCTAGACCAAGTACCACCATGATGCACGCACTGTCACCGTTACACCATGGCAGGAGGAATAGATTACTTTAATAACACACTAGAGTACACATAATGAAGAAGAGTAACATCTACTTATTCAACATGATACAAAGCTCACGATCACATAAAGATCACATCATGAGAGAGAGAGGTGAACCACATAGCTACCGGTAGAGCCCTCAGCCCCGGGGATGAACTACTCCCTCCTCATCATAGGAGACAGCAAGGTTGATGGAGATGGCGGTGAGGTCGATGGAGATGGTGGAGACGGCGATGGAGGTCGATGGAGATGGCTCCGGGGGCACTTCCCCGTCCCGGCAGGGTGCCGGAACAGAGACTTCTGTCCCCCGAAATTTGGCTTCAATGGCGGCGGCGCTGCGGAACTGTTCTAGAAATTTCGCTGACTCCTTTAGGGTTTTCCGTCCTGAGGCTTTATATAGGCGAAGGGACGTCGTTAGGAGTGGCCCCAGGCCTTCTCACACCTAGGTGGCGCGGCCAGGGCCTGGGCCGCGCCGGCCTAGTGTGAGGCTGGCCTGTGGCCCCTCTCCTTCGCCTCTTCGGATCTCTGGAAGCTTCCGGGAAAAATAAGACTTCAGAAACTTGTTTCGTCCAATTCCGAGAATATTTCCTGTGTATCACTTCTAAAACACAAAAACAACAGAAAACAGGGAACTGGCACTGTGGCATCTTGTCAATAGGTTAGTTCCGGAAATCGCATAAAAACGCCACGAAGTGTAACGAAACACAAGGCAAATGGTGTAAAAACAAGCATGGAGCATCAAAAATTATAGATACGTTTGAGACGTATCAATTGGGTACCTCTATCAGAAACTATGGTTTTAGGGACTCCATGCAAACTAACAATTCTGGATAAATAGAGATCTGCCAGCTATCCTGATGTATAAGTGGTCTTCACAGGAATAAAGTGGGCAACTTTGGTCAGTCTATCCACAATAACCCAGATAGAGTCATTTCCGCGGCTAGACCTTGAAAATCCAGTGATGAAATCCATTCCAACTGATTCCCACTTCCATTCCGGAACTTGCAAAGGTTGCAGCAGTCCAGCAGGACGTTGATGTTCAGCCTTGACTCTTTGACAAATGTCACACTTGGATATGAACGATGCAATTTCACGCTTCATTCCATGCCACCAAAACTGTTCCTTTAAATCTTGATACATTTTGGTTCCATCGGGATGGATGGGGTAAGGTGTCTCATGGGCTTCCTTCATAATGACTTCCTTCAGTTCTAAATCAGCAGGCACACAAATATGTCCTTTATACCAGAGAACTCCTTGATCATCTTCCTCAAATCCTGGCACCTTTCCGGAACTAATTCTGCGCTTAATTCCGTCAATACTCTCATTTCCCTTCTGGGCTTCTTTGATTTGGCTCATCAAGGTGGGTTGAAACTCAAGGTTGGCTAAGAATCCTTGACTGACTAGTTCCAATCCAAAATTTTCAAACTCTTGGTGCAACATGGGTTGCTCCTCTTTGATCATCATATTGAAGGTGCAGGGCTTTCTACTCAATGCATCGGCCACTACATTGGCCTTCCCGGGATGATAATGAATTTCAAGATCATAATCCTTGATTAGCTCTATCCATCTTCTTTGCCTCATGTTCAACTCCTTCTGGGTGAAAATATACTTCAAACTCTTGTGGTCGGTGTAGATCTCGCAACGGTTACCCATAAGATAATGCATCCAAGTCTTCAAAGCTAGAACTACGGCTGCTAACTCCAGGTCATGGGTCGGATAGTTTTCTTCATGAGGTCGAAGCTGCCATGAGAGGTAAGCTATGACCTTGCCTTCTTGCATTAACACACAACCAAGTCCAAGTTTGGAGGCGTCGCAATAGACATCAAAGTTTTTGGTGATATCGGGCATGGTTAGGACGAGGGCGGTCACCAATCGCTTCTTGAGCTCTTGAAAACTTTCTTCACACTTAGGGGTCCATTCAAACTTCTTGTCCTTCTTCAACAATTGGGTCATGGGTCGGGCAATGCTTGAGAAACCTTCAACAAATTTGCGGTAATATCCTGCTAATCTGAGAAAACCTCTAACTTCAGTTTGAGTGGTAGGGGCTTCCCATTTCATGACTGATTTGATCTTCTTTGGGTGCACTGAAACTCCTCCAGCTGATAGTACATGGCCTAAGAATCCCACTTCCTTTAACCAAAACTCACATTTACTAAACTTGGCATATAGCTGATGCTCTCTCAGGGTCTCCAAGATTAATCTCAAATGGGTTGCATGCTCTTCTTCAGACTTGGAATAAATAAGGATGTCATCAATGAAGACAACAACAAACTTATCCAGAAACTCCATGAAAACCTTATTCATGAGATTCATGAAATAGGCAGGGGCATTGGTTAATCCAAAGGACATTACGGTGTACTCATACAATCCATATCGGGTAGTGAAGGCGGTTTTAGGTATATCGGTTGCACGGATCTTCAGTTGATGGTATCCAGTTCTAAGGTAAATCTTTGAGAAGACTTGAGCTCCAGTCAATTGGTCAAATAGATCATCAATCTTTGGGAGAGGATACTTATTCTTGATGGTAACATCATTTAGCTTGCGGTAATCAGTGCACAGTCGGCTGGAACCGTCACTTTTATCCACAAACAAGACGGGTGATCTCCAAGCGGATGAACTTGGCTGAATCAATCCCTCACTCAAAAGTTCATCCAATTGCTTCTTTAACTCCACTAGTTCAGCTGGGTTCATACGATAGGGTCGTTGGGCTATAGGTCCAGGTCCAGGGATAAGCTCAATGATAAACTCAATATCCCGATCCGGTGGCATTCCGGGTAGCTCATCGGGAAAAACATCCGGGTATTCACAGACGATGGGAACTTGCTCTAGAGTTGGTCCTGAGATACTCTTATGACATCTGGTGGTTTGGGGTGGTTTTACGGACACATGCTTTACTACAATTCTAGTGCTACTCTTCATGGTGATGGTCTTTTTGGCACAATCTATCACTCCTTGATGCTGTGACATCCAGTCCATACCCAAGACTACTTCCAATCCCTTGGTTCCTAACACAATCAAACTGGCTAAGAATGCTATCCCATGGATTTCTATGGGCACTGCCAAGCATGTCCAACTAGCCTTTGTTATTTACCCAGGTATTTGTACAGACATGGTATTTTTCAGGGGTGTTTGTTGAAGTCCACTTTTATCCACAAATAACTTAGTGACAAATGAGTGTGAAGCTCCAGAATCAAACAGAACTCTTGCAGGAACTGAATTAACAGGGAACATACCAAGCACAACGTCAGTTGCTTCCTGAGCTTCTTCAACATTCATGTGATTCAGACGGCCTCGAGGATGGGGCTAGTTCCTTGGTGGATAATTCTTGCCATTTCCAACACGGCGTTGTTGCTGAGCAGGGGCAGTGGTCTTGGATGCATCACTCAGCTTCTTCGGGCATTCATTGGAGTAGTGCCCCTTGATTCCGCACTCATAACAGGTAACACCAGACTTTTCACCAGATTTGGGCAGCGCAGGTGCGCCATTTGGCCTTGGAGTATTGGGGTTGAAGTTGTTGCCATTAGGTCTTGGAGGTGTACGGTTGAAGTTGTTGCCGGTCAGATGGTTGGGAAAGTTGGGATGTGGAGCAGGTGCAGGTGGACTAATAGGTATAGGGGCAAAACCCATAGGTGAATTTCCCCTTGGCTTCTGCGAGTTGCTTGAGTGGCCTTGATACATCATACGGCGCTTGCGGTTCTCTGCAGCTTGCTTGAGTTTGCCTTCCATCTGAATGACAGAGTCAACCAATGACTCCAGGTCTGCAAAGGGAATGCTGACCAAGACACATTGCATCTCATCATGAAGTCCATTCAGAAACCTTTCTTGCTTCTTCTCATTGGTGTTGGTGTCATCTGGGGCATACCTAGACAAGGTAAGAAACTTGTCACGGTAGTCAACCACAGACAGGGAGCCTTGCTTTAGATTCCTGAACTCATCTCTCATTCTTTTGAGTAGACCCAAAGGAACATGGGCTTTGCTGAACCTGCTCTTGAACTCCTCCCAAGGCATCACATACCCTTGGGCTTGCATTGCATGAGTGCTACCCCACCAAGCTCTTGCGGCTCCCGCAAGATAGTGGGTGGTGTACAAAACCTTCTCATGCTCGCCAACTCCAGTGACTTCCAGATTGTTCTCCATTGTGCGAAGCCAATCATCAGCATCTAAGGGTTCTTCAGACTTAGTGAACATGGGTGGATTGGTGTTTTGGAAACTCCTCAGCTTGGATCGGTGATCACCATTGCCATTGTTCTCTCCTTCACCGTGGCCATTTCCATTGCCATTGTTGTGGTTCATTGCCATCTGGGTTAGTTGCTGAAGAGTGGCCAAGTTAGCTTGGCGCTCAGCTTGGGCTGCTTCCTGATCTTCCATGATCAACCTTAGTAGTTGTGCCACTTCCGAGTTCGGGGGTGGGGGTGCTCGCGGCATCTGAAGATAATGGGTGTAAGACAAGAGGGAAAAACTAATTGCTAGGTTTTGAATGTAACACAAATGATGCAATTTAGTCTTACTAAGGCCTTAAGGGCCAAATTCATATTTCATTCTATAAACATCAAACATACCACACATACGAGTTCACACATTACAAATGGTTTACATCAAACCATTGCGACTTGTCTACTTGAGAGGGGGATACAACTCACACCTACACGAAGTGACTTAAAGTGAACTCATAACTAGATAACACTTGGATCTTGAATCTAAACATCAGGCTCCTCGGGGTCTTCCTCCTCATCCTCGATGAATCCAGCATCCTCATCATCCTCCTGATCATCCAGGTCCTCCATGAAATCATCCTCGTCACTAATGAGGGCATTATCCTCCTTGCGGAGGTCAATGCCTTCCTCCTCACCAAGGTGGTTCTCTAGATCTCCAAAGTACTCAGTCAGCTCAGCCACCTTGGCCTTCAACTCTTCAATGGTCTCATCTTTTTCCTGGCGCTGGCGGTGAAGGCTCTTGCGATCCCTGGCAAGGATCCTGATGGTGCTCCTCGCCTCCACAAGTGCGAAGTGCTCAAGGTTGGCCTTGGTACGGGCACGATCCGCCTCCTGCTGAGTGGAGTACAGCAAGAAGTCCATGTGATCTACATATGAACTCGGCTCATGGTGCCCCAGCATGTTTGTGGGACGCCCATCCGCATCACGCCGAGCAAAGTTCTGAAAACGCTCCACCTGAATCTCCTCAACATGCAGTCCGCATAGGCGGGCAAGCATCTCCTGCATACCTCAGACCAAACCATCGGCCCAAGTGTTCTCCACAAGCTCAAACTTGATCCTTGGAGAACTTAAATCTCCCTTCTTGCCATGGCAACTTGCCCTGATAAGCCATCGAAGCTCTCCATCCGGGTGCTCATTGAGCATGGCTCCCTTGAACTCCAGATACAGACGATCCAGGAACAAGGTCAGGGTAGTGAGGTCGTGCTCGAAAACAAGGCTACCACCATGCCCTGACTGGTAGTTCTCAGTGAACACCGGGGCCATCTACAAAATTTTAGATTAGATTAAGTTAGTGATCAACCCAAGTGTGCAAAAATTTTAAGTAGGCAAAAACTGAATCATGTACAAAGCTTTGTAAATAGAGAGGAAAAGACTAAGCAATTTCAAACCATTACTTATCTCTTTGCTTTTGTAAAGGTTTCATCTAATGCCCATTCTAACTAAGGTCTCCTATGGTCAGCCTAGGCTCTGATACCAACTTGTAACACCCGAATTTCCAGAAATTCAAAGTGCCCATTATGAATTCCACCACAATCCTAGAATCATTGTTGTGATACACATAACGTAGTTGGTAACCAGTTCCATAGACATTACAATACGAATAGTTCAAATACAAATGGTCATAGTGACCAAGTTCATATTACAATACAATATAGCAGCGGAAATAACGTCTTCGGGTCCATGCCTTCACCCTACAGGCAATAATGACTCAGGAGATGATCTTAGTTCTGGTAATCGTCTTCATAACCTTCCTCCGGATAATCTTCCCCATAGTCTGGCCAAGTTGATAGCCAGGGACACAGCCATGAGTACATTGGATGCACTCGCAAACCATCTTATAAACAAAATGATGAAATAGATATGCAGGGTTGATATGGTGGACTAAGCACTAAGTTTATTTGCAAAAGCTAGTTTTGTTTCCCAAGAATGTTCATTAGTAGAGAAGAAGATTTAATTCTCTAAGTTCAATCTAAAGAGGAACTTCAAGTGTTGGTCAACATCAATGTCAAGTCAAGTCATTCACCAAGTTCACCATAAGTTGTTAACATTCTTGACAAAAGTCAAGTACAGCTTGCCAACTGTCCATGACCGCAGACACGGCTATTCGAATAGTTTTGAAACCTCTGCAGAGGGGTACACTTTACCCACAAGATTCAATACATCTGCCGGGAGAAATCCACGGATCGTCATACACCAAGTATGCGAGGTTCAGATAATCAAACAAACTCTTTCACTTGTTCACTCTAGTATAGGATCCTTTCCTAGAGCCCGAGACACGGACATCTCCATTTCGGCGTCTCTAGTTTTGCCCATTACAGGATGCTGCATGAATGGAAATTTCCACCCGGTTCGGAAGTATCCGCGCATGGTGCACTTCTATAAAAGATGATACAAGGTCTCCCATACTAGGGTAAACAAGCTACAGACTAAGCCCCTTCCCATTTAGGGGTAATTTGGTCGTACGGTATGGTTGGCTCACATAGTACATCACTCATTATCATTTAGAAATACATTCCATAGTCCTTAGTCAAGATTATTTTCCTTCATAAAACCATCATGTAGGAGAAGTCTCCATTTCAAGTTTTCAAGTTCAAGTCACCACTTTAAGTAGGGTTCCCCTTATAGATGGCCTCAATTTTATTAGCGACTAAGCAACTATTATGAGTGATGGGGTGTAAAATAAACCCAGTTTGATACTCTTGCTAAGCAAGGTACCACTATACAACTATTCTTCTAGAGTAGTAATTCAATCATGCAATTTATTTAGGAGCAAAAAGAATGCAATAGGAAAACTAGGCATTGGGAGTATGAATCAAAAGATGGCTTGCCTTGGTTGGCAAAGTGTCATGAATAGTCTTATTCTTCTTGATAAAATCCCCCCTCAATATCCTCTTCAGCAACACTAGCGTCTAATAACGATAAACAAAATACACACAATCACTAAGTAATACCAACAACACACCACACATACACTCTTGTTCTCAAACAATAATAGCAAGGTTGGATTTCATTTGGGTTAGTTTGCAAGTTTTTCTTCATGTCTCAATTAAGTATGCAAGTTGAGTTTTCTACAATCTGCCATGTGTTACCATCCTTTAACATGGGCATGAATTCAGAGGTGTTAGGGCTAGTTTAAGAATAGAATTATTAATTAAGTAGCTTAGTGGTTGAAGTTAAATAACAAGCTAAAGGTGAATTGGGGTTTATCATTTTATGCTACAAACTATAATTGAATTAGAAGTTAATTGAGGGTACTAACAAGGTTTCAAATGGTAATGGCTCTAGTAACCAGTAGATAGGTTAGTTTAGGAGTTCATAAACCTAGGTTCAAGATTTTATCAACTCTACTTAAGTTTCTAAAATAATTTCTAAGGTTATTAGGGCTGCAGTTAAATTGTTTTTATCAAATTAAATGGCTAACTCAAATCAGATTCTAACTATTTTCAGAGGCTAGATACTTTTCTAAGCTTTCCAAGCATATTTATTTGCTAGAAATGGATTTGTAAAACTCCAGGAATTTAAATTCGAAAACTAGATCTGAATCTAAATTCGAAACGGGCGGGAAAAATAAAAGTATAATCGGGTCGAATTTTAACGAAAGCTGGGCCGCACCGAGGAATTCCTGAACGGGCCGGTCCAACTAAACACAACCGAGCGAGAGGGGTTCCGAATTTCAAACTGATGAGTGGGACCTACGCGTCAGATTCATTTAAAACAACCAAACCGGTAAGTTGCCGCTGGATCGAGATCCAACAGTGCACGGGCGTCGTCTACCTCGGGCTCGGACAGGAGCTCACCGGCGAAGGCAGGGGTACGGCTCGACGGCGAAGCTCGACGCAGGGGAAGAATATCTTGACGGCGGTGATGCAGATCGACGGCGGCGGCTCGACTCCACCACCGTGCACCAGCAGCAACTCCGACGGCGCTCGAGAACTCCAGGAACGCGGTGGCTAGGGCTTGCAGCACCTCGGATGTTTCCGAGGGAGAGAGGAAGATAGAAGAGTGGGGATCGGTAGCTGCGGAGGTGTGCTGCTCTCTGGCGTCGAATGGATCCTTTTATAGGCGCGGGAGAGGGCGGGAGTTAGGGTTTCCAGAGGTGGCTGTGGTGGGAAAATTTCCCGGTCGCGGCGGCTCCGTTGATGATGCGCGGTCGAGGGGACGGGTCGGTGGTGTCACGGCTCCTCCGCTGGCGGGCTGGCATCGCGTGCTGACCTCGGCACGGTCTCCTCGCGTGCGTACTGGTCGGGTGACAGGGAGGCAAAGGCGGCGGCTTTTCCACCGTCCATGGCTGGGGTCCGGGCTTGCTCCAGTGATAAATCGACAGCGGAGAGGGCTAGGGCGTCGTCGGGTACTGCCTCGCTGGCTAGGTCGTACGGCGACGGCGTCATCTACAGTAGGTGAGATTTTCTGAATTCTTGCCCTCAAGGTGTTCGGCCAAATGCCCGAATGAAATTCAAATTCGAATTTTTTAAAATTTCCACCGTGGGTTGTAAAGATATCCAGTAAGGTTTCCAAATATATTTTTGTTATGAAGAAAGATGATGTTTTGCAGAAATCTTATTTCAATTTTGAGGTATGGTCTTTGTTTTAGATTCAAACTTTGGCAGATGTTTGAGTGGGGTTCTGATTTGAATTTTTGTTTGAAAATTCTAGGTCAAGTAAGTATGTAGTTTGGTCAAGCTCAACCAGCTGACCACACACTTAATTGATTCACAGATTTCTTAATCTAAGTGTCCAAAGTAGTGTAGTTGTTAACTTTTCCTAGATCAAACTTTTCTATTCTTTTCTTTATTTCTTTTGCTTCTGGTTTTCTTAGTTCTTGTTTTTCTTCTCTGATGCGTATGCTAGTTAGGATTTTCTTATCTTAACATTTCACAACAATTTCTAATACACATGAAATCATAAAAAGAGATATTTATGTAAGACTATGCACACATGCAATATGAGGTGAAATTTTTATCTTGGTCCAAAATTTGGCACTTGAATAAGGTGAAATAGATTACAAAGTTTTGGGTTGTTACAGAAGGTTTGATGAGTACAGCAGCAAGTTTTCCCTCAGTAAGAAACCAAGGTATGTCGAATCCAGGAAAAAAGCCAAACTCAAGAAGGTGATGCCCGCTAGCTTCACGACAGCTCCAGACAGTTTATATGGTGCCTCGTCCAAGCTTTGCTTTGCGGGCGGCAACGTGGAACCTGCACACAACACAACCAAATACTTTGCTCCCAACTTACGATGAGGTTGTCAATCTCACCGGTTTGCTTGAAACAAAGTGTATGAGCGTATCGAGTGGAAAGCAATAGTAATATGCGAGAAAGTAAATAGTGCGAGTAAAGTGAACAGGTGATAGCAATATAAAGGAAATAGGACCGGGGTCCACAGTTCACTAGTGGTGTCTCTCCATAAGATAAAACAACACATGTTGGGTAAACAAATTACAGTTGGGCAATTGATAGAATAAAGACAACGTGCATATGTCGAGAGGATCACTATGAAATTTACTCTGGGCATTACAACAAGATACATAGACCGCCATCCAACTGCATCTATGACTAATAATCCACTTGCGGAGAATCAATCCGAGAACTCCACAAGTATTAAGTTGCGAACAACAGATAACTGCATTAAGCAAAGTGTGTAATGTAAACAAAGCATATGCCCTTGGGCATAAGAATGTTGTTTTCTCCCTAGTGGCAACAGCACATCTACAACCTTAGAGGTTTCTGTCACTCCCCCAGATTAAATAGAGGCATGAACCCAACTATCGAGCATAAATACCCCCTCTTGGAGTCACTAGTATCTACTCGGCCAAGATAGCTACTAACAACGGAGAGCATGAAAGATCATAAACAACATAGAGATAACATAAGATAATATTCAGCACATCAACTCAATCATAACACCAATATTCATCGGATCCCAACAAACCAAACATGTAGAATTACATAACGGTGATCTCGATCATGTAAGGCAGCTCACGAGATCTAAACATAAAGCACATGGTGGAGAAGACAACCAACTAGCTACTGCTATGGACCCATAGTCCAAGGTAGACTACTCACTCATCGTGCCGGAGGCAAGCATGGCGATGAAGAAGACCTCTGGTGGAGATTCCCCTCTCTGGCAGGGTGCCGGGGAGAGCTTCTGGACCCTCCCAATCTCGGGTCGACGACGGCGCCGGATCGCGATGTATTCTGGAAAAGTGATTGGGTGTTTAGGTTTTTCCCGTCAGGGGGTCTTTATAGGCGAAGGGGCAGCGTCAGAAGTGGGCCAGGTGGCCCTCACCATAGGGCGGCACGGCCAGGGGCTGGGCCGCGCCACCTGGTGGTGAGGCCACCTCCTGGTTCCTTTCCGTCTCCTCTTCGGTTCTCTGGAAGCTTCGGTAAATTTCTGGATGTTTGGCTTTTGTTTCGTCTAATTCCGAGAATATTTCCTGTGTAACTTTTCTGAAACACAAAATAGCATAAAACAGGGAACTGGCACTGTGGCATCTTGTTAATAGGTTAGTTCCGAAAAATGCATAAAAATGCCATGAAGTATAACGAAACACTAAGCAAATGGTGTAAAAACAAGCATGGAGCATCAAAAATTATAGATACGTTTGAGACGTATCAGCATCCCCAAGCTTAACTCCTACTCGTCCTCGAGTAGGTAAGTGATAACAAAAGAAATAATTTTTGAGGTGACATGCACCTACACAATCTTGATCATCTATTTAAACGTTGTGCGCTGGGATCAAAAGAACTTAAAACATGGGCATAAAAGATATAATCTTGATAGAAGCAACTTAGCAACCATGTTATATCATGAAAAAGAACACAAACGAAAGATCATGAAAATGAAACAATGAAAGTCAAACGTGTGTTCAAATCATATGGAAAAACATACAAATGGTTTTCAGCTTGTCCTTCATGAGAAAGCAAAACATAAATGCATAGGACACCTTCAAGTTTAAGAGGGCGACTAGATATAAATAATTTAAGAACAAGTGAAACCAATATCATGAATCAATCAATGAAAACTTTGGGACAATGCACATTATACTCAGAATGACAACTATGCTCTCTTAGACGGTGCATAAAGGTAGAAGGTGGTGTCTCAACATAAAAGTAAAAGAAAGGCCCTTCGCGGAGGGAAGCAGTGATTGCAAGTTTTATAAACCTTCAAAAATTATGGTACTTACTAGCTTTGAGCTCTCATTGCCCCCATCATAGGCATCTTGAATGGTTAAAGTTAATGTGAATACAATTATGCTGCATATGCTTGACAAATCATAAGTTGAAAACCTCGTGTCCCGTGAAGTACGAATACCCAAACCTCATGCTACTCAACTTCGAGTCCCAAGCAAGCTCTTGTCATTGTAAGTATACACGTATCATCGACAACCGCTAACGGGGTACCTCCGTGCCCGATGACATGGAACAAGCCCACATCAAAATGATAGGACAAACAGACAATGAACACCTCGGCATCTCTTTTATTTACCATTGGTATAGCTTTTTATTGTGAGATGCGTCGTCGAATGTTCACTATGGGCATGCTGTAAATTTCCACCATGAATTATGCATGGCTTAGATTAGCGGCCCAGGCGTTTCTCTAACACGTATACAAACTCCATGATCCCGCAAGATTCCCAACTTATTTCACATCGCGAGTATCCATAAATAAAAGATCACGATATCAACTCAAATGAAAGAAAGTGTAATGTTGAAAGCTTGCCCCATGACGGCATGGCTGGGCTAATTTCCAACTTACAACTTGCAAGCATAACAACTCAACATAAGAGAGCCACAATGTCAAATTTTTAAGAACGAGAAAAGTAAAGTGTGTCATCGGGTTCGTGAGAGCTTTACTGACCAATTTTCGCATAACACCAAAAGAGTTTAATTTGAAGGATAGATAAAAGCAAGTCAAATGTACTTTAGAATAGCAAATTGCTAATAGGTATGTATGGTGGACACAATGGCAAACTTGGTTTTTAGGAGTTGGATGCACAAGTAGAGCTCATACTCAGTACAAAATGAGGGCTAGCAAAAGACTGGGAGCGACCAACTAAGAGAGCAATAACGGCCATAATCATGCAAAGTGACAAAGCAACATTAAAAGAAGCATAAGATGGCATCACAAGTCGAAAACTAAATGCTCATAGAGGCTAATGGTGACTTTGTATGAATCAAACATGTGTGAGCATGCGCCAAGTCAACCCAAATAAAGCATCAAAGGAGAAACCAAAATAATGCTTCCAAATAATTAAAAAAATGCATGCTTTTTTCAAAGGCTCATTAAGCAATCTCAGTCATTTGGGACAAGTCATGCTACAGCAAAACCACAAAGCATACTATCAAAACGACATCAAGCACGACATGCAAAAGCCTAGGCCGCAGTCTACACAAGCTCCTTTTTGTACCACTTTTTTGCAGAAAGCTTTTTCTCTTTTCCAACACCATTCGAACTTTTTTGAAATAACTCTTTTGATGAAAACCAACATGTACCAGGTCAAAATACACATTGATATAAAGATATAAGAAGATCTGAACACAAATCAAGGCGAAAAATGAAAGCTAAACGCAGTAGCAGAAAAAGAGAACACTCATTGAAACGATAAGAATGAAAAATGGAGTGTTCTTGGCAAATGATAAGCAAGGCAACTTCTCCAAAAGGAATTTGTTGGGGTCCAACCATTTATTGCAGCAAACAAAACTAAACAAAAGTGAAAACTAAAAACAACTGAAACTCCAAGAAAAACGCATAATGCATGAAGCAATAAAAATATAGTGTGTTGAAAGGTGACCTGATTTTTGCCGATGAAGAAGGGGTGCCTCGGGGGCATCCCCAAGCTTTGACGCTTGTACCTCTTGGATATTTCTTGGGGTGACATGGGCATCCCCAAGCTTGAGCTTTTGTCCATTCTTCAACTCATCTCATCATTCTCCAATCCGTACACTTGAAAACTTCCTTCATACAAAACTAAACACAATTCGATTAGCAACATTCGTGTAAGCATAGCAATGAATCAACCCTTTTTGATTCAGGTTTCAACTCAAAACCACCACATATAAAGCATATACTACTGTAGCAACTTTCCCAAAAGTTCTGTGATCAAAAGAACTCAAAAAGAAAGCGATAGAGCGGCCAACACAAATATTGGCAGAAATCTGTCCAAACAGAACAGCTGACAAAGGTCGAATTTTTAGAGGGTTTTATGGTGCTCAAATCAAAAAGTGTATAACTAATGAAAGTTTGGATATAACCTGGGGAATATGCACAAGAAATCTCAGGTCAAAAATATATTCTGAGAAGTTTCACGAATTTTTACGGTGCAGCACCGAAATCTGTTTCAGGACAGCAACATCCCCAAATCTTACCTCACTCAAATTAGAGGCTTCTCTTGGCACAAAAATGAAATAAAAAATGATAAGGAGCAGTTATTACTGTAGTAATAACTTCCAAGACTCAAATAAAAGAAAAAGAATTGAAAGTAAAATATTGGGTTATCTCCCAAGAGTGCTTTTCTTTAACGCCTTTGAGCTAGGCTCAGTAATTTGAGAAGATGCTCACATAAGGAATCTGAATGGAAGCCAAAAAGAGCATCAAGGAGCAAATATAAAACACATTTAAGTCTAACCCATTTCCTATGCATAGGAATCTTGTAAGAAAATAAATCAAAGAAGCACATAGTCACAAGTATGGGCAGATAAAACAAGAGCAACTTCGGAACTTTCAATATAAAGAGAGGTATTTTAGTAACATGAGAATTCCAACAACCATATTTTCCTCTCTCGTAATAATTTTCAGTAGCATCATGAATAAACTCAACAATATAAGTATCATACTCATCCTCCTTTTTTAAGCATGGAGGGCTATCAAATAAGGTATTAGTTAAAGAGTTACTCTTATTGGGAGGCAGACATGAGTAGTTGATACGTCTCTAACGTATCTATAATTTTTGATGCTCCATGCTTGTTTTTACATCATTTGCTTAGTGTTTCATTACACTTCATGGCATTTTTATGCATTTTCTGGAACTAACCTATTAACGAGATGCTACAGTGCCAGTTCCCTGTTTTCTGCTGTTTTTGTGTTTAAGAAAAGTTACACAGGAAATATTCTCGGAATTGGACGAAACAAAAGACAAACATCTGGAAATTCACCAAAGCTTCCAGAGAACCGAAGAGGAGACGGAGAGGGGCCACAGGGCAGCCACACCACAGGGTGGCGCGGCCTGCCCCTGGCCCGTGCCCCTGGTGGTGAGGCCACCCTGGCCCACCTCTGACGTCGCCCCTTCGCCTATAAAGACCTCCCGATGGGAAAAACCTAAACACCCGATCACTTTTCCAGAATACATCGTGATCCGCCGCCGCCGTCGACCCGAGATCAGGAGGGTCCAGAAGCTCTTCCCGGCACCCTGCCGGAGAGGGGAATCACCACTGGAGGTCTTCTTCATCGCCATGCTTGCCTCTGGCGTGATGAGTGAGTAGTCTACCTTGGACTATGGGTCCATAGCAGTAGCTAGGTGGTTGTCTTCTCCACCATGTGCATCATGTTTAGATCTCGTGAGCTGCCTTACATGATCAAGATCACCGTTATGTAATTCTACATGTTGTGTTTGTTGGGATTCAATGAATATTGGTGTTATGATTGAGTTGGTGTGCTAAATATTATCTTATGTTATCTCTATGTTGTTTATGATCTTGCATGCTCTCCGTTGTTAGTAGCTATCTTGGCCGAGTAGTTGCTAGTGACTCCAAGAGGGGGTATTTATGCTCGATAGTTGGGTTCATGCCTCTATTGAATCTAGGGGAGTGACAGAAACCTCTAAGGTTGTAGTTGTAGATGTGTTGTTGCCACTAGGGAGAAAACAACATTCATATGCTCAAGTGCATATGCTTTGTTTACATTACACACTTTGCTTAATGCAGTTATCTGTTGTTCACAACTTAATACTTGTGGAGTTCTCAGATTGATTCACCACAAGTGGATTATTAGTCATAGATGCAGTTGGATGACGGTCTATGTATCTTGTTGTAATGCCCAGAATAAATCTCATAGTGATCCTCTCGACATATGCACGTTGTCTTTATTCTATCAATTGCCCAACTGTAATTTGTTTACCCAGCATGTGTTATTTTATCTTATGGAGAGACACCACTAGTGAACTATGGACCCTGGTCCTACTTCCTTTATATTGCTATCACCTGTTTACTTTACTCGCACTATTTACTTTCTTGCATATTACTATTGCTTTCCACTCGATACGCTCATACCCTTTGTTTCAAGCAAACCGGTGAGATTGACAACCTCGTCGTAAGTTGGGAGCAAAGTATTTGGTTGTGTTGTGTGCAGGTTCCACGTTGCAGCTGGCAAAGCAAAGCTTGGATGAGGCACCCTATAAATTGTCCGGAGCTGTCGCGAAGCTAGCAAGCATCACCTTCTAGAGTATTGTCTTTTTCCTACTGGATTGATAACCTTGGTTTCATAACTGAGGGAAAAACTTGCTGCTATATTCATCAAACCTTCTCTTGGGGTTTCCAACTGGCCTGTTATTTTACTTCATCAACAAACACAATCAAGCTTTCTAGCATCATCATCACCGCGCCATCAGTAGCTCCATTCTTCCTCCTCTTGATCATCACTCTCCTCCTCTTTTTCATCCAATGAGCTTCCAGTTTCAGCAATTTCTTCTTTCATAGGCTCCTTCAAGGCATTAGTCTCTTCCATTGGAGAGCATCTATTAAGATATTTAAGAATATAGCCATTTTCTTCCTTGTAATTATCAAAGCAAAATATAAGTATATCATAAACCTCATATTTATAAGGTGCATCATCAGTATTTTCAAGCAAATAAGCAAGTTCGAATGCACCCTTCCAAGCAATAAATTCTTCAATTTGTTCCACAACATAAAAGTCATAATTTCCATTAATATAAGAAGATATGGTAACATCATCATTATACTCACATTGAAAAGGGAGGTGTTTATACCTCCTACAACAACAAGATCTATCAAAGCAATAAGTAACATTATAAGTAGAGCACATGTTTCTAGCAATGATATACAATCTATTGATTTGTTCCCATAAGTATTTCCCTTTTTGTGACAAGCGGTGTTCCTCATAATAATTTTGCTGCTCTTCCGTGAACCCACCTTGCCAAAAAGATTTAGTTTCAAAGAAACCAACCATTGGTAGAAAGCATGATAAAGCAAGACAATAACATACCAACTAAAATAACAACTATAAAAGGATCTAATTTTTTTGTATTTTTTATAAAACGATGCAAGCAAAAATAAAATAAAGCAAAACAATAAACAAATTAAAGGATGTGCGTGCAAAACTCCCCTTGCAAAAGTCTTCTTTTTCCCTGGCAACGATGCCAGAAAAATCTTTGCTGTGGCGGTGTGTGATAGTGTAAATCACCGTCCAGTTGGGAACCCCAAGAGGAAGGTTTGATGAGTACAGCAACGAGTTTTCCCTCAGTAAGAAACCAAGGTATGTCGAATCCAGGAAAAAGCCAAACTCAAGAAGGTGATGCCCGCTAGCTTCACGACAGCTCCAGACAATTTATATGGCGCCTCATCCAAGCTTTGATTTGCGGGCGGCAACGTGGAACCTGCACACAACACAAGCAAATACTTTGCTCCCAACTTACGATGAGGTTGTCAATCTCACCGGTTTGCTTGAAACAAAGTGTATGAGCGTATCGAGTGGAAAGCAATAGTAATATGCGAGAAAGTAAACAGTGCGAGTAAAGTGAACAGGTGATAGCAATATAAAGGAAATAGGACCGGGGTCCACAGTTCACTAGTGGTGTCTCTCCATAAGATAAAATAACACATGCTGGGTAAACAAATTACAGTTGGGCAATTGATAGAATAAAGACAACGTGCATATGTTGAGAGGATCACTATGAAATTTACTCTGGGCATTACAACAAGATACATAGACCGCCATCCAACTGTATCTATGACTAATAATCCACTTGCGGAGAATTAATCCGAGAACTTCACAAGTATTAAGTTGCGAACAACAGATAACTACATTAAGCAAAGTGTGTAATGTAAACAAAGTATATGCCCTTGGGCATAAGAATGTTGTTTTCTCCCTAGTGGCAACAGCACATCTACAACCTTAGAGGTTTCTGTCACTCCCCCAGATTAAATAGAGGCATGAACCCAACTATCGAGCATAAATACCCCCTCTTGGAGTCACTAGTATCTACTCGGCCAAGATAGCTACTAACAACAGAGAGCATGCAAGATCATAAACAACATAGA
Source organism: Dactylis glomerata (assembly GCA_007115705.1). NCBI lineage: Eukaryota > Viridiplantae > Streptophyta > Magnoliopsida > Poales > Poaceae > Dactylis > Dactylis glomerata. Next base: position 3,339,751 of record QXEO01000537.1, on the reverse strand, counting down.
GATAACATAAGATAATATTTAGCACATCAACTCAATCATAACACCAATATTCATCGGATCCCAACAAACACAACATGTCGAATTACATAACGGTGATCTCAATCATGTAAGGCAGCTCATGAGATCTAAACATGAAGCACATGGTGGAGAAGACAACCAACTAGCTACTGCTATGGACCCATAGTCCAAGGTAGACTACTCACTCATCGCGCCGGAGGCAACTATGGCGATGAAGAAGACCTCCGGTGCTGATTCTCCTCTCCGATAGGGTGCCGGGAAGAGCTTTTGGACCCTCCCGATCTCGGGTCGATGACGGCGGCAGATCGCGATGTATTCTAGAAAAGTGATCGGGTGTTTAGGTTTTTCCCGTCGGGAGGTCTTTATAGGCGAAGGGGCAGTGTCAGAAGTGGGCCAGGTGGCCCTCACCACAGGGCGGCGTGGCCAGGGGCTGGGCCGCGCCCCCTGGTGGTGAGACCACCTCCTGGCTCCTTTCTGTTTCCTCTTCGGTTCTCTGGAAGCTTTGGTAAATTTCTGGATGTTTGGCTTTTGTTTTGTCCAATTTCAAGAATATTTCCTGTGTAACTTTTCTGAAACACAAAAATAGCAGAAAACAGGGAACTGGCACTGTGATATCTTGTTAATAGGTTAGTTCCGAAAAAATGCATAAAAACGCCACGAAGTGTAACAAAACACTAAGCAAATGGTGTAAAAACAAGCATGGAGCATCAAAAATTATAGATACGTTTGAGACGTATCAGGGCCCTGACTCCGTCAAATAGCTAGAAGCCATAGAATCCGTGATAGTTCCATAGATGAGAAACCAAGTTTCTGAACTTGGAAGACCCTCAAAAAGGCATGAAGCCTAATGAACGTATTTGCATCTATAAATAGACATGGATATTTTCACATCTATGAAATAGTCGATATATCGTTAAACTATATCGTTAAATAGACATGGATTACTGTAGCAACCACTACATATGCCAAGTTTGGTATATGTTAGTTGAACAAACAAGACAACATTCTTCTAATAGAATGGTTACCTAGGAGATGTACATGACATGGTCCAATGGGTTTTGTAAATTCAAAGGATGCTAAAAGGCATGCAAACTTCAATGGTTGAAGTAAGCATCGTGGAGTTGGAATATTCACCGTGATGATATAATTAAAAGGATTAGTTTCATCAGATACGATGAATATGCTTGCATTTGCAAGAAATTAAGTGGGAGCATTGAGACATATTTTCAGTACATTTTGTAGAAGACATATTGTTAATTTGAAATGATGTATCTTTTATTGACATAGGTTAAGAATTTCATTAAAATTAGATTTCAATAAAAGACTTTGGCAAAACCAAAATATTGGGTCTCGATGTCTATGTAGATAGATCGAGGTACCAATATGGTTGTGCCAAACTGCATAGATGAAATATTGAATGAAGTTCAATATGGAAACGACGAGAAAAGTTCTTGCCGCATGGAAGAGGTTGAAACAAGATTCAGGTGTTTTTGACACTTGATGAGTGAAGCCACATGAATGATTTGATCGATCATGTATACCGTGATATGTACATATCCAGACATGTCCTATGCTCTAAATATTATGGGCATATACCAGAGTGATAAATGTCATAAGATAATCACTGGACAATAGTAAGGATATCCTTATGTGCTTTGGAAAGACTAAGGATATATATTATGTATGAATATATGACACATAGTTCATTGTAAAGTGTTACATTGATACTAAGTTTGTCACAAGATACAAATTAAGTTTATCTCAATTTTAGCTATGCGTTTAGGTGGCACAATGTAATGGAAGTAAGTTCCATGATGGATTTGAATGAGTTCCAAAGTTAAGACATTGTGATGGATTCTACAATAAAGGTTGAGTATATGGCTGCTTTAGAAGTAGCAAAGGAGGGCATTTGTGTCAAGAAGTTTGTTATCAAACTAGGTGTAGTTCCAAGCGGGCTATTACTATGAAGATCTATTGTGTGACAATAGTGACAACATAATTTTAGCTAAAGGAACTAAGGTCTCACCTAAGAACCAAATTTATACCCAACTATCTCATTTGAGAATGAGTGATGCGTAGAGACGCAAAGACATGCAAATACACACAGAACTGAAAATGTCAGATCTGGAGATCAGATTAACCACATGCAACGCGTATGGATAACACGTGAATGCCATAAGTGTTATATACGCAAGTATCAACTAGATTATTGACTCTAGTGCAAGTGGGAGACTGAAGAGAATATGCCCGAGAGGCAATAATAAAGTGGTTATTGTCATATTCCATGTTTATGATAAATGTTTATTTCTCATCCTAGAATTGTATTAATTGGAAACATTAATACTTGTGTGATTAATAAACCAAAAGGTTCCTAGTGAAGCCTCTCTTTTATACTAGCTCGTTGATTAACTGATGATCAAGGTTTCCAGATCATGAACATTGGATGTTGTTAATAACGGGGTCATATCATTAGAAGAATGATGTGATGAACACTCACACCCATAGTAAGAATAGCAATACGATCAAGTCATCAAGTTTCATTGCTATATCAAACTCATACGAAGTAGTTCTAATCCTTAGACCATGAGATCATGTTAATCACTGATACCAGAAAGGTACTTTGATGATATCAAACATCACACCGTAACAGGGTGATTATAAAGGTTGATTTGGGTACTCTGAAAGTATTAGTTGAGGCTCATGGATCAAGAGTGGGATTTGTCTATCCAGATGATGGAAAGATATTCTCTGGGCCCTCTCGGTGATATTGCATTGACACCGCTTGCAAGCATGTGACTAGGTCACGGGAATGCATTATCACGGAACGAGTAAAGAGACTTGTCGGGAACGAGATCGAACTAGGTATGGTTGATACCGAATGATCGGATCTTGGACAAGTAATAATATCGCGAGATAAAAGGAATTGACTATATTCATTAATGGTTCACACGATCACTAGATCATCGTCGAGTAAGTGGGAGTCATCATGGATTTCCAGATCCCGCTGATGATTATTGATCGGAGAGGAGTCTCGATCATGTCCACGTTATTCACGAACCGTAGGGTGACACACTTAAGGTTTGCCGTCGTTTTTTGAGTGGATACGATACTCCGATCGAATTTAAGGACAGCATGAGGGTTGTTTCAGAAAAGCGTCAAAACTATTCCGGCATATCGAAATTACTCAAGGGGTTGTTTGTTAATGTTTGTTAATTGATTGAATTAACAAATATTAAAGAAATAAAAATGTTTTATTAATTCAATTAGTGTGAATTTTAATTAGCATGAATGCCATGCAAAATTAAAATGGGGGTTACCACCATGAAGAGGGGGTTACCACCATGAAGAGGGGGCTGCCACCTCCTCTCCTATAAAAGGAGCCTTCTTCTCCCTCTTCTCACACTTCTTGATCCCTCCCTTCCTCCCATAGTTGCTGCTCTACCGTCGACATTGCTTAGCGAAGCTCTGCCGAAATTATAGTTCGATTTCATACACTTAGTTAAAGTGGTGTTGGAGTGTCCGGCGGATCCCTTCTTCCGCTGCCCCGCTGGACCGAGGGCGTGGAGGAGACGACGACAAACCGTACGTGTGACCGAGTACGGAGGCGCCGCCGGATGTGGCGCCTTGTACACGATCGTAAGATCGTCAAGTGAACGACTACGTCAAGTGAACGACTACGTCGACTACGTGCGTCTTCGTCGAGTCTTCATCGGCAACGTTTGTGCGGGAACGTAATCCCCGCTTTTGGTCTTCGAGGGTTAGTTCTCCGTTGCTACCATCTCGTAGAGTTTTCTTGACTAGTTTTGTGTTCATGCGTAGGAAATTTTTTATTTTCTATGCTACAAACCCATCATAATACTCTCTCTAACCTGACACAACACCAACACCAAAAGAAGAAGCATGTGCATGGGTCTGGAGGATACGGACAAGGGAAAAGTAGGTTTCTTATCAGCTGTTGGGCCCCACGATTTCTGCACACGCCGGTTCCAGACATTGCAGCCGAAGTGGACTGAATCGTTTCTTTCTTTGAGTCGAATCGACATTGTGGCTGGTCTAACCAGTCGACTTGCTTGTGTGCAAAATATATGCAGTTTTGCACGAGGAGTTGTTTTTATAGGATGCTGAGCCATCGAACTTTTCGGTGCACGGTCTTTTGACTAATTTATAACAATGTGTTATGATGGAGTAATAACTTCGCAATTTCCCTATAAGAGAGGGATCCCAGACCACCAACACCAGCTTTAGACAATCTGCAGTATGCACTACGATCGGTAGTTCGCCGTAAAAGGGTCAACTCCAAACCTTCTATTGTAGACATGCTCAAAGCTAGCCAAGCTGCTTGTAAATTTGTCTGGCTTTTCGCTAATTTTTTTTTTTGTGTCTGGCTTGGATTCATAGCTCCTCGTACTGTCGTACACTGCACTCGTGCTCCGTGAAGTTCTTTCCCTGGGCTGGGGAACACAATTCCTGCGTACCGCTGAAGAAGCGACAGCACACACACGGGCGGGCACCCACACAAAATGTCAACTCCTTTTAAATTGTAGCCAACCAGCCAGCCAAGAGACACGAGCCAGCTGTTGAAAATGTATAGTCCTGGTTTGCGACGGACGGACAGACGCATATGGTCAAATCGAACCAGACTAAAAATAAATAAAAAATTCCTGGCTCACAAGACATCCTGTTTATTTATCCTGCGCTACGTGCCATGCACGTACACCTACCCGGTAACATGCGCCCTGGACGAGGGACGTCGTGACGGCCACGAAGTGCCCACGACTGGCTATATACAGTAGCTAACCACAAGATAGATTAGACTATCAGTATTCTGTACTCGCTAATCAAACGGAGAGACAGATACCGTTTGGCATCAAGCTACAGCTACTGATGGTTCTGCGAAGAAAACTGTACTCGGCTCTGCTCCGGCATCAAGCTCTGGTTTCGCGGCTCTGTGGACTGTGGTCGGTGCGAGACACGCTCGCACGTACGCCCGTTCTGTGGCAACTAGTAAGAAAGCTAGGAAAAAGTCTATGGGCGGCTCTTCTGACTTGGTACGCGGGAGTGCGTACGTGCGGGTTTGCTTTGCAACAGTATCTTCAACAAAAAGCACGTTTAAAAATACTCCGGCATCCGTAGAAAAAAAGCACGCCTACTAGCAGGCTCTGCAACTACTCATTTTTCTGTTAGTAAGTGACTCAAATTTGTCTAGATAGGCATGTACTCCCTCCATACCGGTTTATGAGGCTACTATGTATTTTGAAAAGAAATTCTGACAATTATTTTGGTCAATAAAATATAAGGTATATGATATAAAAATTATACCGTTGAATTAAGTGTTTTCTCAAAGTACGTAATTGCCTCATAAACTGGTACGAAGGAAGTAACTAGACAGAGAAGGTGCTTTGGCTCATAGGATTAGATACACCTATTATGGAAATGCATTTTAAAATGTTAAAAAAATTAGATAAAAATATTCTCAGTGTACATCTGAACCATTTATGTTCACCCACAAAGTTTTACAGTGAAAAGACATTTTAATGGCATTTATAATAAAGATAAAAAATGGTCACGTAAATAGCAATGTTGGAGCACCGAAATTCATCTTTTTTATAGAGGCCACAAAAAAATGTCCTTTTCTCACAAAACTCTGTGAATGAACATAAAATGTCTACATATATATCAAAATATTTTTCATATTTTTAAATATTTTTAAATACATTTTTTTATAATAGGCGCATGTACACCCATGAGCCAAAGTGAATTTCCCGTAACTAGACATGTTTTATGTGTTGATAAATGTGAATCTAGACAATCACTTATTTGTGGACAGAGAGAATATTTGTTTTCCTATAAGAAAAAACAGTTTATGCAATTGTGAAGCTCTTAATGAATCGCCTCCTGGTGGATCCCACATTAGCCTTCAGCAATAATTCTAACCTTTTGACTTCATCACTAACAAGCCACATGACCCAACTGACTGCTACTGATCATGCTCTAAAGGGACTGTTGATTGAACTGGTTGTTGCTAATTCATGCGTCACAATATTAGTTTTGCATCACATCTCTCTCTTTAAGAAAAAATCTACCGTGTCCTTGATACTCGTAAAGAAACAGCTGCTTGCGTCGTGCAAGGGTTAAAGGGACTTTGGTCGATCAGCACGCAAAGTTATCGCTACAGCTAGGCACATTTTAATCACGCCGCTATGCATTACTATAGCGACCTATCCTAGTACTACTACCACCATCAATCCCCCATCCTGCTTCAGAATTATCAAGAACGCCGAGCTTGCTTCTAACCTCTGCAACGTCGACTACAACAAAGCGTCATTCACAATTAAAAAAACTATAATAAAGCATCAAGACACATATAAATAATGTAATATGATGTTAACAGAGCTAGTAGAAAAAAATATAACATGACAATAATCATGCCGCAGTGAGTATGACATGTATCAAGAGTCATCGGCTACCACAAAAAAGTGCCTCTGCAACAACAAGATGCTAAAACTAGATGCATATATACGAGCATCACGGAAGAAAGCGAAAAAAGTAACATGACAATCGCCATGCCGTAAAGATCATGGAACACATCATGGTCGCTAATTTTCCTCCATTGACAAGACTTGAATAAATAAGATTGGTCCTCTAAAAACAACTCCTCCATGGAAACACATTGAGAGATCAATTTAATGAAAGTGGGTTGATTTTAACAAGTTATTTTGCCTAAAGTACCTTAAGCATGCAACCTACAAAGATAAACATGTGGAAAGCAGATTGCAAGAAAGTAAACGATCTATGGATAGAGAACCACAAACACAAGATTTATCTTCGAGATTCGGATTGTTGGCATTGTCTTACTCGTCCTCATTAGTTGGAGGAGGCTCACACACAAAGTGCTAAGGTAACGAAATGCCTAGTCACATGGAAGAAGCTAGAAAAATAATCTGATGGGGTAAGCTTTGCAGCACTATTGTCATCTTTGCTGATACACAATGATTATTGTAAAATTAGCAAAGGATTTTCATAATCCATTGGTGTCAGCTGACAACACTACCATGCAAGAAGCTTCGTCCCTGCCTAGTCACATAGGCCCACTTATCCCTCCTTGATCTAGGTCACCATGTCCTTGCCTAATCACTAAGGGAGTAAGGGTAGATCTTTGACACATAGGCGATCTCTAGCCTTCACAAGCTCTTCGTCCCTTCACAGTCACCCGAAAGGTTTTCAAGCAAAATCTAGCCATCTAGGAGTCGCACACCCCCCAAAAGATAACAACACTTGGCTAGCACTTGGATCTTGTAGCTGTTGCAAAGATTCACAAAGAAGTTCTCTCAAATCATCATATAACTCAAAGGGTATGAGTAGATAATATGGAGTATGTGCAAATGATAGGAAGGTGAGGATTTAAGCTCAGGCAATGCTTTCCTAGCTTGCCAACTCCCCCAAAGGAAAGTAAATGAATAGGCATAATCATGCATAAAAAAAAAATCATATTACTAGATTGCTACCTGCATCGATTGCACAAAGCCAGCGTGACGAGGGTTAACTCGGCAAATTTCCTAGATGAAGGACTTAGGATCGGGGAAAGAGGGCGTCGGATGAACTCGAAGGTAAAGATCAGACAAACAAGGTGAGGTTTGGTGTGTGTCGAGAATAAGCGTAGTACTCAATTGGCTTAATCTCAATCTGTCTATGGCCGGCCTCTCCTGACCCCTTTATATAGATGGCCAGGTCTCAAGGATCCGATCGGGTTCAATATAAATTACAATGTCTGTATATGATGTCATCTCGTATTTCGACTATATCTATGCCTGAGCCTATCTAACGGGCCCCAAAGGTACTAAAATAACGGGCCGTAATAGCTATACCCTTGTCACAGCGCGACTATGTCCAAGGAGCTACACGTGGAGTCCAAGTATCATGCGTCTACATAGTGCTAACTGAATCATATGCATAACCATGGGAATAAACTACAAAATAGATTAGTAGATCTCTCTTTGCTGAAAACAATATCCAACGATAATTTCACATAGCCTAACATAATGCACACACCATGACAATAATTAATGCCTTAAGTTGTCTATCTATCCGAGGCATGCAAATTTCAAACATATTTGGTGTCGCTTTGGATTGAAGGAAATTCATATGAATTTGGAGGTTCTAACCCATAGGAACTTTCCTAAGGAATGCCTTTGGATCATAGGACTGGACCATCAAATTTTCTATAGAATTCATTCCTAAGCCCCCATTTCCATAGGAATATCAACATGAGCTTAAACCTCTTTTTTTTTTCTTTGAGAAGTCCAATGCACTTACATTCTATCTCTCTCTACTCTCTCTCCTCATTCCTATAAAATTCCTGTATTTGTTTCCTATGCACCATCCAACGACAGCTCTTACAAAATTCCCTTTTTATCACCATACTAACCGAGCGAATGGAAATGAGAAGAAATATCACTTACTTCCTATTTGCGAGATTCTTTGTCAAAATTGCCGGTGGCAAAAAGATTTCGGTGGCATATTTCATATTTGTGTCATTGTCTGATATGTGTACTACTTTGGATTTACTATATATCAAATGCTTCAAATGTATCTCAAGGAAACATAAGCCAACTTGGACACGCACATTTTTTAGATGAGAAGGGCTCCAACCCCGGTTCCATTTCATAACAAAAAAAACCAACGAGTTCAACAACCAAAAGAACACAAGTTTTCCTGCTAAAAGAGAACTTAGAAAGCACATTTTTCCTTGTTTGTCCGCCCAGTATTTAGAATATTTGATCAAAGATTACTCACGATCCAGCCCATCAATACCATGGTTGACTATCCCCTAATTTCATACACGCAAACATAATCTTGCGACGATTACTTTAGACGGACACTACCATCCCACGCCCACTAAAATAAGGGAAAGAAATCACTAATCCGTCCTATGGCATGACCACCTTCCATGACCAGGAAAACATACCACCCTTAATCCTCTGCTCACCATTGCCTCTTCCTCCCTATGTGCTTTTCCCATTGTTGGGACAGAACGATCACCTCTCAGAGCAGAGAGAAAGTTTATACTACAGGAACACTTGAGGAGAGACAAGATCTTCTTCTTCCAATGCATATGGCAAGGACAAGGAGATCATTGGCTTAGGATCAGATCAGAAGCACGAAAATTCAGGAGCGCAAAAGGTAGTTTTCCTCCCCAATTTTGGTTTCCTTAATTCGCATCCTAAAGCTGTGGTGGACTTGCAAAAAGCTGTGCTTGTTTTCTTCCAATGCGCCAGCTGCATCTAAAGAAGATTCAAAAGCAAAAGCATCTGCAAATTTAGCGTTCCTATTTTTCTTAGCTGCTACTTTCTTCCGATCTGCTTGACATGAAGTGGTTATGAATTTGTATGGGGTCACCTCACCAAGTCGCCATCATCTAAAAAGCAGCAAATTAAGCCGCTAAACAAACAAGGACTTCTCAGATTTCGATAAATGTGCCTAAATTTTGCACTAACGCACAGGAGTTCAAATTTTTGGCTTACCAGAGTGCTCTTATTTCGATGGATTTGTCGTGTCATTTGCGAGAATTCACCGGGGCCCTTTCCTTATAAAGCAGGACCAGCTGGCTATAGTACACGAAGAAGGAAGAAAGCCAAGAATTAACCAACCGCTGGCCGCCATGGCCGACAGCAGCTGCAGCCCATCGGTCTCGGTGTCCGACGAGAGCTCGGAGGCGGAGGCGAGGTGCTGCTCGTCGTCGTCGACGGCGCCGAGCCTGCTCGACACAGTCGACTTCAGCCGCACCCCCTCCGACGTGTCCACTTTCTCCGAGCGCAGCGTTGACCTCAGCAGCGGGCCCTTCGGCACGGCCGCCGTGTCCAAGCTGATCGGCGGCCGCGGCTCCCCCGCGCTCAGCCGTCTTAGCATGAAGCCCCGTGCCGACGTGCTCGACCGGCGCGGAACCGAGGACGAAATGGAGCTGGTGAAGGAGAGGTTCTCGAAGCTCCTGCTCGGCGAGGACATGTCGGGGGGCGGCAAGGGCGTGTGCACCGCCGTGGCCATATCCAACGCCATCACCAACCTCTACGCTACGGTGTTCGGGAGCTGCCACAAGCTGGAGCCGCTGCCTGCGGGGAAGAAGACGATGTGGCGGAGGGAGATGGACTGCCTCCTCGCCGTCTGCGACTACATCGTCGAGTTCTACCCCTCCACGCAGGCGCTCTCCGACGGCACCCGCGTCGAGGTCATGGCCACCAGGCCGAGATCCGACATCTACATCAATCTCCCCGCCCTCGAGAAGCTCGACGCCATGCTCATCGTACGTCAATCAATTGATCTTTCTTCTTCTGGCAATGATGATGATCTTTGTTCGTTCTGACCAATGCCAACAATTTTTTCGTGCGTGCAGGAGATCATGGACAGCTTCCAGAAAGCAGAGTTCTGGTACGCGGACGCCGGAACGCGGTCGTTCGGGTCGGTGACTTCCTCGTCGTCGCCGTCGTCATCGTTCCGGCAATCAACGACGACTCACCGAAACGAGGACAAGTGGTGGATGCCCGTGCCGTGCGTCCCAGACGGCGGCCTGTCAGTGAAGGCACGCAAGGAGCTCCGGCAGAAACGCGACTGCGCCAACCAGATCCACAAGGCCGCCGTGGCCATCAACAGCGGCGTCCTGAGTGACATGGAGGTGCCGGAGTCGTTCATGGCGCTGCTCCCGAAGAGCGGAAAGGCGAGCGTGGGTGACTCGGTGTACCGCGCCATGCACAGCAGCGACAAGTTCTCGCCGGACTACCTGCTGGACTGCGTGGACGTGTCGTCGGAGCACGAGGCGCTGGCGCTGGCCGACCGGGTGGAGGCGGCCATGTACGTGTGGCGGCGCAAGGCGACCGCGAGCCACGGAGGCAGGTCGACGCAGTGGAGCAGGGTGAAGGAGCTCGCCGCGGCCGCCGACGGCGGCGGCGAAGGCGGCAAGAACGTAGCGCTGGCGAGTAGGGCCGAGAGCCTCCTGCTCTGCATCAAGCACCGATTCCCCGGCCTCTCGCAGACCACCCTTGACACCAGCAAAATCCAGTTCAACAAGGTACACAAACAATCAGAATTCAGAAACAACATTGCATTGTCTTCTTTCTGAATTTGACATGATCTTTTTATCTGAAATTGACATCTCACATAAACTACGAAATTCTTAATCTGATAAAAATGAAATGATTTTTTTTGTGAGTGTAGGATGTTGGACAGGCGATCTTGGAGAGCTACTCAAGGGTGCTGGAGAGCTTGGCGTTCAATATCGTATCATGGACAGAGGAAGTTCTTTTTGCCGACAAGACTGCCAGGAAATAGTGAGCGATAAACCTGACGGATTCCTCCCGAAGAGCGAAAAGTGTTTTTCGCGCTTCCCAACTCTTTTCTGATGCTGGAGTTGAGGAAAATAGGCTAGGATGGTCCCACCGTAACTTTTTTATGTAAGATTTCTACTGACGTAGTGAAGGATTTGCAAGATTTTTATCTTGCAAAGAATATAAGCAGGGCGTGTCTGACCAAAACTTAGTCTTGTGTGCCTTACTGTGTAAGGCAACTAGCAAGTACTTTCTCTGTTCCATATTAGTTGTACTAAATCAGCGGCAACTAATATGGAACGGAAGGAGTACTTGTTTTCAGGAGATTTGCTTTGGAGCTCGGGCGAGAGTTAGCTCGATTTTTTGAAAAACTCGTAAAATGTATTTTCAGAGATTCAAACTATTCTGGAAACAAACCTGAATGTAGGTAAGTATGTATCCAACGAGCATATTCGGAATCCGTTATACTCTGGGCTACACAAATGAAGTCCTCACAAATTTGAGGTTTTTGAAAATGTGTGTTGTTCACTATACTTAGAATCGCGCTTTTATCATTTTGTGTAGCCTAGAGCATAATATATTTTGTATTGAAACTTGACATGCGTGTAGTATACATCCTTAACTGTATCAAAACATAATTATAATTTTTTAAACTTTATTTCGATTTTTTTAAAAGGGCTTACCTGTAGCCCGAGCTCATAAACGCCACTCAGTTGTTGTTTTTCCTCTTATTCCAGTATTTAACCAGTTTAATTGGCCCTCTTGCTTATCGAGCTTGCTCCACACCATAGTGAATATGTTGGTACTCAGAAAGCTTGTGATACACTATCCTCAACACCCAAACTAGTGAACTGCTCTTGCTGGCATGTTCTAATTCATGCAGGCATGTTCTTAATTCATGCAGGCATGTTGTTAATACATGCGGCGCACATCTATTCAGGCATTCACAAACATCTTACTTAACACTAAAAGAATGTTTAGACAGATTCAAGATCAGCCAACCTAACTCTAGAAAAAACATCCGCCTTAGTTGGTCCTTTTGTTTATCGAATTCAAACTTAAGTACCACGTCGAAATCAGAAATGTCGGTGATCAAATGCACTGCACATCACATGCATATGTGTAGTAGTTGGCCGACCCTTTGAGTAACAATGAATCCAGGTAAGTGCAGATATTTATCCAAAGAAACAAAGTTCACTTTACTGAAGATGCAGCCGTATTTCTCAAAAAACAAGATGAACTAGCATTCAATCAGCCATATATGGTAACTTTTACACGTGTTATACTCGAAAAAAATTACACATGTACACACAAATACAGAAATTATACATCACACGTGATCACCTCTGATCACAGTGGACAAGAGAAGAAGAAAAATAAAGGGCCTTCAGACTGCTGTGCATTCTAGCTGTCCAAGAGGCATGGCTGTGACAGGCTGCCCAAACACTCATGTAGACAAACTGCACATTGCAGGTTGAAACTCTAGCTGTCATGGATCAGATAAGTTTCCTCTGCAGTTAGGAACTTTGACGAGCAAAACGTCATCGAAATTCACAATCACATGATACTTGCATAGGCCAAACAAAACAGCCCATGTTATTCTGCCGTGTAAAATGTGTTATTGTCAGTATGAAAACCTCTACAGTTATACTTAATGTATATACTCATCACAAAGTACCACTCTGACAAGGGATCCGATCAGGGATTCAAATCCACAAGTCGAAAACAGCCTCGTCAATTAACTCGTCTAATACAAACTCCCATATCTCCACAACAATTCCTTCAGTTTTCGATCGAATGTCCATCCATGTTCGAACCTCCAAATCCCTTTTAATAGTATGATCTAGTGTACTTGGAAAACTATGTCGGAGATAATCATCAACATATTTGTCAACTTCTGTGATGAGGTTTTCTCCCATTGGAGGTGTCCGTATGTCGTGTTTGAGAAACGACAACCAAGAAGAGAGTCTAAAATATCTCTCTTGGATCTCTGTTAGAGATTCACAGATACAGTCAAACAGAATCTTCAGATCATCTATTTGACGACCTTCATTTGGTAGTTCTTCCAACAGGCAAGGGCTGATTAATTCGTCCTCTAGATACCATACCTCTAAGTTCTGTTCATCACATAATTCTGAGAGCTCCAAAACCAACTTTATGTAATCTAACCGGACATTCTTGTCCTCCCAAAAAACCTTTAGATCTGATTCATTATCTGGGAAGTACAGGGCTCCACACAAATCTTCATGCAGATCACCTGTATGTCACAAAATGGTGAAGTCGTATCAGAAGAGATTATATTTAGTGGGAAAGGAAAAAAGTTTAAATTAAGTTATATAAATTGGACTCACGATGTTCAATGGTTTCACATTCATTATCATCATCTTCACAGAATGAATCAAGAACAGATATAGGACTGGGCTGTTCTTGCTTGTCATGGCTTAGCTCAGAGGAACAATCTGAGATAAATTTGGTTGATGCCTTTGGTTCAGGTGTTTCTGGTTCTTGCTGCTCCAATTCAACAATGCTCTCAGGATAGCTCAACAACATGTGAACATGTTCTTTTCCTTGTTCTGCTTCCTCTAATATAACCTATAAATGAAACACGCGTCAGTTACAATATTAATCGCAACAAAAAGATGAAACAACACTGTGCATGTTCTTGGGGAGCTTACTGGCTTTGGGTTATCTCTGCATTGTTCTGCTGGGATGGATTCTGTGTTGGACATTGTTTCAGAACAGTCCATTTTGTCAATTCCTTCACTACTTATGGTGTCTAACACATCAGTAACATCTCTTTGTCCTGCACAATATTCTAGAGTTATTTTGGTTTAAAGATTAAAAAATGTACCACTTAGTTCACCTCAAATTCATGCTGAGTACAGAAGGTTTACCTTCTTGTGGTTCTTCTTTCATGCTACATTTGTCCTCAACAACCACCTGAGCATCAACTGCACTAGTACAATGTGCAGCGCTGCTCCCTGAGTCGTCCCATGATTGGTTCATCTCTTGTGTGGATTTCTCTCTATCAACCATGTGTACAAGGGAAGTATCTGTCTCTTCAGGTGAGAGATCAATGTGGTGTTTTCCTCTAGGGCTACGCCTAGGAGATGACACATCGCAGTGAGGGAGCGAAAGCATTCCTTCCAAGGATTTTGAGAACTGGGCTGTTGGATAGTTGCTGGACTTACTATTATCATTTAGCATATCTGTTAAATGCTTCTTGGCCTCCTTGTAGAAGATAGACGCATTCTGTGATGGGACTATAGGATCGCTGATTCGAGTCTCACTGCCATTTTCTTGCTTTTGCTTGCTGCTGGTTGAAGGTCTGACGATGTCATTCTTAAAATTTGATGCAGATTTATCTGCCAATCTCCCTTGGGTGTGATTACCAGAATCTTTCTTAGTTGCAATCATGGAATGCCACAGTGAAACTCTTTGAAGGTCATCTGCAGGTAAGGCATTCCTTTCTCTTCTCTCACCTGTCACAATTCTAAATCTCCTCCTGACTTCCTTGATTGAAAATTTTGAACTTTCCCTCCCACTGTACTCTGGAGTTTGAGATGTACTAGGTTGCTGATGTAAATATCTTTCACTGGGTGTGACTGTCTGATCAGTCCCTTTTCCAGGATTTGGCTTTAATATAACTATTTTGCTAACAGGCTGAGATCTGTTGGTTCCTTCTGGCAACATCTGCTTTCTTTTTGACCAATCCTTCCTCCAGAAGAACATATGTTTGCTCTCCTTACCATGTCCCTGTGCAGACAAGTCATGAATATTTGAGCCTCTTGTCTCTTCGAGGCAGTTAGTTTCTCCAAGAATTTTATTGGGCTCTAACTTGGTTGTCAATCTACTGTTTTGGTGGTTTCTGATATTTTCCAGCATATGTGAATTTGGTTTCTGAAGCAGCTTCAGGAAAAGTTCCTTGTTTGAACCCATTATCTCCAATGCATCCTTGAATTCTTTGGATTGAACTGCCCTGCTGCTAGAAATACCATTGTCATCCAGTAGCTTTTCTACATTGCTCTCTTGAGATTGCTCACGATCAATATTGCAATGAGTATTACTTAAATCATTGAGCTTCTTATGGATTAGGGACTTCAATGAAGGACACAATTCACTGTTACTCTTGCAATCACCATGTGGACATTCATTGTGGTACCTATAGATCTCACCTAAGAAGCTTGCCAAGGCAGATTCAAGATCATATTCAGTGTGATTCAAGCTCTTGGAACCTTCAGAACCCACTGATCCAGAAAAATTCGACGAGGAGATGTGTGTGAGATGATTTAAGTTTCCTGCTGTATTATTTGTATGCTCTGAGTTTCCATCAAGAGATAGATTGTTTCCCAGATCAGCTATTCTTCTCTGAACCTCATTGTTTGGAATTGTCTTCAAGAGATTCACACGTCCCAATTCGTCCTCCATAAGTTTTTTGACGGTTGATTTCCGCAAAGTGCCATCTTCTATGTTCTGAAAAAAGAAAAGGAAAAAAAGAACCGCTTTAGGAAAATCCATGATTTCTGGATGGTTGCGTGATATTTGTAGAGTTTGTGTTGCAGCTCAATAACAGTTTCAGTTACAGTTCAATAAAATATGACAGTGGATTTGCTCCTGAAACTTCAATCTTTTTAGTACATGTAACTCACATCATCTTCATCTATTTCCTCAAAATTCCTAGGCATCTTCATTGAGTGCCCTCCGTCTGAGAAAAATAAAATACAAAGTCCATCATCAGAATATTGTGTAATAACATTACAAATGAAGAGAAATCTCACGTTGCACACTGTTTGTTGAGACATCTTAACATTTACTGCTTAGTAGTTCTAGAGTGCACATAAGATGCAGCGACCCATATTTATTTGACTTAGCCTAAAAGCAACCAAATGAAAGACTCATCCAGCCGCACAAGTTACACTTATAAACTGTAAATACAATTCCCTAAACAAGCCAGTGAAAGCAACCAAGCATATGACCAAGAAACTGATAGTATTAGCATCTCTGCTGGTTTTCTTACAAGACTTGCCAATCGTTGTGTGGTTTTCGTATAAATGTAGTGACAGCATCTGAAGCATGTTAATTTCATAGCAGCAATGAGTCTATGATTAGTAAGAGAAATAATCTTACCCGTGATCTCCCGGAGCTTATGCCTCCCGTTGGCCTGCTTGGCTTCCATCAAGAATCTGGGATCACGGCGGAAATAGACCATGCGCATCAGGCCCCAGACGCAGCCCACATTGGTATCTTCTGACCGCCTGTTGCTTCGCTTCCCCATTTCAGATCAGTCTGTTCTTTCCTGTTTCTTCTATTGTTCTCTTTAGTTACTAATGTCTTGGATCACTGCACGTAACGAGAACATCAAGGTAAGTTACCAGCCAGATTTCCAATGGCAAAGGAAGGATATTTGATCTGAACTCTGAAGAAAAGACGAGTAGAACTGGGACTTCTCAGGCGCAAAACAAGGGAGAAGAAAGGAAATCGCCAGGTATGTGATGAACCCATGAATCAATCCAACTAATCTTAAGCAAGCAAATGAATGATTTTTTATAAAAGTCTGCAGAACAAATCCAACTAATCAGCAGCTCGACAACTTTATCTGTTGACAAGCTCCCATCCCCTTCTTGCAAGCACGGGGGCTCACCAAACTGTCAAATTGACTAAAACAAGAAGTAGACCCAAACAACCAAACGCAACAGAAAACATCGCAGATCCCAACAAACACGCATGCCCATCCATCAGAGATCACAGCGGCGGAACCTACCCTCACGACTCACAGATCACGACCGGAGAGAAGCTTCAGAAGCCGGGCGCTTTTCCCCTTCTCCCCCCTCTGCAGTCTCCTCCTCTCCCTCTCGCATAGAAGAACAGCGACCGGAACCGCTCGTCACAGCATCTTCTAGGTCCTGGCGGCCATATGAACGGCGCTGTCGCGCGTCCGCCTTTCGGCGAGGAAGAAAGGAATCGGAAGGAGGCTCCGCTTTCTTTTCTTGGAGCGGGAATCAGCTCTCCCAATCCGAGCAGGTCAGCATCAGCTTCGGCTTTGGTTGCTTGGTTGGAATGAGAAGGAATGGAGCGCACCGGGCTACGGCAGCCCACCACATGCCACTTTCGGCGAGTGCGCCAGCATTTTCTCGTCTGGGAGAAAAAGGGGGAGTGGAGGTAGGCGATGGCTGCAAGCAAGTTTAGCTAACGAAAGCTGGAGACCTAACTCTGATTTGCTGGTGGCTGGCCCTGTGTGCTAAGCATGGCCTCACAGTATTATTAGACAGACTGGTCTTTTAAAAGAAAGATTAGTATTGTGCAGATTGTATAGGCCCGGGTTTAACCAAGATATGACGATTTTTAGTGTCTGGGGGACTTCAAATTTCGACAACACCATGCTGTAAACATCGTTCCACTTTATAGTGGAACTATTTGTGTTGTGGCATAGTTTTTGTTTCTCACTCCGTTCAATAAAATTTATCGCTAAAGTGGATATATTCAGATATATTTTAGTGCTACATACATCATATAAAAATCTAGACATGTCCATTTCAGCAACAAATTTTATTGAATCAAGGGAGTAACATTTTTTATACTCCCTCATTCTCAGTTTATAAGGCCTACGCGTATTTCTAGATTGCTATTTTAATCAATTTAATATAAATTATATAAAAAATTATATTATTAGAAAGTAAAACATCTAAATTTTTTAATGATATATTTTTTATAATTTATATCTTATATTATGTTGATCAAATTAACGACCTAGAAGTACGCACAAGACTTATAAACCGAGAAGGAGGGAGTATGTCTACATTTAAAAATATGGTACTAACCGTTTTATTAAAAAATGTTCATGTAATAACTTGGAGTGGTAGTTATTTTATGGTTTGCCATTTTCCGTTAACTTTGTTACTTTGTGGTTGTTTCATTAATGATGAAAATTGGCTCTCGTTGGTGCAACCGTGAAAATACTTCCTCCGCCTCATATTATTTGCCATGGCTTTGATCAAATTTGGTCTAGATAGGGGTGTATCTAAACCCATTTCAGTGTATAGATTCGCTCATTCTAATAACAACTGATAAATATGGATCAAAGGAAGTATGTTAATCTAGAGTTGAAAAATGCTATAACATCTCAGTTAACCTTACAAATTTGTTCATACATATTCATACAAATGTTCACCGTGTTCCAATAATCTATTGGTATTGTATTGCATTCTTTACTCTCATCGTTAAAATAAATAAATTCTCACAGGGATCTTAATCGGGTCAACTGCTATCAGCGTCGACAGATAGTGTTTTTAGTGTGCACCATTTGGTAGACGGTCAGACGTCCAATGCAAAAAATGGTAACCCCTTAAGAAAAGACAGGAGCGGGTGAGGTCTCTCGCGTGTGCAATCAAATACTGGGATTTGTAAGATGCCGGTCAGAGTTGCCTGGTAAACCACCGACGGTGGCGACTGGTTTTGTGACCTATCTGTCACAAAACTTTTTATCCGAGAAAGAGGTGCTATCCCACTCCAATTCTCCACAGTAGTGGTTTATAAAGAATTAAAACGTGGCTGCTTTGCTTTGGTTAGCCAGCACTATCTGTAATCAATGAAACGATCCTCATGTGGTGTACTTTGCTTTATCCGTCTGAAAAGAACATCTGCAAATGCTTTGAAGCAAACGAGCTACACAAAATGTCTCAATGTTAGGATATCGGTGGGGAATTGTTCTCGATACACTAGTTCATTACAGATTCGGGATTACAAGGTAGCATAGAAAGGAAGAAATCGATCTACCCTATTACAAGGAGTAGCCGCCACCGTCGTTCGGTTCGTGATCCCAAAGATGCCTTCATCTTCTTGGCGTCCAGTACTTATCCTGGAGGAGACGACGCTGTCAACGCGTCCACTCGGGCCCGACGTGACGACGATTTGGTTGGGCCAGCCTTCTGGGCCGTGGGCTTGGAGCCTTCTGTCGCCCATTGTCTTCAGAGTCCCTTGTCAGTAGCAGTGCTAACATCCCCTACCCCTTGAGAATTGGCTTGTCCCCAAGCCAATGCATCAGAAAATTGGTACTGGAGCTTGATCTTGTCCTCCCATGTGATGTCCTTGATGTCGCCTGCAGGCCATTGCACTTGCACTTGTTCGCGGCGACCGGTGGGTGTCTGTCGCCATCTCGTGGCCAGAATTTGGACTGGAGGAAGAGAGGCATCAGTTGCAATGGGAAAATCAGAAGATGCTGAGGTACCTGGCTTGAGCGCCCGACGGAGTTGGGAAACATGGAAGACTGGGTGTATCTTCGCCTCTGGTGGGAGTTGAATTTCGTAAGCCACTGGATTGACCTTCTTGATGACCTTGTATGGCCCGAAATAACGGAACGACAGTTTGTGATTAGGTCGATGAGCCGCAGTCAGTTGGGCGTAAGGCTGGAGCTTCACAAATACTTCGTCTGCCAGTTCAAATGTGCGCTCTGTACGCTTTTTATCTGCCAAATTCTTCATATACTGCCGCGCGTGGTTCAGGTTGTGGTGAAGGATTTGCTGGACATTTTTCAATTGGTTCAGCCACTCCTGTAGAGAAGATGTCGAGCACGTGGATGCTGCATTGATGCCCCAGTGTCTTGGTTCCTGCCCATACAGGGCCACAAACAGCGACATCTTGATCGCCGAGTGATAGCCGGTGTTGTACCAATATTCTGCCAACGAGAGGTATTGCGCCCAGTGAGTTGGACAAGCGTGAGCAAAGCAACGCAGATACACCTCCATGCATTGATTCACTTGCTCCGATTGACCGTCGGTTTGTGGATGATACGCCGAGCTCATGCGGAGGTCATTGCCCATAAGAGAGAAGAATTCCTTCCAAAAACGGCTGGCAAATATAGGATCTCGATCAGAAATCATCACCTGAGGCATGCTGTGGAGCTTGAAGACGTTGTTCAGGTACGCTGCTGCTACCTTGGCGGCGGTGAAAGGATGGCGGAGAGGAATGAAATGTGCAAATCGCGTGAACTTGTCAACAACCACCATCACACTGTTTGCTGAACCTGATGGCGGCAACCCTTCGACAAAATCCATTGTGACTGTCTGCCAAGCTGCGCTTGGTATCGGCAATGGTTCCAGGAGGCCTGGGTAGCGCACTCGCTCCGGCTTGGCTTGCTGGCAGATTGTACAAGCTTGAACAAAGTCTCGTGTCTGTTTCTTCATTTTGGGCCATGCCACGAACTTCTTGAGACGAGCATATGTTGCACGAAAGGCAGAATGGCCACCAATGACACTGGTGTGGAAAGCCTGCAAGAGCTGGTGTTGCAATGTTGGAGATCCCCCAAGCCAGATGCATTTGTGAAAATAGAGCATGCCATCTAGTAGAGAGAAACGCCCTTTTGGATCAAGAGCCAACTGTAGTTTCTGAATCCATTTACTTGCATGTGGGTTATTCTTGTAGCTGGCTCGGACATCATCGAGCCATGCAGGCTTGCATTCAGTGATGGTATGGAGACTAACTGTGTCGCTGTGCTGTCGTCTGGAGAGAGCATCAACGGCTCTATTTTCTGGACCCTTGCGATAACAAATGCGATACCTGAGCCCCAAAAGCTTAGTAAATGCCTTTTGTTGCCAAACTGTGGTAAGCCGTTGTTCCTCTAGATGAACTAGGCTTTTCTGATCCGTTCTAATGACGAATTCATGGTGTTGGAGATACGGACGCCATTGTTCCACTGCCATTAAAATGGCGAGACATTCCTTTTCATAAGTGGACAGCCCTTTGTTCTTATTGCACAGAGGTTTTCTCATGTAAGCGATGGGGTGCCCGTCCTGCTGCAGTACTGCGCCCACGCCCGAGTCACACGCATCAGTGTCAATGACAAAAGTCTTGGTGAAGTCTGGCAGAGACAATACAGGTGCCGCAGTTAAGCCTTTCTTGAGTAACTGGAATGCCTTGTGAAAGGACAAGGATGTCGCCTAGAGGGGGGTGAATAGGCGATTTAAAAACTTTTACGAGTGGCTTGACAAATGCGGAATAAAACTAACATTTAATTTGCCAAGCATACAAAACCTAAATAAACTAGGTTCACCTATGTGCACCAACAACTTATGCTAGACAAGGTAAGCAACTATGTGATAGCAAGATATATAAACTTCAAGCACGAAGGCTATCACAAAGTAAATTTCATAAGTAAAGGAGCTCGAGTATAGAAATAACCGAGGCACGCGGAGACAACGATGTATCCCGAAGTTCACACCCTTGCGAGTGCTAATCTCCGTTGGAGCGGTGTGGAGGCACAAGGCTCCCCAAACGCCACGGAGGCTCACCGTAATCTCCTCGAGCCCTCCCACCAAGATGGAAGACCCGACCACTATGGGACACTTGAGGGTGGTCACCGAACCCGTACAAGCTTGGGACAATCTCCACAGCTCAATTGGAGGCTCCCAAGAATCGCCACTGAGGCACCACAAAGCTTGGGAAGATCTCCACAACTTAATTGGAGGTCCCCAAGTAATTGCCACGGAGGCACCACAAAGCTTGAGAAGATCTCCACAACTTAATTGGAGGTCCCCAAGTAATCCACTAAGCCACTAAGCCGTCTAGGGTTCAAGAACCCAAGAGTAAAAAGCTCAACAAACTTTTCACCACCGAATCTTCGAGGAGAACTCAAACCGATGCAACCGATGCAATGGCAAGAACACAAGTTCTCAAATCCTTCTCACTCAAATCCTACCAAAGCAACTAATGCTATGGAGAGATATGAGAGGAAGACCAAAGGAAGAAATCCACAAAGAACTCCAAGATCTAGATCCAATGGGTTCCCCTCACAAAGAGGAGAAAGTGATTGGTGGAAATATAGATCTAGATCTCCTCTCTCTTTTCCCTCAAAGATATGCAAGAATCATGGGAGGAATTGAGAGATGGGCAAGCTTTCTAAGGTCAACAATGGAGGAAGAGAGAAGGAAAAACGAGCTAACCCAAGCTTGAAGAATGGGAGGGGTATTTATACCCCTCACGGGAATGTAGCCATTGCTGAACTGCAGGGCCGGATATTCCGGTCCAAGTTTGGACCAGATATTCCGCCCTCCCCCCCCCCCCAAAAAAAACTGCTAAGGACTTCGCGCGCGTCATTCAGATTTAAGGCCGGATATTTGGCCGGATATTTCCAAAAGTGGGCCGGATATTCCGGTCACCCCTGAAATCGGCTAAGGACCAGAAGATGGCGAGGCGCGCGTCATTCAGATTTAAGGCCGGATATTTGGCCGGATATTTCCAAAAGTGGGCCGGATAATCCACCCAGGAAGAGCGAGCAATACGAAAATAGCGAGAACTTTTGCATCCGGACTCCGTTTTCGATGATCTTGGGCTCGTTGGAATCACCACAATGAGCTCTACAACATCATGCATAGAAACATCATAGTCCAACAAAGGAGGATGAAACCAAATGATAAAAGGTTTGACTTAGCTATAAAGATGAACCGGTAAAACCTCCAACACCAAAAAATGCAATAAGTTTTCCATACGAAATCTGTTTTTGGTGAGCTTGGGATTAATGTCAAGATAACCACAAGCTCTAAAACTTCACATAGAGAAAATCCAAATAAGAACTAAGAAAGATGATGCAAAGTATGCAAAAGTTTGAGCTCTCTCCGAATGATATGAATAAGGTTACTCACTCGAGAGCCCCTCTTGATAGTACGACTATCGATCCTAAAACCTGGTCTCCCAAACACTATGAGACCGGGAAGAAAGAAAACCTATCAAGATCAAACCTTTGCCTTGTGCATTCTAGTTGAGCTAGACGGTGATGATACGTCTCCAACGTATCTATAATTTTTGATGCTCCATGCTTGTTTTTACACCATTTGTCTATTGTTTCGTTACACTTCGTGGCACTTTTATGCATTTTCCAGAACTAACCTATTAACGAGTTGCCAAAGTGCCAGTTCCCTGTTTTTTGCTGTTTTTGTGTTTCAGAAGTGATACACAGGAAATATTCTCGGAATTGGACGAAACAAGTTCCTGAAGTCTTATTTTACCCGGAAGCTTCCAGAGATCCGAAGGAGAGAAGGAGAGGGGCCACCAGGGGCCCACACGCATAGGTGGCGTGGCCAGCCCCTGGCCCGCACCACCATGGTGTGAGGCCACCTGGGTCCTCCTCTGACATCGCCCCTTCGCCTATAAAGACCCCCCGACGGAAAAAACCTAAGTACCCGATCAGATTTCCAGAACACATTGCGATCCGCCGCCGCCGTCGACCCGAAGATCGGGAGGATCCAGAAGCTCTTCTCGGCACCCTGCCGGAGAGGGGAATCGCCACCGGAGGTCTTCTTCATCGCCATGCTTGCCTCCGGAGCGATGAGTGAGTAGTCTACCTTGGACTATGGGTCCATAGCAGTAGCTAGATGGTTGTCTTCTCCACCATGTGCTTCATGTTTAGATCTCATGAGCTGCCCTACATGATTGAGATCACCGTTATGTAATTCTACATGTTTGGTTTGTTGGGATCCGATGAATATTGGTGTTTATGATTGAGTTGTTGTACTGAATATTATCTTATGTTATCTCTATGATGTTTATGATCTTGCATGCTCTCCGTTGTTAGTAGCTATCTTGGCCGAGTAGTTGCTAGTGACTCCAAGAGGGGGTATTTATGCTCGATAGTGGGTTCATGCCTCTATTTAACCTGGGGGAGTGACAGAAACCTCTAAGGTTGTAGATGTGCTGTTGCTACTAGGGAGAAAACAACATTCATATGCTCAAGGGCATATGCTTTGTTTACATTACACACTTTGCTTAATGCAATTATCTGTTGTTCGCAACTTAATACTCATGGGGTGTTCGGATTGATATCCCCGGGAGTGGATTATTAGTCATAGATGCAGTTGGATAGCGGTCTATGTATTTTGTTGTAATGCCCAGAGTAAATCTCATAGTGATCTTCTTGACATATCACGTTTATCTTTATTCTATCAATTGCCCAACTGTAATTTGTTTACCCAGGATGTGTTATTTATCTTATGGAGAGACACCACTAGTGAACTGTGGACCCCGGTCCTATTTCCATCATATTGCTATCACCTGTTTACTTTACTCGCACTGTTTACTTTACTCGCATACTTTTACTGTTTTCCACTCGATACACTCATAACCTTTGTTTCAAGCAAACCGGTGAGATTGACAACCTCATCGCAAGTTGGGAGCAAAGTACTTGGTTGTGTTGTGTGCAGGTTCCGCGTTGCAGCTAGCAAGCAAAGCTTGGATGAGGCGCCATATATAAATTGTCCGAAGCTATCGCAAACTAGCAAGCATCACCTCCAGTCGTCATTGTCTGCTTTTCTCATGATCGATAAACATTGGTTCTTAACTGAGGGGAAAACTTGCTGCTATATTCATCAAAACCTTCTCTTGGGGTTTACCAACTGGCCGGTCATTTTACTTCATCAACTCGGCCCCATCAAGTTTTTCTGGCGCCGTTGCCGGGGAAGAGTGGAAGACTTCTGCGAGGGGAGTTTTCGCACGCACATCCTTTACTTTGTTTTATTGTTTTGCTTTACTTTATTTATTTTACCTGCATTGCTTTATATCAAAAACCCAAAAAAATTAGAATCCTTGGTAGCTTTTTTTACTTGTTTACTTTTGTTTTGCTGAAATGGCCAATCCTAAAAACACCAAGTTGTGTGACTTTACTAGCACAAACAATAGTGATTTTATCTGCACTCCTATTGCACCACCTGCTACTGCTGCAAACTTTTATGAGATTAAGCCTGCTTTGTTGAACCTTGTTATGAAAGAGCAATTTTCTGGTACTAGTACTGAAGATGCTGCAGCTCATCTCAACAATTTTGTTGAGCTATGTGAGATGCAGAAATATAAGGATGTTGATAGTGATATTATTAAGCTCAAGTTGTTCCTCTTTCTTTGAGAGGAAAAGCTAAAGATTGGTTGCTGTCTTTGACTAAGAATAGTATTGATTCATGGGCTAAGTGTAAGGATGCTTTTATTGGTAGATACTATCCTCCTGCTAACATTATATCTCTGCGCAGCAATATTATGAAGTTTACTCAGTTTGATAATGAACATGTTGCTCAGGCTTGGGAAAGAATGAAATCTATGATAAAGAATTGCCCCACTCATGGACTGACTACTTGGATGATTGTCCAAACTTTTTATGCAGGACTGAATTTTTCTTCGAGGAACCTACTTGATTCAGCTGCTGGAGGTGCTTTTATATCCCTTACCTTGGGTGCCGCAACAAAGCTACTTGACAACATGATGGTAAATTATTCCGATTGGCACACCGAGAGAGCTCCACAAGGTAAGAAGGTAAATTCTGTTGAGGAAACCTCTTCCTTGAGTGATAAGATTGATACCATTATGGCTATGCTTGCTAATGATAGGCCTCATGTTGATCCTAATAATGTTCCTTTGGCCTCTCTGGTTGCTCAAGAAGAGCATGTTGATGTGAATTTCATTAGAAACAATAATTTTAACAACAATGCTTATAGGAACAATTTTGCTAGTAACAATTATAGGCCGTTTCCTTCTAATGGTGATAATAGCTATCTTGGTAGACCTAAAATGCCTAGTGAAGAAAGAATTTTTGAACTTGAAAAGGCTACTAAGAATTTTATGCAGGCGCAGCATGAGCAGAACAGGGCTTTCACCAAGATTATGGAGGAGCAATCAGCTCTGTTGAGGACTATTAGTCATCAACTTGAAAATTTAAACACGGTTATTCCTGAGTTGCAAGCTAAGGTTTCTAAAGCTGAAACCGATATTTCATTATTGTCTAATGTGCAATCTTCTTTGGTTAATAGAATGTCCGCTAAGCCTGATCCTTTTGCTACCGCTAATGCTATTCAAGTTGGAATTGATGAAAATATTAGATTGTTAGCGGAATTGCATGCCAGATGGGAAAGAGAAGATGAGATGGCTAGAGAGATGAAGGTATGTACCATTACTACCTCTAATGATGTTGCTCCTAATGGTAGCAATCCTCTTACTTTGATTGGTGTATAGAAAACTCCCACTCCTTGTGTTAAAAAGCCTAAAACTACCAAAACTTTTTCTCAAAAGAGTGCTGAAATTTTTCGGAGTGTAGGAGATGATAGCTCTATTTCCTTTAATGATTTTGATGTTGATGGCTGCAATATATCTGAAGTTATTTTGTTCTTGCAAAAGCTTGCTTTGACTCCCAATGCTAGTTCTTTAAATGTTGCTTTTACTAAGCATATTACCAATGCTCTCATGAAAATTAGGGACGAAAAGTTGAAGCAAAAAGCCTCTGTCCCCAAGAAGTTAGAAGATGGTTGGGAACCCATCATTGATATGAATATTAATGGTTTTGATTGCCATGCTTTATGTGATCTAGGTGCTAGTATTTCTATCATGCCTAGAAAGATTTATGATATGCTTGATTTACCACCGCTTGAAAAATGTTATTTTGATGTTCCTATTGCTGATGTTGCTAAGAAGAAACCTTTGGGAAGGATTAATGATGTTCTTATTGTGGTTAACAATAACCTTGTTCCCATTGATTTTCTTGTTATGGACGTTGAATGCCATGCTTCATGTCCTATTATTTTGGGAAGACCCTTTCTTCGAACTGTAGGTGCCATCATTGATATGAGGGAAGGCACTATCAAATATCAATTCCCACTCAAGAAAGGTATGGAACACTTCCCTAGGAAAAGGAAGAAATTAATTTTTGACTCTATTCTTAGAGCAAATTATGAGCTTGATGCTTCATCATTTGATGTTACTTGATTCGCAATTTTCCGCGCCTAGCTCAAAGGCGTTAAAGAAAAGCACTCTTGGAGATAACCCAATGTTTTCTTTTCAGTAATTTTTCTTTTATTTGAGTCTTGGAAGTCATTTCTACTGTAATGACCGCTCCTTATCCTTTTTATTTCGTTTTTGTGCCAAGAGAAGCCTCTAATTCGAGCGAGGTAAAGATTTGGGGATGTTGCTGTCCTGAAAATGTTTTCTGTGCTTCACCGTAAAAATTCGTATAAATTCTATGTATATCTTTTGGACCTGAGATTTCTTGTGAATATGCCCCAGGTTATATCCAAACTTTTGTTAGTTGAACACTTTTTGATTTGAGCAACAGAAAACCCCTCAAAAATTCGGCCTTTGCCAGCTGTTCTGTTTTGACAGATTTCTGCCAATATTTGTTTTTGCCACTTTATCGCTTTCTTTGTGAGTTCTTTTGATCACGGAACTCTTGTGGAAGTTGCTACAGTAGTATTTACTTTATATGTGGTGGTTTTGAGTTGAAACCTGAAGCAAGCAGAGGTTGATTATATGTTATGCTACACTAATGTTGCTAATAGATTTGTGTTTAGTTTTGTATGAAGGAAGTTTTCAAGTGTAGGGATTGGAGAATGATGAGATGAGTTGAAGAATGGACAAAAGCTCAAGCTTGGGGATGCCCATGCACCACCCCAAGAAATATCCAAGAAGTACAAGCGTCAAAGCTTGGGGATGCCCCCGAGGCACCCCTTTTTCATCGGCAAAAATCAGGTCACCTTTCAAGACACTATATTTTTATTGCTTCATGCACTATGTGTTTTTCTTGGAGCGTCAGTTGTTTTAGTTTTCTTAGTTGGTTTAGTTTGTTTGTTTTCTGCAATAAATGGTTGGACCCCAACAAATTTATTTTGGAGGAGATGTACTCGCTTTTCATTTGCCAAGAACGCTCTAGTTTTCACTCTTATTAAAAATCGAGTGTTCTTCTTTTTCTGCTACTGCTTTTGGTTTTCATTTTCGCCTTGATTTGCATTCAGACCTTGTCATATATTTTCATCAAGGTGTATTTTTTCCTCTGATCTTTATTGGTTTTCATCAAAATAGGTGTCTTTAAAAATTTCAAATGGTGTTGGAAAAGAGAAAAAGCTTTATGCAAAATAGTGGTACAAGAAGGAGCTTGTGTAGACTGCGGCTTAGGCTTTTTCATGTCATGCTTGATGTCTTTTTGATAGTATGCTTAGTGGTTTTTCTGTAGCATGACTTGTCTCAAATAACTGAGATTGCTTAATGAGCCTTTGAAAAAATCATGCGTTGTTTTTATTGTATGGAAGCATTATTTTGGTTTTCTCCTTGATGCTTTATTTGGGTTGACTTGGCGCATGCTCACACATGTTAGACTCTTACAAAGTCGCCAATAGCCTTCATGATCATTTAGTTTTTGACTTTTGATGCCATCTTATGCTTCTTTTAATGTCGCTTTGCATGATTATGGCCATTATTGCTCTCTTAGTTGGTCGCTCCCAGTCTTTTGCTAGCCCTCGCCTTGTACCGAGTATGAGCTCTACTCGTGCATCCAACTCCTAAAAGCCAAAGTTTTCCAAAGTGTCCACCATACATACCTACTAGCAATTTGCTATTCCAAGTAAATTTGACTTGCTTGTATTTTCTCTTCAAATTAAACTCTTACCAGTGTTATGCGAAATTCGGTCAGTAAAGCTCTCACGAACTGGAAGGCACACTTTACTTTTCCTGTTCTTAAAAATTTGACATTGTGGTCTCTTATGTTGAGTTGTTATGCTTGCAAGTTGTAAGTTGGAGACTAGTCCAGCCATGCAGTCATGGGCAAACTTTCAACATTGCACTTCTTATTTGAGTTGATATCGTGATCTTTCGTTTATGGATGCCCGCGGTGTGAAATGAATTGGGAATCTTGTGGGGATCATGGAGTTTTTATATGTGTTAGGGAAACGCCGGGCCACCAATCTAAGCCATGCATAATTCATGGTGGAAATTTGCAGCATACCCATGGTGAACATTCGACGACGCATCTCACAATAAAAAGCTAAATAAATGGCAAATAAAAGAGATGTCGAGGTGTTCATTGTCTGCTTGTCCTGTCATTTTGGTGTGGGCTTGTTCCATGTCATCGGGCACGGAGGTAACCCATTGGCGGTTCTCAATGATATGCATATATTTACAATGACAAGAGCCTTGCTTGGGACTCTAAGTAAAGTAGCATGAGGTTTGGGTACTCGTATTCACGGGACATGAGGTTTTCAACTTATGATTTGTCAAGCATATGCATCATAATTGTTCTCGCATTAACTTTAACCATTCAAGATGCTTATGATGGGGGCAATGAGAGCTCAAAGCCGGTAAGTACCATAATTTTTGAAGGTTATAAAACTTACAATCACTGCTTCCCTCTGCGAAGGGCCTTTCTTCTACTTTTATGTTGAGTCACCACCTTCTATCTTTATGCACCATTAAGAGAGCATAGTTGTCATTCTTAGTATAATGTGCATTGTCCCAAAGTTTTCATTGATTGATTCATATTGTTGGTTTCACTTGTTCTCAAATTATTTGTATCTAGTCGCCCTCTTAAACTTGAAGGTGTCCTATGCATTTATGTTTTGCTCTTTTTGAAGGACAAGCTGAAAACCATTTGTATGTTTTTCCTTATGATTTGAACACACATTTGACTTTCATTGTTTTATTTTCATGATCTTTTGTTTGTGTTCATTTGCATGTTTACAACATGGTTGCTAAGTTTCTTATTGTCAAGATTATATCTTCATGCCCATGTTTTAAGTTCTTATGATCCCAGCTCACAAATGCTTACATATATGATCAAGATTGTGTAGGTGCATGTCACCTCAAAAATTATTCTTTTGTTATCACTTACCTACTCGAGGACGAGCAGGAGTTAAGCTTGGGGATGCTTGATACGTCTCCAATGTATCTATAATTTTTTATGCTCCATGCTTGTTTTTACACCATTTGTCTATTGTTTCATTACACTTCGTGGCACTTTTATGCCTTTTCCAGAACTATCCTATTAACGAGTTGCCACAGTGCCAGTTCCCCGTTTTCTGCTGTTTTTGTGTTTCAGAAGTGATACACAGGAAATATTCTCGGAATTGGACGAAACAAGTTCCTGAAGTCTTATTTTACCCGGAAGCTTCCAGAGATCCGAAGGAGAGAAGGAGAGGGGCCACCAGGGGCCCACACGCATAGGTGGCATGGCCAGCCCCTAGCCCGCGCCACCATGGTGTGAGGCCACCTGGGTCCTCCTCTGACATCGCCCCTTCGCCTATAAAGACCCCCCGATGGAAAAAACCTAAGTACCCGATCAGATTTCCAGAACACATCGCGATCCGCCGCCGCCGTCGACCCGAAGATCGGGTGGGTCCAGAAGCTCTTCCCGGCACCCTGCCGGAGAGGGGAATCGCCACCGGAGGTCTTCTTCATCGCCATGCTTGCCTCCAGAGCGATGAGTGAGTAGTCTACCTTGGACTATGGGTCCATAGCAGTAGCTAGATGGTTGTCTTCTCCACCATGTGCTTCATGTTTAGATCTCATGAGCTGCCCTACATGATTGAGATCACCGTTATGTTATTCTACATGTTTGGTTTGTTGGGATCTGATGAATATTGGTGTTTATGATTGAGTTGCTATACTGAATATTATCTTATGTTATCTCTGTGATGTTTATGATCTTGCATGCTCTCCGTTGTTAGTAGCTATCTTGGCCGAGTAGTTGCTAGTGACTCCAAGAGGGGGAATTTATGCTCGATAGTGGGTTCATGCCTCTATTTTAACCTGGGGGAGTGACAGAAACCTCTAAGGTTGTAGATGTGCTGTTGCTACTAGGGAG
Organism: Dactylis glomerata; assembly: GCA_007115705.1. Taxonomy (NCBI): domain Eukaryota; kingdom Viridiplantae; phylum Streptophyta; class Magnoliopsida; order Poales; family Poaceae; genus Dactylis; species Dactylis glomerata. The sequence continues at coordinate 3,308,830 of QXEO01000537.1, read as the reverse complement.
AAAACAACATTCATATGCTCAAGGGTATATGCTTTGTTTACATTACACACTTTGCTTAATGCAATTATCTGTTGTTCGCAACTTAATACTCATGGGGTGTTCGGATTGATATCCCCGAGAGTGGATTATTAGTCATAGATGCAGTTGGATGGCGGTCTATGTATTTTGTTGTAATGCCCAGAGTAAATCTCATAGTGATCTTCTTGACATATCACGTTTATCTTTATTCTATCAATTGCCCAACTGTAATTTGTTTACCCAGCATGTGTTATTTATCTTATGGAGAGACACCACTAGTGAACTGTGAACCCCGGTCCTATTTCCATCATATTGCTATCACCTGTTTACTTTACTCGCATACTTTTACTGTTTTCCACTCAATACACTCATAACCTTTGTTTCAAGCAAACCGGTGAGATTGACAACCTCATCGCAAGTTGGGAGCAAAGTACTTGGTTGTGTTGTGTGCAGGTTCCGCGTTGCAGCTAGCAAGCAAAGCTTGGACGAGGCGCCATATATAAATTGTCCGAAGCTGTCGCAAACTAGCAAGCATCACCTTCAGTCGTCATTGTCTGCTTTTCTCCTGATCGATAAACCTTGGTTCTTAACTGAGGGGAAAACTTGCTGCTATATTCATCAAAACCTTCTCTTGGGTTTTACCAACTGGCCGGTCATTTTACTTCATCAACTCGGCCCCATCAGGTGACAATCTTGATCTTCTCAAGTTGGACTACCTTTCTTGATTGCGCTTGCTCGGTGAAGTCTTGTGGATTGCTCCCCAATACTTCACTATGGGAGAGACACTTGAACTTGCGCTTCGACTTGATCAACATTGCACTTAAACTTCTTCCTTCATAATGATGATGTCTTGAGAATGCACATGAGAGCTCACCCCATCTTATTCCTCAAGACACACTCTATATAGGCTCAACTCCCTTGATCATCACATAATCTTCTTTATTTGCATCTTCTTACAACCTTGAAACCAACATATGGCTCAAGCGTTGTCTACGGACAAGTCCTACAAATATAACTCAATGCAAACATTAGTCCATAGGGATTGTCATGAATTACCAAAACCACACATGGGGGCAAATGCTCTTTCAATCTCCCCCATTTTGGTAATTGATGACAATCTCTTTAAGAGGGTTTATATAATGAATTTAAAGGACTAAGATGGTTACACTAACATCAAATACTACAAAAGTATGTGATGTTAGTAGAACCATCATATATAGAGCAAACTCCCCCACAATCTATGCACGTGTGAATGAACTTGAATTTCATTGCATATATTGCCAACCAATGTTGTTGGTGGAGTTTCCACTATATATACTCAAACATGCAAAGCATGCAAGTCAAATGCTTAAGAACAAAACAAAAGCATAAAACCCAATTCCCTTCAAACCCTCGAAACTTCTCCCCCATTGGCATCCATTTCCAAAATGGTCGGAAAGGCTTAGAAGGCCAATATAGTGAGAGTTCCTCCTCAAGGTGTGCATGGCACAAAAAAGTGAAAACACATGCACAAATTCAAGGACAAAAAATTTGGAGGAAATCAAACTATATTGAGGATCAAAGATTGCAAACAAAATAGGATGACATGATGGTTAAACTTCCAACAAATGAAGATAGCAATCAAAAGATCCAAATAGCGAATCATATAAAGATATTATGAGAAGACCAAAACAATGCTCTAAATAATATGAAGAAGCTCCCCAAGGTTTGTGCACAACATATTCCATTTGAATTAAAGTATAAGGTGCACAAACATGGAATCATCACTCCCTTGATATTATTCAAAACATAATGATACCAAGTGACATCAAATACTATGATAACCACAAAATGGTGCTTTAAAATGAAATGAGGAAGCTCCCCAAGGTACATGCACAAGATAGAATGTTTGCATTTGAATACAATTTGCACAACATGGAATCCTAACTCCCTCAATACTATAGGAACCATTAGCAAGAGACCATAGAAAAGAAATCAAGCTTAACACTTGCATCAAGGAAATGGTTGAGCAACAAATAAGGAACTAACATATTAAACGGCTCAACCAAAGGAATGTGTGATAGGAATGATAAAGCATATTATAAGACTAGTACAAAGATGTACATAGAGCATCCACATAGTCCTCAATGAATGATATTGCTTAGTATTCCATCCCAACACACAAGGTTTAGAAAAGATACCAAATAAGGAGATATTATCTCTCATGTGTATAAGTTTCTAAGTAGACAACATCACAAAGATAATTATCACAAAGAAACATGTACACATAAAATAGATACAAATAATAAAACATGATATCCAAATAAGTTTATGCAATATACCAATGAGATTTTTACTTTTAAAGTATAGCCAAAGGCTCAATTTATCTTACTGCATATTGAAGAACTTCAACCACAAACATGTCAAAGACATCACAAATATCAACAAGGGAAAGAAGATAGTTGGGATGTTTTGAGAAAAGCAACAAGTATCACAAAAAAGTATACCAAAAGAAAGAACTAAATTTGCACTTTCATCAATATTGTACATGTGAGGAACTTGAGGAATTGATATGCAATAAAATTGCTAGATAGACATATTTGGGAAAGGTGAATCATGAGCATGATTTTATATATTTCCCAAAATATGCACTCATCTCAAATTACTCACATTTTCAATAGAGAGGTTTCATTAAGATCCTTGCAAATAAAGATTTTCATGCCATGAAATGACCCACACAAGGTTAGATGCTAGAAAAGAATGCATGAATAAGATACTTGTTACCGAGATATCATTGGAATGATGTAGTAGATAGGAGTTCTTCAATAATCCTAGCTTGCCACAAATTATCAACTAGTCACCGCTTCATGCTTATTATTGAGACAACCACCAATATAACTCCCATGTACCTAAAACAAATTCAAGTACAATATGGTCCCCAAACTCATTGGGTCCGAAGTAGTTAAAGACACTACAATATATAGGACAAGCTCCACACAAATATGTGCATATAGATATGAACTTGAATTTCATGCACATCTTAGCCGATTTAGGATTTATTGGAGTTTACCCTATATATTGGATCAAAGAAAGCAAAGCATGCCATAGAGTATACATTTAGTAAATATGCATGCACAAGACTTTCAAGATCCAAAAGACATATAATTTGGACAAAACACCAAGAAGACCAAGAAGTCACACAAAGGTGTGAAGAACTAAAGGTTGTCCAAAATTATATCAAAGAATCAACTCAACACAAAATTGACTCCAAAGTCCACCAAGTGAACAAAGCAAACACCAATGAGCATAAATGATCACTAAAACACACTTGCCCAATGACTTATCTCATTTTAAGAATATAGAGCAAAATCAAGAAAAGAGATAGCCATTCTCCCAAAGAGAGCAAGGTTCCAATAAACAAACTAAACTCTCCACTCTTTTTATGATGGCACACTAAGTACCAAAAAGAAAAGATTTGTCTTCCAACAATAACCAAAACCAATTGAAATAAGCCACAAGAGTATGTTATAGCAAATATAGGAGAGCTCCCCCAAGATTAGTGCATTATTTATGATTTTGCATTTGAATACAAAATGCACACAAATGGGATCATCATCTCAACCTACATTAAGAATAACACAAAACAAGTTCAACAAAATCAAATGGAATCACAAGGGTCAAGGAAGACAATGGGAATTTAAAACAAATACATTCCTTGGCAAGAGATAAGGTAATTAAAAGCAATAGCCAATAAAAAGATGATCAATATATATATACCACATGATAGAGTACCAATTGTCCAAGGACAAGAGGTATTTGAAGTTATTAATTTCTTGGTGGTATTTTACACATAAATCCAAGATCATCTTCACAACAGGAAGCATATGAAAAGGATAAGAATTAAACACCATGCTAAAGAAGATATTCTTGATAGACTCAAATAGTTAAATAATCACGCAAAGCAATGATTAGGATAACTTGAAGAAAATGGTTTTCCAACTTTGATGTAGAATTCCACATTTTAGGAAAACCCTACCAAGAATGTATCTTACAAACAAGATCCAAAACAAGAGCAATAAAACAATTTGGCAAATTGAAACTTGTTTGAGCAAACATGTCACATAGAAGAAAGATAATTTGCAATATCAACACTATGTGACACAACCTCAAATATACACATTTTAGGATTGTGAAGTGCCAAAGCATATCACTCCCCCAAGATGGGATGATCCATTAATATCTCACAAGAGCCAACAAGATACAAACAATATGCAAAAGGGCTCAACAAGAACAACCATACATGGTGTGCAAACCAACATGCACATACTTGATTACTCAAAATAAAGCAAGTTGGAAGCACAACATATACAAACACATGCAAGAAACAAACCCAACACATGCAAAGGGGCGAGTAACTTTCAATGTGAATAAGTTGAGTACATGTTACCGTGATACATCTCAAACGTATCTATAATTTTTGATGCTCCATGCTTGTTTTTACACCATTTGCCTATTGTTTCGTTACACTTCATGGCACTTTTATGCATTTTCCGGAACTAACCTATTAACAAGTTGCCACAGTGCCAGTTCCCTGTTTTCTGCTGTTTTTGTGTTTCAGAAGTGATACACAGGAAATATTCTCGGAATTGGACGAAACAAGTTCCTGAAGTCTTATTTTACCCGGAAGCTTCCAGAGATCTGAAGGAGAGAAGGAGACGGGCCACCAGGGGCCCACACACAGGGGTGGCACGGCCAGCCCCTGGCCCGCGCCACCATGGTGTGAGGCCACCTGGTCCCTCCTCTGACATCGCCCCTTTGCCTATAAAGACCCCCCGACGGAAAAAACCTAAGTACCCGATCACTTTTTCAGAACACATCGCGATCCACCGCCGCCGTCGACCCGAAGATTGGGAGGGTCCAGAAGCTCTTCCCGGCACCCTGCCGGAGAGGGGAATCGCCACCGGAGGTCTTCTTCATCGCCATGCTTGCCTCCGGAGCGATGAGTGAGTAGTCTACCTTAGACTATGGGTCCATAGCAGTAGCTAGATGGTTGTCTTCTCCACCATGTGCTTCATGTTTAGATCTCATGAGCTGCCCTACATGATTGAGATCACTGTTATGTAATTCTACATGTTTGGTTTGTTGGGATCCGATGAATATTGGTGTTTATGATTGAGTTGCTGTACTGAATATTATCTTATGTTATCTCTATGTTGTTTATGATCTTGCATGCTCTCCGTTGTTAGTAGCTATCTTGGCCGAGTAGTTGCTAGTGACTCCAAGAGGGGGTATTTATGCTCGATAGTGGGTTCATGCCTCTGCTTAACCTGGGGGAGTGACAGAAACCTCTAAGGTTGTAGATGTGCTGTTGCTACTAGGGAGAAAACAACATTCATATGCTCAAGGGCATATGCTTTGTTTATATTACACACTTTACTTAATGCAATTATCTGTTGTTCGCAACTTAATACTCATGGGGTGTTTGGATTGATATCCCCGGGAGTGGATTATTAGTCATAGATGCAGTTGGATGGCGGTCTATGTATTTTGTTGTAATGCCCAGAGTAAATCTCATAGTGATCTTCTTGACATATCACGTTTATCTTTATTCTATCAATTGCCCAACTGTAATTTGTTTACCCAGCATGTGTTATTTATCTTATGAAGAGACACCACTAGTGAACTATGGACCCCGGTCCTATTTCCATCATATTGCTATCACCTATTTACTTTACTCGCACTATTTACTTTATTCGCATACTTTCACTGTTTTCCACTCGATACGCTCATAACCTTGGTTTCAAGCAAACCGGTGAGATTGACAACCTCATCGTAAGTTGGGACCAAGGTATTTGGTTGTATGTGTGCAGGTTCCACGTTGAAGCTAGCAAGCAAAGCTTGGACGAGGCACCATATATAAATTGTCCGAAGCTGTCGCAAACTAGCAAGCACCACCTTCAGTCGTTTGTCTCTCCTCTCCAAGAACGATAAACCTTGGTTTCTAAACTGAGGGAAAACTAGCTGCTATACTCATCACACCTTCCTCTTGGGGTTCCCAACGGGCTGATTATTCACCACGCATCAAGCTAATTTTCTGGCGCCGTTGCCGGGGAGGAAGTAGAAGACTTCTGCGAGGGGAGTTTTTCGCACGCACATCCTTTACTTTGTTTAAGTTTTGCTTTACTTTATTTTTACTTGCATCGCTTTTATCAAAAACACAAAAAAATTAGTTCCTACTATAGTTATTATTTTTGTTGGTCTGTTATTGTCTTGCTTTATCATGCTTTCTATCAATGGTTGGTTTCTTTGAAACTAAATCTTTTTGGCAAGGTGGGTTCATGGAAGAGCAGCAAAATTATTATGAGGAACACCGCTTGTCACAAAAAGGGAAACACTTATGGGAACAAATCAATAGATTGTATATCATTGCTAGAAACATGTGCTCTACTTATAATGTTACTTATTGCTTTGATAGATCTTGTTGCTGTAGGAGGTATAAACACCTCCCTTTTCAATGTGAGTATAATGATGATGTTACCATATCTTCTTATATTAATGGAAATTATGAATTTTATGATGTGGAACAAATTGATGAATTTATTGCTTGGAAGGGTGCATTCGAACTTGCTTATTTGCTTGAAAATACTGATGATGCACTTTATAAATATGAGGTTTATGATATACTTAAATTTTGCTTTGATAATTACAAGGAAGAAAATGGCTATATTGTTAAGTATCTTAATAGATGCTCTCCAACGGAAGAGACTAATGCCTTGAAGGAGCCTATGGAAGAAGGAATTGCTGAAACTGGAAGCTCATTGGATGAAAAAGAGGAGGAGAGTGATGATCAAGAGGAGGAAGAATGGAGCTACCCATGTCTACCTCCCAATAAGAGTAACTCTTTAACTAATACCTTATTTGATAGCCCTCCATGCTTAACAAAGGAGGATGAGGGTGATATTTATATTGTTGAGTTTGTTCATGATGCTACTAAAAATTATTATGAGAGAGGGAAATATGGTTGTTGGAATTCTCATTTTACTAAAACACCTCTCTTTATATTGAAAGATCCGAAGTTGCTCTTGTTTTATCTACACATACTTGTTACTATGTGCTTCTTTGATTTATTTTCTTACAAGATTCCTATGCATAGGAAGTGGTTTAGACTTAAATGTGTTTTATATTTGCTCCTTGATGCTCTCTTTTGCTTCAATTCATATTTCTTATGTGAGCATCTTCTCAATTTTCTGCGCCAAGCTCAAAGGCGTTAAAGAAAAGCACTCTTGGGAGATAACCCAATGTTTTCTTTTCAGTACTTTTTCTTTTATTTGAGTCTTGGAAGTCATTACTACTGTAATGACCGCTCCTTATCCTTTTTATTTCGTTTTTGTGCCAAGAGAAGCCTCTAATTCGAGTGAGGTAAAGATTTGGGGATGTTGCTGTCCTGAAACTATTTTCTGTGCTTCACCGTAAAAATTCATATAAATTCTCTGTATATCTTTTGGACCTGAGATTTCTTGTGAATATGCCCCAGGTTATATCCAAACTTTCGTTAGTTGAACACTTTTTGATTTGAGCAACAGAAAACCCCTCAAAAATTCGACTTTTGTCAGCTGTTCAGTTTTGACAGATTTCTGCCAATATTTGTTTTTGCCACTTTATCGCTTTCTTTTGAGTTTTTTTTATCATGGAACTCTTGTGGAAGTTGCTACAGTAGTATTAACTTTATATGTGGCAGTTTTGGGTTGAAACCTGAAGCAAAAAGAGGTTGATTATATGTTATGCTACACTAATGTTGCTAATAGATTTGTGTTTAGTTTTGTATGAAGGAAGTTTTCAAGTGTAGGGATTGGAGAATGATGAGATGAGTTGAAAAATGGACAAAAGCTCAACCTTGGGGATGCCCATGCATCAACCCAAGAAATATCCAAGAAGTACAAGCGTCAAAGCTCGGGGATGCCCCCGAGGCACCCCTTCTTCATCGGCAAAAATTAGGTCACCTTTCAAGACACTATATTTTTATTGCTTCATGCACTATGTGTTTTTCTTGGAGCGTCAGTTGTTTTAGTTTTCTTAGTTGGTTTTAGTTTGTTTGCTGCAATAAATGGTTGGACCCCAACAAATTTTCTTTTGGAGGAGATGTACTCGTTTTCATTTGCAAAAGAACGCTCTAGTTTTCACTCTTATTAAAAATCGGGTGTTCTTCTTTTTCCGCTACTGCTTTTGGTTTTCGTTTTCGCCTTGATTTGCGTTCAGAACTTGTCATATCTTTTCATCAAGGTGTATTTTTTCCTCTGATCTTTATTGGTTTTCATCAAAATAGGTGTTTATAAAATTTTCAAATGGTGTTGGAAAAGAGAAAAAGCTTTGTGCAAAATAGTGGTACAAGAAGGAGCTTGTGTAGACTGCGGCTTAGGCTTTTTCATGTCATGCTTGATGACTTTTTGATAGTATGCTTAGTGGTTTTTCTGTAGCATGACTTGTCTCAAATAACTGAGATTGCTTAATGAGCCTTTGAAAAAATCATGCGTTGTTTTTATTGTATGGAAGCATTATTTTGGTTTTCTCCTTGATGCTTTATTTGGGTTGACTTGGCGCATGCTCACACATGTTAGACTCTTACAAAGTCGCCAATAGCCTTCATGATCATTTAGTTTTTGACTTTTGATGCCATCTTATGCTTCTTTTAATGTTGCTTTGTCGCTTTGCATGATTATGGCCATTATTGCTCTCTTAGTTGGTCGCTCCCAGTCTTTTGCTAGCCCTCGCCTTGTACTGAGTATGAGCTCTACTCGTGCATCCAACTCCTAAAAGCCTAAGTTTTCCAAAGTGTCCACCATACATACCTACTAGCAATTTGCTATTCCAAGTAAATTGGACTTGCTTTTATTTTCTCTTCAAATTAAACTCTTACCAGTGTTATGCGAAATTCGGTCAGTAAAGCTCTCACGAACCGGAAGGCACACTTTACTTTTTCCTGTTCTTAAAAATTTGACATTGTGGTCTCTTATGATTGAGTTGTTATGATTGCAAGTTGTAAGTTGGATTCTAGCCCGGCCATGCAGTCATGGGCAAGCTTTCAACATTGCACTTTTTATTTGAGTTGATATCGTGATCTTTTGTTTATGGATGCCCGCGGTGTGAAATGAATTGGGAATCTTGTGGGGATCATGGAGTTTTTATATGTGTTAGGGAAACGCCGGGCCGCCAATCTAAGCCATGCATAATTCATGGTGGAAATTTGCAGCATACCCATGGTGAACATTCAGCGACGCATCTCATAATAAAAGGCTAAACAAATGGCAAATAAAAGAGATGTCGAGGTGTTCATTGTCTGCTTGTCCTGTCATTTTGGTGTGGGCTTGTTCCATGTCATCGGGCACGGAGGTACCCCATTGGCGGTTCTCAATGATATGCATATATTTACAATTACAAGAGCCTTGCTTGAGACTCTAAGTAAAGTAGCATGAGGTTTGGGTACTCGTATTCACGGGACACGAGGTTTTCAACTTATGATTTGTCAAGCATATGCATCATAATTGTTCTCGCATTAACTTTAACCATTCAAGATGCTTATGATGTGGGCAATGAGAGCTCAAAGCCGGTAAGTACCATAATTTTTGAAGGTTATAAAACTTGCAATCACTGCTTCCCTCTGCGAAGGGCCTTTCTTCTACTTTTATGTTGAGTCACCACCTTCTGCCGGTAAGTTTTCATTGATTGATTCATATTGTTGGTTTCACTTGTTCTCAAATTATATGTATCTAGTCGCCCTCTTAAACTTGAAGGTGTCCTATGCATTTATGTTTTGCTCTCTTTGAAGGACAAGCTGAAAACCATTTGTATGTTTTTCCTTATGATTTGAACACACGTTTGACTTTCATTGTTTCATTTTCATGATCTTTTGTTTGTATTCATTTGCATGTTTACAACATAGTTGCTAAGTTCTTATTGTCAAGATTATATCTTCATGCCCATGTTTTAAGTTCTTATGATCCCAGCTCACAAATGCTTACATATATGATCAAGATTGTGTAGGTGCTTGTCACCTCAAAAATTATTCTTTTGTTATCACTTACCTACTCGAGGATGAGCAGGAGTTAAGCTTGGGGATGCTTGATACGTCTCAAACGTATCTATAATTTTTGATGCTCCATGCTTGTTTTTACACCATTTGCCTATTGTTTCATTACACTTCGTGGCACTTTTATGCATTTTCCGGAACTAACCTATTAACAAGTTGCCATAGTGCCAGTTCCCTGTTTTCTGCTGTTTTTGTGTTTCAGAAGTGATACACAGGAAATATTCTCGGAATTGGACGAAACAAGTTCCTGAAGTCTTATTTTACCCGGAAGCTTCCAGAGATCCGAAGGCGAGAAAGAGAGGGGCCACCAGGGGCCCACACACAGGGGTGGCGCGGCCAGCCCCTGGCCCGCGCCACCATGGTGTGAGGCCACCTGGTCCCTCCTCTGACATCGCCCCTTCGCCTATAAAGACCCCCGATGGAAAAAACCTAAGTACCCGATCACTTTTTCAGAACACATCGCAATCCGCCGCCGCCGTCGACCCGAAGATCGGGAGGGTCCAGAAGCTCTTCCCGGCACCCTGCCGGAGCGGGGAATCGCCACCGGAGGTCTTCTTCATCGCCATGCTTGCCTCCGGAGCGATGAGTGAGTAGTCTACCTTGGACTATGGGTCCATAGCAGTAGCTAGATGGTTGTCTTCTCCACCATGTGCTCCATGTTTAGATCTCATGAGCTGCCCTACATGATTGAGATCACCGTTATGTAATTCTACATGTTTGGTTTGTTGGGATCCGATGAATATTGGTGTTTATGATTGAGTTGCTGTACTGAATATTATCTTATATTATCTCTATGTTGTTTATGATCTTGCATGCTCTCCATTGTTAGTAGCTATCTTGGCCGAGTAGTTGCTAGTGACTCCAAGAGGGGGTATTTATGCTCGATAGTGGGTTCATGCCTCTGCTTAACCTGGGGGAGTGACAGAAACCTCTAAGGTTGTAGATGTGCTGTTGCTACTAGGGAGAAAACAACATTCATATGCTCAAGGGCATATGCTTTGTTTACATTACACACTTTGCTTAATGCAATTATCTGTTGTTCGCAACTTAATACTCATGGGGTGTTCAGATTGATATCCCCGAGAGTGGATTATTAGTCATAGATGCAGTTGGATGGCGGTCTATGTATTTTGTTGTAATGCCCAGAGTAAATCTCATAGTGATCTTCTTGACATATCACGTTTATCTTTATTCTATCAATTGCCCAACTGTAATTTGTTTACCCAGCATGTGTTATTTATCTTATGGAGAGACACCACTAGTGAACTGTGGACCCCGGTCCTATTTCCATCATATTACTATCACCTGTTTACTTTACTCGCACTGTTTACTTTATTCGCATACTTTCACTGTTTTCCAGTCGATACGCTCATAACCTTTGTTTCAAGCAAACCGGTGAGATTGACAACCTCATCGTAAGTTGGGAACAAGGTATTTGGTTGTGTGTGTGCAGGTTCCACGTTGAAGCTAGCAAGCAAAGCTTGGACGAGGCGTCATATATAAATTGTCCGAAGCTGTCGCAAACTAGCAAGCATCACCTTCAGTCGTTTGTCTCTCCTTTCCAAGAACGATAAACCTTGGTTTCTAAACTGAGGGAAAACTAGCTGCTATACTCATCACACCTTCCTCTTGGGGTTCCCAATGGGCTGGTTATTCACCACGCATCATACCGCAAGGAGGAACATTAGATATATGATAGAAGCAAGATAATCCAATTGACTTGACTTGAGACAATATAATTGATGAAGATCCCTTAATTCTTCATGATATAGCCAAGTCTCCAATGCCCTCCAACAAACACCTATTGATCAAGTTTTGGAGTATTGGTCCCCAACCAAGTTGGGTCCTAAGAGGTTAGTCACAATAGGCTTGGCCACCCAAATGGTTCTTTTCTTGACACCACATTGAGTACCAACATATTTGGCAAACACATTGTCAACCTTATCCTTGCAAAGTGAATAAGTATCATCAATTATGATAGGGTTGGATGAGTTACCCATAGTGCATGAAGAAGAAAGGTAGCCCTTCTCACGGCATATGTAGCAAGTTCTTTTCTTCACCTTCTTCTCACTTGATTTCTCTACAATGGGAGCATTAACTTGATTCTTCTTGGGAAGCAACCTTTCTTCAACTTGAGGTTGACCATGGCCTTGAACTTGAGGTTGCTTCCCTTGTTGCTTCTCAACTAGTGCTGACAAGGGTATAGTTAATAGAGCCCGTTAGTTGAGTACCCCTGAGGCCCGTTAAGCTAGGCCCAATTGTAATGATAGTCGAATACGAGTCTTTACCGTATGTCGATATTGTAATCTGTATCGGACCCTACCCGATCCTCGAGACCTGGCCACCTATATATAGGGGCCAGGAGGGGACGGTGTAGGCCAGATTAAAAGCAAGCCAGGTTGAACACCCAAGTTTACTTTCGACACACACCTATTTCGACTAACTTTACCTTCGAGTTCATCCAGCGCCCTATCTCCCCGATCCTAAGTCCTTCATCTAGGACATTTATCGAGTTAACCCCTCGTCAATTGGCGCCGACCGTGGGGACCTTGGGCATTGGAATCATGAATTCGACGGCTTTTTCGCTTTTAGCCAACAGCAGTACAGAAGTCGATGAAAATCAAGAGATGGAGTTGACAATTGGAAGTTTAAACATCCTCATCGGACCGTCGGGTTCATCCCGCCTCTCGGATTCGACGAAATCAGATCCGTCGGCAAACAAGCACGAAATAGAAGAAACGTGGGAATCATCAGAAGACTCTTCCAGCGAGGTAAACTCGCCGGTCAGCTTTGACAAAGCACCAATCGCAGAAAGCGACAAAATTCGGGAAAATTTCGACTCAGAAGGAAGAGCGTGCCAGATGCACAACAACGCAAAGGACTTCGCCGTGGGGAGTAGCGGCGTCTCCAAAGTACATCAGTTATGCGTTATTATCACCGAAGCAGAAGAGGAAAACAACAGCGAAGGAAGTAAAAAGGTCGACAGGAAAGTCGGCAAAATGAAAGAACACAACAAAAAGGAAAAAGAGAAAGTCCACGTTTCAGCTGGCGAATGGAGAATGATCAAATCAGCTATCAATCATGGTACAGAAGTACCCGAAGGATCGAGAAGAGAAGTTCTAATGGGCTATCAGTATGCATTATACCAACACAGGAAGAAACTATGGGAAGAAAGAGACATGGTTTTTCAAGATAATAACAGTATATCAAGGGAGGAGTACCGGGAAGACTACAGTGAAGATTCAGAGTACAGCAGAGAAAGGCACGGAGACCCAAAGCACAATAGAGGGGTGACGGTGCGTAGTAGAGAAGAAAGGTACTCAAGGAGCCCTACCCCACAGCTAGAAGAGGAGGAAGACGACTTCATACAAGAAACGCCAGAAGCAGCATTGGTAGCAGCACAAGCATATTTACTAACTACAAGGCCAGAACCTGGGGACCCGCGAGAAGATATGCACCAAGCCGCGATACGAAGCCTTGGAATAGTAGAAAGCAAGATCAGGGAAAAAGGCCCAAAGACAAAGTCGACAAGCTGCAAGGAAAATCAAAAGGAGAAGTTCAGATACAACTTTGCAGACAATGAGTACAGCGAGTCATCAGAAGAGGAAAGGCGATAGAAGAGGAAAGAGGATGCAAGAAATATAATAGCGCAAGCTCGAGTAAACAAGTCGCGTCATGCTTGGAGGGAAGAGAATTATGAAGACGATGATAAAGAGATGGGTGCGTTATGCTTTACCCGCAGGGTTCGCAAAACGCGGGTACCCAAAGGATTCAAACTGCCACACGACCAGCATAAGTATGACAGGTCGCAAGAACCTACCCTATGGTTATCAGACTATCTGCAGGCAGTACAGATATTAGGGGGAACAAAGGCGACTGCAATGCAAAGTTTGCAGCTACACCTCACCGGTGCAGCACGGTCCTAGTTGAATACCCTCCCCAATGAATCCATCGGAAGTTGGGGGGAACTCGAAAGTCAATTCGCAAGAAATTTTCGTTCAACTTACAAGCGCCCGGCATCACTGGAGGAAGTTAAGGCGTGCATACAGAGGAAAGGCGAAACTCTACGTTCTTATATACAATGCTGGAGCATAATCAAAAATTCAGTAGAGGACGTCTCCGATGAACGGGCAATAGACGCCTTTACGGCCGGACTTCGTCGCTCAGATCTCGTGGAAGAAATAGGAAGAACAAGACCTACGACAGTAGCCGAGTTAATGGAACAAGTCAACAAATTCGCTGATGGAGAAGACGCATACAATAACAAAAGAGGACGTTCACCAGAAGTCGACAGAGTAAGCAGACAAAGGAGACGATACCGCAGCAGAGGTAACCAAGAAAGGCGAAGTCAGATAGCCGCGGGCTACGTAATAGAAGAAGAGGAAGGATATGACAGTGGGAGGTTTCAAGCAAAAAGAGTAGAAAAGTCGAGATACTCCGGTCCTTCGGCCGAGGACATGCTGTACGGACCTTGTCGAATCCACTACGCATATCTCGACGGGAAAAGAGTTTCAAATCATCAGATGAAGGATTGTAGAACATTCCTAAGGCCGCAAAATGCCATGGGCTCAAGCCAAGGAGGAAGGCAAGGAGAACAACACAGAAGTCAAGGATATCAAATGCAAAGGCTAGCAAGGCACCTAGAGTCAAAAGTTTACATATCAGCCATGATTCAACCGGTGCCCAGGTCAAAGAAGGAGCGAAAAAGCATATCCAGGCAAGTAAACCTAGCAATATCATCACCACCAGCTACCACAGAGTACCTACGGTGGTCAGACCAATCAGTCAAGTTCAGCAGAGCAGACCACCCGAAGAAAGTTCCCAGGCCAGGCCACTCGCCTATGGTTCTAAAGGCGCAAATAGGAGGGTACGACATCGGAAGAGTGTTCATGGATGCAGGGAGTGGAATAAACTTAATATATGCTAGAACCCTAAAGGCAATGTGCATCTCGCTGTCAAGTCTGAAGCCAACAGATTGCTCCTTCCACGGAATAGTACCAGGAGCCGCAAACTACCCTTTGGGAAGAATAGAACTCGATGTCTTCTTTGGCAGTAGCAGCAACTACCGAAGAGAGAAGCTGGAATTCGAAGTTATGGACTGGCCGTCACAATATCATGCAATCCTGGGGCGCCCAGCATTTGCAAAATTCATGGCAGTACCACACTACGCGTATCTTATGTTAAAAATTCCAGGACCCAAAGGAACAATCACAGTACAAGGGAGCTTTGAAGTAGCCAACACATGCGACAGAGAATTCAACAGGATGGCGCAAACCTTCGGCATGACAGCGGAGTACGAGAGGTTAAAAGGAGAAACCGATCATAATGTACTACCCAACGTTGGACGATCCCTGCCAGATCAGGCTTTCGACACATCTCGGGACTCGAAGAAAATACAGGTCCACCCTATAGATGCAAACAAGATGACATCAATTGCGGTGAACTTGGATCCCGCATAGGAAAGCGCACTCGTCGAGTTCCTCCGTGAGCGCTAGGAAATCTTCGCCTGGTGTCCATCAGACATGCCAGGGGTTCCTAGGGAACTCGTCAAGCACGCATTAAATGTAGATCCCAAGGCAAAGCCAGTCAAGCAGCCATTACGATGATTTGATGAACCTAAGAGGAAGGTGATAGCATCAGAGTTACACATGCTAGAAAATGCCGGATTTATCAGAGAAATCAAAACTTCAAGTTGGGTGTCGAACCCAGTCATAGTACCCAAGAAGAACACAGACGTACAAAGAGTATGTGTCGACTACACATCTCTCAATAAACATTGTCCAAAGGATCCCTTCCCTCTACCCCGCATCGATCAGATAATCGATTCAACAGCGGGATGCGCAAGGCTTTCATTTTTGGACGCATATTCTGGTTACAATCAGATTAAATTGAAGAAAGAAGACGAAGAAAAAACGGCCTTCATCACACCATATGGAGTGTTTTGCTACCAAGTAATGCCGTTCGGTCTAAAAAATGCAGGAGCAACTTATCAACGGATGATGCAAAATTACCTCGGAAGCCAAATAGGGCGCAACATCCAAGTCTACATTGATGACGTAGTCATCACCACAAGAGAAGAGAAATCTTTAATCAGTGACTTGGCAGAAACTTTCGACAACCTGAGCAGGTACAAGCTTAAGCTTAACCCGACAAAGTGTTCCTTCGGCGTATCAGCAGGACAACTTTTGGGGTTCTTGGTATCAGCACGAGGAATAGAGGCAAACCCAGAGAAGATTCAAGCAATCTTAACAATGGGGAAACCCACGAAACTACACGACGTACAGAAACTCGCAGGACGCGTCGCGGCTCTAAGTCGCTTCGTTGCTCGACTGGGGGAGAAGGCGCTTCCTTTTTATGCACTTATGAAGAAGTCAGATGATAAATTTGAATGGACAGAAGAAGCAGACGCAGCGTTTGCACAATTGAAAAAAGTGCTTTCCACGCCACCAGTGCTGGTCGCACCAAAAGAAAAAGAACCATTACTATTGTACATCGCCGCAACTCATCAGGTGGTGAGTACAGTATTGGTAGTCGAAAGAAGCAAAGAAGGAAAAGCCCATGGCGTCCAGAGGCCTGTATATTTCATCAGCGAAGTGTTATCTCCAACAAATCAGCGGTACCCGCACTATCAGAAGTTGGCATACAGTGTTTTCACAACTGCACGTAAACTGCGACAGTACTTTGCGGTGCATCCAATTATAGTGGTTAACGAAGCACCACTATCAAACATATTGAACAACCCTTCAGCAACAGGGCGTGTCTCTTTGTGGCAATCGAGTTATCTCCCATGGACATCACGTACGAAAAAAGGAAGGCGATCAAGTCGCAAGTCTTGCCAGATTTTATGGCAGAGTGGCTAGAGCTCCAAAGCACGGGACCACCAGACTTATCCAGTGTTTGGACAATGTACTTCGACGGTTCTAAGAGAGTTCAAGGTGCAGGCGCAGGAGTGGTCTTGATATCGCCTCACGGCAACAAATTGAAGTATGTCTTAAGGATGAGCTTTCCACAGGCTTCTAATAACGAAGCAGAATACGAGGCTTTGTTGCACGGAATGAAGATGGCCAAAGCATGTGGAGCAACTCGTTTAAAAATATTTGGAGATTCCAACCTTGTGGTACAGCAAGTTATGAACAGATGTGACACAATCAATGACAACATGATGGCCTACAAGAATTTATATCATTATCTCGAAGGAATATTCGACGGATGCGAAGTCTCGCACATAAGCAGAAATAGTAATGAAGAAGCCGGCAATTTAGCAAATATCGGGTCACAGTGTTTACCCGTGCCGTCCGGAGTATTTTGGGAAGAAATAGTAGAAAGATCAATAAAAAGCGGGAAAAGCTCGACTACTGCAGCAGACTCGGGGGCTCCGTCGGAGCCAGAGGAGGTCATGATGATAGAAGAAACATGGATGCAGTCATACCTTGCATACATGCTAAATAAACAATTACCAGAAGATGCAGTGGAGGCCAAGAGGATAACTCGAAAATCGAAGGCGTTTGTCGTGTTGCAGGGGAAATTATACAAGAAGAGTATTGCCGGTGTTTTGCAGCGTTGTGTAACACCCCAGGAAGGACAAACAATATTACAAGACATACACGGTGGAGTGTGCGGCCATCATGCTAGCAGCAGAGCAATAGCAGCAAAGGCTTTCCGAGCAGGATTTTATTGGCTAACAGCCATCGAAGACGCAAAAGATATAGTTCGAAAGTGTGAAGCGTGTCAAAGATTTGCATCTAGACCACATGCACCAGCAGCAGAGCTACAAACAATACCATTGTCTTGGCCCTTTGCGCAATGGGGCCTCGATATGGTGGGAAAGTTGCACAAATCTTGGCCAGGAGGGCATGTTTACATGCTAGTGGCAGTCGATAAATTTACCAAGTGGGTAGAAGCGGCCCCGGTAACAACTTAGGATTCGACAGCAGCAATCAGCTTCATCAAGTTGATAGTATTCCGTTTTGGTGTACCATACAGCATAATCACAGACAACGGAACAAACTTCACTTCAAAGGAATTCAAGAGTTATTGCGAAGGACTAGGGATCAAGCTCAAATTCGCATCTATGGCGCACTCGAAGACAAATGGGCAAGTCAAAAAAGCCAACGGCCTGATATGTAGTGGGATAAAAAAGAGGCTTTTAGCACCTCTCGAGAAAGACAAGGGCGCTTGGGTAGAAGAATTGCCCTCCGTTCTTTGGAGTCTAAGAACTACGCCTAACGCATTAACTCAAGAAACTCCTTTCTTCCTGGTCCATGGCGTAGAAGCCGTGCTTCCAGTCGAAATTACACATGAGGCCCCAAGAGTGACGGCATACGATGAGACAACATCAACAGAAGCACTGCAAAACGATGTCGATGCACTAGATGAAGCAAGGGATAAGGCATTAGAAAGAGCCACGCAGTATCAACAGAGCCTACGAAACTACCACAGTAGTCGAGTTCGTCCACGATCCTTCGTGGTGGGAGACCTAGTTTTGCGACTCAGGCAAGACAGCTATGGCAAATTGGAGTCCCCTTGGGTAGGACCCTACATCGTCACAGAAGTAATACCAGGAGGAGCATATCGACTACAAGACAAGAAGACGGGAAAAGACGAGAGCAATCCATGGAACGCAGAGCAGCTACGACGTTTCTACGCATAGACTACATCTAGTGGTATAATTAAACTCGAGTTCACTTTCTGAACCCAGAACATGAGGCCATAGGTCGGGTTCTTTGGGTTGAACTCGACAAAGTTGTACAAGTCTTTCTACTTCTCCGCTCGGGGGCTTCAACCCTCGGGTCGTATGAACGAAAATTCTATCGCGACATGGAGATCTTTTTCACTATAAGGTTGTACAAACAACCCGATAAATACTCAAACCATTTGGTTCACAAACGAACCCGATATTCTTCATACTAATTGGTTCGCAAAGAACCCGATATATCTCAAGCATACCTCAGAACAGTAACTTGTTTTCATGGTACTAGCAAAACCATCAAAGTAGAGTACGAATATTCATTACAGATAACATGGCGGCAAGGACATTGTCAAGCGAAATTACATAAAAAGAAGATCCTAATGGAAGTGGACTTTAGCTTCGTACTTCTTCTGGCACAGGGTGTCGTCATAGATCTTCACGTCGAACTTCGACGTGCCGATGTGAAAGTCGAAGGCCATGAAGAAGCCTTGGTGGATGTCGTGGTCTTCTGCAAATTGTGACCAGCCACCCCTCAAGTACTGCTCGCCATCGCCGTCATACCAAACTTCCACCTCGTATGGAGTCCCACTGCCAGACTGTTCACAGAGAACCGCTTCCCGCAGCTCCCGCCCATCCATGAACTTGGTGAAATTCAGCGACAGGCGCTGAATCTCACGGCACTGTGCCATAGCAATGAAGAAGAAAGAAAAGATTTGGGGAGGAGCAGCAGGAGCATTGGAAGCAGCAGGAGGAGGAACGCTTGAACCTGGGGCAGCGCCAGTCACTTTGGGCTTATTTTTGCTCCCAGGTGGGCGACCGGGACGGCGCTTGGCTGGAACGGCCAGTGACGACCCTGCGGCGGCCGGAGTTGCGGTGTTCTTGTTCTTGCTTCCACGAGGGCGACCTCGACCTTGTGGCGCCACCGGAGAGCCAAGGTCCAGACGGGAACCATCTGCATCAGCCATGTGGACAAAGGAAAAAGCTAGGAAAACCCTAGATGGAGGGAGAAGATGATGCGGCGGAGGAGGAATCTGATTAGGGTTTTTACCCTTGCCAGAGGGTGCTTTATTTATAAGCACGTATTATCGGGCCCCCGTGCTAAAGCAAGGCCCGTAAACATATTTTACAATAGGAGTTAAATTCTGCACACAGCAGACGATAATACCAAAGAGAAAAAACAAGAAGAGAAGACTATGGTCGCAAGATATGAAAACCTCGACTTGGACTCGGGGGCTTGCAAACAATAGAAGTTGACAGGAGGAAGAAGAACTGAACTTTGAGCCTATGCTTGGTTACAAGTATCCAAACATAGCCTCGGGGGCTACTCCCATCGGGAGCGCTGAGCGCGCACCCGATAGAGGATGAGACAATCAACAGTGCAGATGAAGAAAGTTTGTCATACAAACTTCGACAACATAGTCGACAAAATATAAAGAGATTACTCCCATCGGGAGCGAAGAAGTTAATTTAAAGTCCGAAATTCTTTTGATTTTATCAGTCAACAACTTGGCTGCGACATAAGATTCTCGAGTTGCGTTATCGCAACGAAACTTGAATGCCGTGATTTATCACGAAGGTAAGACCCCGGGATCCGTCCTGTGTGGCCTGGTATACGCACATGGATGCGCTCTGCTGGTATGTATCCGTATCTACGACGCGAAGAAAATCCTGGTGGACGCACTGGGTACCCTGAGAATCACTGGTATTCATTCTTTATAAGTCCTAAATGCGGCAAACGAGTGGGTTTGACCGGTATCCCGAATTCAAGTCCAAGGGGATTGAATTTGAAGTAGGTGGCAAGTATCTGTTCCGGCAGTTAACTGACCTCTTGATCCGTCAGAGTTGTCAGGCTTGTTCATCAAAACCCCTTGCGAAAGAATATCATGAAAATAAGTCGAAAGACCAAGTCGAAGATTTGAAGATAAGAAGAAGTCGAAGAATTGATCAAGTCAAAGATTTAAAAATTAGAGATTCAACCCGAATCTGCAATTCTGGTAGAATCTCAGGGGCTACTGACAAGGGTATAGTTAATAGAGCCCGTTAGTTGAGTACCCCTGAGGCCCGTTAAGCTAGGCCCAATTGTAATGATAGTCGAATACGAGTCTTTACCGTATGTCGATATTGTAATCTGTATCGGACCCTACCCGATCCTCGAGACCTGGCCACCTATATATAGGGGCCAGGAGGGGACGGTGTAGGCCAGATTAAAAGCAAGCCAGGTTGAACACCCAAGTTTACTTTCGACACACACCTATTTCGACTAACTTTACCTTCGCGTTCATCCAGCGCCCTATCTCCCCGATCCTAAGTCCTTCATCTAGGACATTTGTCGAGTTAACCCCTCGTCAAGTGCCTTCTTCTTCAAAGGGCAAGATCTAACATGGTGCCCTTCAATCTTGCACTTGAAGCAAACAATCTTGGCCAGATCTTTGACTTGTCCTTGGCCCTTTTTCTTCTTGTCAATCTTGGACTTCTTCTTGTTGTTTGAGATAAACCCAAGTCCACTCTTGACATTGGGGAATTTTTGCACACTCAACATATTGTCGAGTTTGGATTTCCCTTCATGACTCTTTACTAAGTCTTTCTTCAAGGAAGTGACTTGGGCCTTGAGCGCTTTGATTTCCTCTACATGGTTAGTAACAACACAAGTACTAGAGGAAGTAGAAGCTTCATTGTTAGAGCAACAAGGAAATGAAAGTAATTCATCACAAGATGTAGCAATGTTATGAGTGGATGAATTACTAGGACTAGCACAAGGCAATATGGCATTTTGAGAAGTAGTGCAAATGTCCACATGAGGCTCACTAGATGTTACCTTTGACATAATAGCCTCATGAGCTAATTTTAGTCTATCATGTGAAGCTAGAAGATCCTCATGGGAGCTAGAGAGCTTTCCATGATTTTCTTCCAATTTCCCATAATTGCTAGTTAGCAAATCAAGTTGAGCCCTTAGCTCAACATTCTCCTTCAAGATGGATGCTTCACAAGAAGTAGAGTTAGTAGCACAAGCATCATCACTAATGGAAAGCGAAGAAGGCAATTGAGTAAGCTCATTTGAATTTGAAGCTTTAAGTTGCTCATGCGACTCGGTTAGAATGATGGGCTCACTCGAAATGACCCTAGAGTCATTTTTAAGAAGCACAACATTCTCAAGGAGTTTAGCATAAGTAACTACAAGCTCTTCATATTTATTTTCAAAATCATTTGCCACCACAAGAGTTCTATCATAGGATTTCTTTATTTTAGATAATTCTAAAGTAAAGGTCTCCTCAAGAGATTCCTTGGTGATTTGTTCTTCTTCAAGAGCTTCTTTTAGATCCGCGATCTCATCCGCGTAATCACGGGCATGACCTTGCATTTTAAAAATGGTATTCTCATGCTCCTCAATAATTTTATTGCTCTCGGTGGCAATAGCCAAAATCTTATAGAAGTAAGAGCAAGCAATTTTATTCTTACGAATAGCATGAAAAAACATTTCACTCTTCTCAAATAAAGATTGAAGATCATCATCTTCTTCTTCATTATCCTCATTCTCATCATCACTAGATATATTGGGTTCCAAAGTAGGAGTTACCTTTGAAGCCCTAGCCATAAGGCAAATGTGGGAAGAAATAGATGATGATAAATAAATACTTGAAGCTCCAAGTGAGACCATGTCTTGACCAATAGAATTTCCAGTTTCCTCTACATTGTTAGACACACAACAACTAGAGGAACTAGAGGCATTTATATCACGGCAACAAGACGAGGTAAGAATATCATTATGAGATGTGTTCAAGGAGCATACACATGATATGCAAGGACTATCAACACAAGCATGTAAAGCATTTATGGTGCTAGAAGTGTTTAATTCCAAAGATGAAGCATCACAATAAGATAGAGATGAATGATCATCACAAGTAAGCTCACTATCAACATTGCAATTTCCATCACCACTCACCATAGAGTTACCTTGTGTCTTGCTACACTTTGGTGAAGTGGAAGAGAGTTCATCACGACCGGAAGTGGAGGGAATACAATTATCCTCAATAGTGTTGGACACATCATACTTTTCTTGAATCTTTGTCCAAAACTCATAAGCGCTACAGAAAGGCATGATTGCAAGAATAACTGCATTGCTTACAAAATCAACAAGCACATTAGAAGCTCGAGAATTAAGATAAGAGTCTCTCTTCTCCTCTAAAGATAGACTTTGGGAATCCTTAGGAGGAGAGAAACCTATATCTAAAATTCTCTCTATATTTGGGTCCATACCTCGAAAGTGGTTAAGCATGCAAGTTTTCCATATATCATAATTAGTGCCATCAAATATAAAAGTGTTATTGTGCACTAATTCCCTAGCCGACATCTTTGCTCTCAAGGCGATGAAGCCTAAAATGAGAGACCTCGCTCTGATACCAATTGAAAGGACAAGGATGTCGCCTAGGGAGGGGGTGAATAGGCGATTTAAAAACTTTTACGAGTGGCTTGACAAATACGGAATAAAACTAACGTTTAATTTGCCAAGCATACAAAACCTAAACAAACTAGGTTCACCTATGTGCACCAACAACTTATGCTAGACAAGGTAAGCAACTATGTGATAGCAAGATATATAAACTTCAAGCACGAAGGCTATCACAAAGTAAATTGCATAAGTAAAGGAGCTCGAGTATAGAAATAACCGAGGCACGCAGAGACAACGATGTATCCCGAAGTTCACACCCTTGCGAGTGCTAATCTTCGTTGGAGCGGTGTGGAGGCACAAGGCTCCCCAAACGCCACGGAGGCTCACCGTAATCTCCTTGAGCCCTCCCACCAAGATGGAAGACCCGACCACTATGGGACACTTGAGGGCGGTCACCAAACCCGTACAAGCTTGGGGCAATCTCCACAACTCAATTGGAGGCTCCCAAGAATCGCCACTGAGGCACCACAAAGCTTGGGAAGATCTCCACAACTTAATTGGAGGTCCCCAAGTAATTGCCATGGAGGCACCACAAAGCTTAAGAAGATCTCCACAACTTAATTGGAGGTCCCCAAGTAATCCACTAAGCCACTAAGCCGTCTAGGGTTCAAGAACCCAAGAGTAAAAAGCTCAACAAACTTTTCACCACCGAATTTCCGAGGAGAACTCAAACCGATGCAACCGATGCAATGGCAAGAACACAAGTGCTCAAATCCTTCTCACTCAAATCCTACCAAAGCAACTAATGCTATGGAGAGATATGAGAGGAAGAACAAAGGAAGAAATCCACAAATAACTCCAAGATCTAGATCCAATGGGTTCCCCTCACAAAGAGGAGAAAGTGATTGGTGGAAATATAGATCTAGATCTCCTCTCTCTTTTCCCTCAAAGATATGCAAGAATCATGGGAGGATTTGAGAGATGGGCAAGCTTTCCAAGGTCAACAATGGAGGAAGAGAGAAGGAAAAACGAGCTAACCCAAGCTTGAAGAAGGAGAGGGGTATTTATACCCTCCTGGAAATGTAGCCGTTGCTGAACTGCAGGGCCGGATATTCCGGTCCAAGTTTGGACCGGATATTCCGCCCTCCCCCCCCCCAAAACTGCTAAGGACTTCGCGCGCGTCATTCAGATTTAAGGCCGGATATTTGGCCGGATATTTCCAAAAGTGGGCCGGATATTTCGGTCACCCCTGAAATCGGCTAAGGACCAGAAGATGGCGAGGCGCGCGTCATTCAGATTTAAGGCCGGATATTTCCAAAAGTGGGCCGGATAATCCGCCCAGGAAGAGCGAGCAATACGAAAATAGCGATAACTTTTGCATCTGGACTCCGTTTACGATGATCTTGGGCTCGTTGGAATCACCACAATGAGATCTACAACATCATCCATAGAAACATCATAGTCCGACAAAGGAGGATGCAACCAAATGATAAAAGGTTTGACTTAGCTATAAAGATGAACCGGTAAAACCTCCAACACCAAAAAAATGCAATAAGTTTTCCATACGAAATCCGTTTTTGGTGAGCTTGGGATTAATGTCAAGATAACCACAAGCTCTAAAACCTCACATAGAGAAAATCCAAATAAGAACTAAGAAAGATGATGCAAAGTATGCAAAAGTTTGAGCTCTCTCCGAATAATACGAATAAGGTTACTCACTCGAGAGCCCCTCTTGATAGTGCGACTATCGATCCTAAAACCCGGTCTCCCAAACACTATGAGACCGGGAAGAAAGAAAACCTATCAAGATCAAACCTTTGCCTTGCGCATTCCAGTTGAGCTAGACGGTGACAATCTTGATCTTCTGAAGTTGGACTACCTTTCTTGATTGCGCTTGCTCGGTGAAGTCTTGCGGATTGCTCCCCAATACTTCACTATGGGAGAGACACTTGAACTTGCGCTTCGACTTGATCAACATTGCACTTAAACTTCTTCCTTCATAATGATGATGTCTTGAGAATGCACATGAGAGCTCACCCCATCTTATTCCTCAAGACACACTCTATATAGGCTCAACTCCCTTGATCATCACATAATCTTCTTTATTTGCATCTTCTTACAACCTTGAAACCAACATATGGCTCAAGCGTTGTCTACGGACAAGTCCTACAAATATAACTCGATGCAAACATTAGTCCATAGGGATTGTCATTAATTACCAAAACCACACATGGGGGCAAATGCTCTTTCACCTTGTCAGTGTCCTTTGTCCATAAGAAGGTGGAGTTCTTCTTCAGAAGATCAAACAGAGGTCAA
This sequence comes from Dactylis glomerata, assembly GCA_007115705.1. NCBI lineage: Eukaryota > Viridiplantae > Streptophyta > Magnoliopsida > Poales > Poaceae > Dactylis > Dactylis glomerata. The sequence continues at coordinate 3,283,357 of QXEO01000537.1, read as the reverse complement.
GCAATGATGCCAAAGTGCTTTACAAATTTCCTATAATATCCAGCTAGACCCAGGAAGCTTCTGACCTCCTTACAGTTGGCAGGTGTAGGCCATGTCTCTACTTTGCTGATCTTGTCAGGGTCTGATGATACCCCACGGCTGTCAATCACATGACCTAAATAAGCTATCCTTTGCTATCCAAAAGAACATTTGGATTGTACCTGCCATTTGTCTTTCCTGAGAAGGTGAAGGACTTGGCGCAGATGTTCTAAGTGCTCACACAAACTGGTGTTGTAGACTAAGATGTCATCAAAGAAGACCACAACACATTTGCGCAAAAGTGGTTGCAAAGTTGCTTGCATTGCTCCGAGAAACTTAGCTGGAGCACCTGCCAAACCAAATGGCATTACTGTGTACTCCCAGTGACCAGTGTGTGTGTCTAAAAAGCTGTTTTCGCTTCCTCTCCCGGGGCCAGTCTGATCTGGTGATAGCCGGCTCTGAGATCCATCTTGGAGAACCATTTAGCTCCTGCCAACTCATCGAGTAATTCGTCAATGACAGGTACTGGAAATTTACTAACCACAGTCATGGAATTCAGTGCCCTGTAGTCCACACACAAATGCCAGGTGCCGTCCTTCTTTTTCACTAGAATGGCCGGGGAAGAAAACTGACTGGTGCTTTTCTGAATAATGCCAGCAGCAAGCAGTTCAGCTACTTGTCTTTTGATTTCTGTTTTTAGCTCTGGTTTATGACGATAGGCTCGTAGATTCACAGGCTGGGCTCCCTCCATGAGTGGAATCTGATGGTCACAGTCCCTCCTGGGTGGCAGAGATGTAGGTTCCTCGAACACATCTTGAAATTGAGATAACAGTGACCGAACCTCTGTAGGAGTCACTTCTTCGACGTACAGAGTAGCGTCCAAAGCATATACATGTACCAGATAGGCCACTGCTCCTTGGCGACACACTGAAGCCAGTTCCGCAGCAGAAATTGCTGAGCAGTGTGGTTGGGCGTTGCGATGACCTTGCAATTGTATGTGGCCTGTTGATGTCGCAATAGAGAGGGTTTTATGAATCCAATCTATATTGGGATTGTGCTGCTCGAGCCAGTCCATCCCTAGAATCACATCAAAAGCTCCCAGTGGCAGATTTTTCAGATCAGTAGAAAGTTGATGTCCCTGAGAAGACCATTGACAGCCTGGTAAAAAGGAATTGCACTTGTGTTGAGTCCCATCTGCAACATTGACCTGACAAGGCCGAGGTAAAAGCTGGCTGCCTGGAAGAAGTTCGGCGAGTTGCTGATTGATAAAGGATGTGGAACTGCCAGAATCCACCAAAATGAGAACCTCATGTTTGCCGATGAAAGCATGCAACTGAATCACACCAGAGTTGTCTGCTGCTGCTCTTGTCAGTGCATGGATAGAAATTGAGCAGGCTGTCTCCATCTCCTCTGAACCTGAGTCTGGAGCTTTGCTGCCTGTTAGTTCTTCTTGGGAAAAGAGTTCCAGAAGTTCCTCCACAACATTCATTTGCACTGTCTGAGGACAGGTATGTTTGGGTCCCCATTTTTCCCCACATTTGAAACACAAGCCCTTGGCCTTGCGATAATTGCGCAAGGCAGTCAACCTGCTGGTATTGTTCTGTCTGGCAACTTCCATGCCCCGGTTATCTGCAGCTTGACTGACATGAGTAGGAGTTGATGAGGGAGCATTTACCGTTGATGCTCGTCTCGGAAATGTAATGAACTTGTGTTCCAATCTCGGTGGAGAAATGCATTCGCCCTCAGTGACCTCTTCCTGGAGAAGTGCTAGAGAGCAAGCAGTGTCGAGGTCGGTAGGTCGTTGTACCATGACCACTGCTCGAATGTCCGCCCTCAGTCCCTCGACAAAACGAGTAAGAAAATAATATGGGTGAGTAGTATCCGAGTAAGAAACCAAATGGTTCATCAGAACGTCGAATCGTTCAATGTAATCTGCGACAGTAGTTGTTTGTTTAATGGAATAGAACTGTCTAATGAGGAGCTGATGACGATCTCGGCCAAAATGAGTACAAAGAAGCGATGTGAATGAAATCCAGTCTAGTGCGGCTATTTTCTTCCGCACGGACTGAAGCCAAATGCCAGCGGCACCAGAGAAGTGGAGAATCGATATTGGAACTCAATACGATTCATGAGTGGAAAACATTTGGAAGTATTGTTCCGCAAGAGTGATCCAGAGGTTTGGGTTATCGCCCGAAAACGGGGGAAAAGGAAACGCAGGAGCATTAGGACCTAATCCCGCGATGATATGACTCGACAACACTAATGGATCTGCGGTGGCCGCTAGAGGATGTTGCAGAGAGATTGTACCCATGACCGGAGGTAGCGACGGCGGCACGGTGGCCACCGCCGCAAGACCTCCGGGAGAAGCGCTGTCGCCGTGGCCGAATTGCCCGTGGATCGCACCCTTGTTGACGAAGGGGGCGCGGTGGAGGCGCCTGGTATCTCCGATCCACTCGCGGCAGCCGCCAGCGACGGCTGCGCGCACTTGAGATCCGTGACCGTAGCTTGCAGATCGGCGAAGCGTGCTTCCAGATCCGGCTTCCAACCGCACAGATCGGACAGCCGATCGGATTGGTTGGTGATCTGCTGGACCAGCGAGTCCTGCTTGTGCATGACGGCGTCGAGGCGGGTGTCGACGGAGCGCTGGAGCTGGGCCATGTCGCCCTTGAGCGAGTCGAGGTAGTCCTTCAGCGCCGGGTCCATGGTATCGATGAGACGGCGGCGATCCGCCGTGTAGCGACGAGTATCTCGAATGGTGGAGGGTGGGCGAGTGGGGATCGGCTGGTCTCTGATACTAGATGTTAGGATATCGGTGGGGAATTGTTCTCGATACACTAGTTCATCACAGATTCGGGATTACAAGGTAGCATAGAAAGGAAGAAATCGATCTACCCTATTACAAGGAGTAGCCGCCGTCGTCGTTCGGTTCGTGATCCCAAGGATGCCTTCATCTTCTTGGCGTCCAGTACTTATCCTGGAGGAGACGACGCTGTCAACGCGTTCACTCGGGCCCGACGTGACGACGATTTGGTTGGGCCAGCCTTCTGTCGCCCATTGTCTTCAGAGTCCCTCCTGTCAGTAGCAGTGCTAACACTCAAAAAGCTAAATGAATTATATTCAAATAATACTGCTTTAAGAAATCTATTTTCTTTCAAATGGAGGATGTTTGCTTGAAGAATTTCAAAGTTTCAATTCATTAGAGATGCTACACACTATATCGCAGGACCAGTTAATTCGATTACACTTCTACATAGTTCCAATTATTTCTTGAATGGGAAAAGGAAATACACAGCTCATTTTGCAAGATGCGGTTTGTTATTTAACTGCTAGCTAGCTAGCGACAAGGGCAAGTGGTTCAGATGGGATCTATCGGGGTGGGCCGGGCGAGCAGTGAACTGTACAACTCGAGTCTGTTTCAGAAAGGAGCCAGGCCCACTTGCCAGTGAATTGATTAGTTCCTCCGAATACTACCTTGCGTTCGACAGCGAGTGCTCTAGACGCATATCACTTTTTGGCGTCACCTCACCGTGTTTGGTTTGATTTACGCTACCAAACCAAACGAAATCGTGGCAGCCGTTTAGGTTTCACATATTGTACCGCGTGGTGTCTGTTCGAAGACACATATTATCTACTGACTTTTCGTGTGAAATGAGCATTTTTGCCGACATCTAGATGTTTTGTCATTAACAAACACAAGGAATTCTCCTATGGAACCATAAGTCATCATACCTAGGCGGCCAGGCTTTGTCTACTTATCTTGATTTTTTAGAAAAAATGACACTTAATTGATTATAAAAATCATTACACAAAGTCTGTCGGACACAATCCAGGGAAAAGATTCTAAAAGTAGAAAAAATAAAACTCTCCGCTAAGTGGGCTAAAATGTGTGCCAACTCGTTACACTGACGATGAACATGACTAAACGAGATCGACTAAAAGTTTCTAGCTAAAGGCTTGATATTTTGAATGATGATGCCAACAGAGCTTCGATAAGCCGTTGTAGAATTGATCCGTTGAATCACAGAAAGCCACTTAGAGACACCCTGCAGTTTGCCAAACTCCTCATTGCCAGCAAGGGAGACAGCGCGCCGCACAGCCAGCGCTTAAGCAAGTTCTGGTGCTGTGACCTCATATATAAAGCTCGTTGCACGCAGCAAGACATTTACCGAGGTGGTTCCTGATCACGACACCAACTCCCATCTGACGAGAGACATAGAAAATGGTTGCATCCGTATTAATCTAGACTGAACCTTCCGATGGCGCTCCTACAATTCGCTTAAATACCCTTTAAAAAAATATACTAGTATGATAGAGAATTTTCAATCTAGTCAGAAGATCATGGAATTTGTGAAGATATCTTAGAATTATTCTGTCCAAACTTAGCTTAGTAAATGAACCATTGAGGATTTTATGGGATTCAGAAGAATACCCTCCAATCCTCTCAAATACACTATAAGTAAACAAGACCTCAATTTTTTTGAAGTGGGGAGTCCTGAGCCTTTGCATCAAAGTGATGCATATGGCCTTTATTTTATTATTAGATGTCCATAAATATGCAAGTAATATGTCTTATAATTCACGGGTCGCACAGGATGGCCACATGAATGAGCCAACGAAAAATGAAACATGAAATATGATACTTTTCGGGTTATCTTGTCTGAGGACTTTGTTCTTGTGTTTCTAGTGGGGTTTTTGCGTTGTGGTGATCCATGTGTCGAAAGAGTTGGCAGTTGTTACATGTTGGAAGAGTTTGTTGGTCAGCTTAAAGGCTCAGGTAGTTTCATGCATTGAGAGTAGTTCGCATATGGCTGTGCTGTGATTTTGCTCTAGTTTTATCTTAATCGATCGGACAATTCTCTTCTTCTCCTTAATTAATAGAGCGAGTAAAGTTTTTGCCCTGTTTAAAGAAAAACTTTGCAACGTTGGATAAAATCTACTGGTGGCGTCGGACTATGTGCTCTCTTTTCTTGCGATGAATTGGACTAGGTACTGTAGTACTGTACTGTCCCTGCTGCCTGGCTATACAGCACAGCTGTTCGGGATATATTCTCGATCTGTACCTACTGCTCTAATTTGGAAATCTAGTCCGGCATTTAAGCCAACGGATCAGAGCCAGATCTATGGGTTACGCCAGATGAATAATTTAGGGTCCCTCTGGCTCTTGAAACGCAAATGTGCGTACTGCTTAAGTGCTTATTAGTCAGAAAGTTTGGTGTGATCTTAAACCGAAGCAGCGGTACCAAACGAAGCAAATACAGGCAGGATATGGAGTCACATCACATCACATGGTAACTGGGGTTAGCCGATCGTCTCGGTCCATGTCTACGCTCGCCTTTCTGCTGTAACCACTCTACCCAGGCAGCTGCCCTCTCGTCGTGTGAAGTTTGCCCTCCATCCGTATCCATGAAGGTCGATCGAGCAGGACAAGCGCGTTTGGATGCAGACAAAGTCGTTGTCTATCCGGCAAGCAAAGTAAATATTTTGCATGATGATGTTGTCTGCCTACGTTGCCGACTTGCCGTGATGAACGTACTACGAGTTCAGTAAGTCGTGGACAGTGCGAGCCTGCGAGGGAACCGTACATTCCTAAGTGTTGAGAAATAAAACATGTGATCAATTGTATGGGAGGGATGTCTCCCAGGAGGTGTCTGTTGGGGAAAAGGTGTCTCCCCAACACACCCCTTCACCCCTGTATATAAGTGGGTCTTCCACAATGCAATAATACAAGAGTCTCATTTGTGTCTCTTCCTTTGTCTCTTTACTTCATACTACAATACGTTATCAGCACGCTCGAACCACTAAGTTCGGCCAAGATCGAAATAAGATTGTGCGATGAACTAGCAACGTCTTGGACATCCTGAAGAAAATCGATTGATCGCGCATCAATATTCATGCTGTTGCATGCAACCCATCCAACCTTGGACGCATTGATTGATTAGTTTAATCTATTATGTTGGAACGATGAACTAATCATTGCACTTGTTGTCTTATGTCTTCTAATCGCAAGAACATGCAAGTGACGGTTGCTCCGAGGACAAAGGCGGAAGGTGTCATTGGCGATGTCTATGGAAGCAAGGCTATCTTCGGCGTGGTGCGCTCGTCCTCGACATCTGCTCCAGATGGCGGCGAAGGCCAACACGCACGGCTGCGGCGATGCCCGCGACCACGACCGTCTGGCGTCCGTCCGAAGCACAACGAAGAAGTGCTTGGTCTTCATGACCGATGGTGTCTGATGCGGTCTTCACGGACGGAGGCGTCCTATAGGCGCGTTTCTACGGCGCCTCGGCGGCGTGGCCTCCTTCATGAGGCCTGCAGCGCAGAAGCAGAAGGCCTGGCGCTCCAGCCCGAGGCGATGGTGGCCGACGCGCTCCCGACCCGGTATGGGTGCTCGTGCGCGGCGGCAGCCAAGGGTATGCGCGGCACTGCTCAGCCCTTCGGGGCCGCGGCGGCCAAGAGCAGCGCTCGGGGCAAAGCCTAGCCAACGGTGATGCACTACCATGGCCGTCGACCTCGGAACTCGACTAACTTTGCCGGTCGGTTATTCCTCTTGAGGAATTGCAACCGCACGGGAAGAAGAGAAGGATAATTCTATCTCTTTGGCAATTTTACAAATCAACCATAGGATTATTTAATAATCCTGTATAAGTCCATATAATTTCTGGTTGAGCCTTGGGCTTACTGAAATTATAATGGAGCCATTGGGCTCGTTTGGACTTGGCAGTTTAGCCCTCGGGGCTTTTTATTTTCAGCACTTCAACCATATATGGTTGTTGTTATTTGCCTTTTGCTTTAGGCTTGAGACAAATATACAAGATGGATCATCGGATCTTGCTGAATTGCATAATAATTTATTATGCATCATTTTATGTCATGTAAAATGACTGTATTACATAAGTAATACTGTTGCAAAGCAATATGTGGAATCCATCATTCATATAGAATATGGAATTTGCTTTCAAAGTTGGATTAACATATGGTAGTAAAGTGTATGACACTTGCCTAACTATCTTAAGTTTGTGTTGTGAATCACAAGGTAATGGATATATGGCATCTACTACTTAATTGTAGATTATGCACCATTACCGTGAGGTCTATATGTCATTGTGATATAACGACTTCCTTCAATTTTGCACACAACTTATGGATTGTATTATGGCAACGAATTAATTTCGTTCACAACTGTGAGGTCTACACCACCATGTGGTGATTACCTTCAATGTGTTTTAGTTAACACAAGGTTGTGAGAAGCTCCATAAGAGAGAGGTCTACACTACTTGGTAGTGATTATCTCCATGTGTATAAAGCAAAAGTGAAGGCACAATAGTTATGGCATGGTTATCATAGAAACAAAATAATTTTTGCTCTCAAGTATGATGTCTACACCGTTATTGACTACCTTCATGATGTTTTTCAAATACATGACGACTTCATAGCAATTGTCATTGGTTGCCACATACTCCAAGAGGAGTGTATTCCAAGACATTGGTGGTGATTATATCGCATATGGTGCTATGAAGAGAAATATGCAAAATGCTTGCATATGTTGGTTATTACCTTCCACGCATACGTAACTTGTGAGACATTATCATAGCTGCAAATTAATTTTCATGCACAACTGAGAGGTTTGCGCCACTTCATGGTGACTACCTTCATGTGTTATATATAACATAAGGTTGTGGAGGCTATGATCGATGAGAACTGTCCATAAGTGTGAGGGACCAGTAGGTGGTTGACGCCTCTATGTGTTTTAAGGAAATTAAAGGTTTATCCCTTTTGAGGTGATTACCTTTAATTTAAAGATATAGACCACATTGTGGTGATTATCTTCTTGTGGAAGGTTTTCCCTGTGATTCACTAAATCACCATGACCATGATTATGTTTAGCCATAGCATTTTCATCCTACTTAATTTGCTGAAAGTAAATTAATACATGAGCATTTCATGCAGCATATGGCCGACCTTCCTTTGGAAGGGAATGTGATGCGATGACATTAGGTTGGAGAATTTTTAACATGGTTCGTGGACATATTATGTCGACTTCTGGCCTTGTCGCCATAGAAACTCCACCTGTAGAGAATGTCATGGCTATTTCTAAGATAGCTAAAAGAAAATGCATTTTTGCATGTATGTGGCATCGCAATCAAATTGAGTATTTAGTGGATAATGAATATCCATATGCCCTTTGGGGGACTCCCTTGCAGAGAGATATGTTGTTATAAGCGCAACACGAATGACAATTCATTCGTAGTCGAGACTTCAAGTCCGTTGAGGCTTATAATTCTGTTGCCAATAAATCAACACCGAGTTGAGATTACGTGATAAGGTAATTTTGGATCCAAGTCTGATTGTAAATCCTTATTGCACTTTATGATCTCCTATGATGGCAAATAGAAATGCCATCTTTATTTTAGGCTAAAAATATGATGAACTTCTTATGAAGATTCATCAGGTTCGCCCAGCGGGTGTGACACCATTGCCTGAAATTCATGCTGGTGCTTTTAGTACTAAGCGATTGAGTGGTTAGAGAACCACGAGGAGTTAAACATAAAGTGAAAACCAAATGGCAAATAGACATGGCATATGTATCTCAAAAGGGAATGGATCATTTATGATAAAAATGATCGCAATGACAAATGGGTGGTTGTACAAAGTATCGTACCAATGATTACCAATCTGTTAAATATTGGGTTGAATCATACCACCGAGTCATTGGCAGGGCAAATGATTCAAATGGGAAAGTTTTGAAGTTCAACTTCAAAAGGAACAACTAGGAATTATTCTGGTATGTAGATGGAAAATGACTCCTCTACTTTGATGATACGCTTGTGGATGGTTATTCCCAAGATATTTTGGAGGACTCTTGTAGTCTCCTGGTTATCCCATAATATCATGAGCCTATAATTGTACTACTACATGTAGTATAATTTGCAGCATCTTGTCCCTCGGACATGATTGTTGAGAAAATTGAGTGTATGAATCAGTTCATACTCAATCTTGTTGCGTACACAATAATTTGCCATCCTTTGTCATTATGACACATGGAAATTATTGACAATTTCATTGGCCACAACTTAAAAGTTGCAATATTCCCAATAATCATGCGATTTTTATGAGCACTGCACGTGCCATAGGGGAAATAATTTTAAGGCACTCTCACCTTAAAATTTGAAATGAGCCAGACATTATTCTTGAAAGCATTCAAGAATATATGTGGATTACTCAGCCATGTATGGGTTATGTTGGTACTTCATGGTTTTACTAGACACATCTATAAGATGGTCGTAGGTGTGTATCATTCACACAAAACCATGTGTTTACTGAATAGAGTGCTCAAATTGACGAATTTAGAGCAAAGTATCCTAACATGGGATAATGCCATGGAATGGAAATGTTGTTGAATTTGATTCACAACCATTCAATGGTTAAATTCAGTATCTGTACATACCCAAAATGGTTTGGCTAGACTTATGAAAGAGAGTCAAATTGCATGGCCAATGTTGCAGAATTATGATTTGCCAACATATTGTTGGTGGTAAAATGCGGTTTCACACACCGCATACTTGGTCTAATTAAGATCAAATGCATATAATATTGCATCCCCTTGCAGTTTGTACGTGGAAATTAGTGAAGTATTTCCCATCTGCGGTAATTCGGTTGCATACCGAAATCACCACCCCAGTATACATCATAGGGCTTCACATATATTTGGGATCTATGTGAGGAATAACTGTGGTATGATTGTTAATCCGTCGAATACCTTAACCCGAACAAGGGAGTTACTGTAGCCCGTATGCTGATTGCTACATGCAATAAAGACATTCTCTGGCATTAGGGGGAGATGAGTACCACAAAGAATGCCATTGAATGGATAAGAAATGTCATAGACATTTTGTCCACGTACTTAAGAATCTGAACTAGAGGTTCAGGTTATGAGAAATTTGCAGAATATTGCAAATAATCTGCCAAATTATTTACTGATGACAAAGGTGTAACCTTGGTCAAGTACTAGAACGAGTGGAGGTACCTAATAAACCACTCGTCCCCCAAATGAGAGCAAGAGGGGGAGAATTCTGGTTACTTGAGACTAAGTTCTCATATGTTTCTGTTGAAACAAAATAGATGGTCTCCTCAGTCAGTAAATTTGAGTCAACCTTGAGTTGAGTGACAAAAGATGAATGTGTATCATCCATAGCCCAACACTAATGTGCACAAAAGTTTAAGTGCTGGGAGATCGGAACACCTTACTCTATTGTTGTGGGAAATCACAAGGAGTTAAGAGGTTATAGAATTCCACAAAGGATATTGATTCATGAGAATCGTATATGAGAAAGTCTACATATGTCGACATATATTTCTTCTTGAGAATTGCTAAAATCCTTTTGGGCCCTGAACCAAAATCCATGGAAAGTGTTGTTGCACTTATATTGGTTCAAATGAAAGGAAGCAATTGAAGAAGAGTAGAGCTTGCTCATCAAAAGAGAGGTGTTTACAATTGTAAAACCTGCTCCTCTTAAGTATCTTCCGTAGGGAAGAGAATTTTTTTTCGTTTGGAAACGAAAATAAATGAGGTGGTGAGAAAAGCGAGGCTTGTAGCATAAGGGTTTCCGCAGAGACCTGACATCGATTACGATGTTGCATACTTTCTAAGGTATGAGTGGAACTATGTTTCGATAAAGAATGTTATTGGCAGTACAGATCCATGTGGTTGATGTGTGTAGTAGCTACATACTCACATGGGAAAGTAAGTTTGAATATGCATATTGGAGTCGCTGAAGGACTCAATATTCTGAATCCAAACAAAATCGCAACATGAATGTATGAAACTTCTGAAGTCATTTTATGACTTGAAGTAGTCGGATAATTGTGTGGTACGACCGACTAAGCGAGTTCTTCCTTGATAAGGATAACTCTAATATTGATGATTGTTGATGTGTATTCACAAAGAAATCCTTAATTGGATTTTACATCACATGTGTGGTGTTGATGATCTTATCATCGATGCCTAAAGGACATATGGATACACACAATCATTTTTAGATGGAGATTTGGGTCAAACCAAATTGTGCTTAAGTTTGTAACTTGAAGCATATTCCCCCAGGAATAGATGTATATCAGTCTTCATATATCTAGAAATATTGGAGATGTTCAATATAGGTATATGACATCAGTGACACATAAGGTCATATTATACCTAGTATTGGGATACAAATCCTTTTATAGGTAGGGGAAATGGTGGCATGATAGCTGGACATGAAGTTCCATATCTAAGCACCATCAGAGCACTCAATTATCTTGCAGAATACGTCAGGCCTGACATAATAGTTGTTGGCAAGTTATTGAGAGTGCAATTCCCCAAAGGGTATAAGATTTGTGTATGGAATATTCTCAGATATGTCCAAGGCACAAAATGTCTTGATTAATTCTATCATGAAAATCAAGATCGGACCATGGTGTGATATACGATAGTGGCTAATTATGTGATCCCAACGGTGCCATATCAAAGACTGGATTTACTGGAAGAGTATTCTGAAAAAATTCTTCTGAATAGACTCTAAATGAGTCCTTCCGATGATCACTCTGCGGTAATTATTTAAAGCATCACAAGATGTGTATGGCTTTGCAGAATGATTGGTCACATGTGAAATCATGTGGAGGTTATCATTATCTACCAAGATAATGTCACTTGTATTGCTTACGAGTTGTATTCATCCTCATGAATTACAGAAATATAAGAGGATAATTTGCAAACAACCTATTGTGACATTCACAATATCTCTACCAACGTTTATATTTCAGAATTAGGTTCGTGGAATTGGTATGGGATAACCTTGAGGTTTGCAATGTTCAGGGGGAGTAAAATCCCAAGTTATAACTCGTTGATGATCTCCCGATCACTGATATTGTACTCTTTTTCCCTTTATGAGTTTTCCCTAAGGTTTCTCATATAAGGTTTTTAATGAGACAATACAAATACAAGTGCGGACATATGTCATATGGTTTCTCCTTATATTTTTCCCACTGGGTTTTTGAAGGAGTTTTCGATGGCATATTGTTATAATATTTCTCCTTAATTTTCCCATAGGGTTTTTAGGAGAAGTTTTTGGATTGCAATATACAGATGACGAATTGATCAAGGGGGAGTGTTGAGAAATAAAACATGTGATCAATTGTATGGGAGGGATGCCTCCCAGGAGGTGTCTGTTGGGGAAAAGGTGTCTCCCCAACACACCCCTTCACCCCTGTATATAAGTGGGTCTTCCACAATGCAATAATACAAGAGTCTCATTTGTGTCTCTTCCTTTGTCTCTTTACTTCATACTACAACACTAAGGATTCACCAGAATTCAGTGCCAAGGCCGTCCAGCTCGAACGTGACAGCCTATGCTACGAAGGGTCAGTGATAGCGAGTAGTAGTACGTACCAGCTATTGTGCAGCGCTCCCTCAGCTCATCAACACTATTTTCCGATCGGAGGAAAGATATCCACCGGCACCAACTAAATTTGTAGCCGTTAGGATGTCGGCTGGGTCGTTTTTGAGCGTGACAGACCCTTTTTTAAAATTGGGATCAGGCTTCCATACCGGCGTCTCCAAAACGTCGGTTCTAATTTTTTTTCGAATTCATATAATGCAAAACTTGACATGATATTGCATTCAAGTCTCAAATATGAATTGACAGACACGTTAAAGCCGCCGACAGATGAGTCGGCATTCCTCTCCGCCTTGGCCTTCTTGGTGCCGGTTGGGCGTCCCGCCGTGGTCGGCGCCGCGGGAAGTGGCCCCTCTTCACCGGTCTTGCCATCATTGAGCGTGAGTCGAACTCGATCCCACTTCTTGTAACCCTCGAGTTTTTGTTAACAATGCATCATGGCAAAGTCTTTGTCCTCATGAAAACTCGCCGCCGCGGTCGTCCTGGCTAGCGCTGTAACTCGCGAAAGACGCGGCCTTGGCGAGTTCCGTGTCCTGCTGGCGCTGAATGTGGCGGTGCTAGTTCTGATCCGCGGTGACGATCGCACGCCGGGTCAGTTCCTTCGCCCAATCCGCGCCGTACATGGTGGGAGGCTTCACCTTTGGCGCCACCAAGCGCGGCTTCTTCATCGTCGTCGTGGCCTCCTTCGGCGGCATGGTCGTGGCCGGCGGTGGCGGCGGACGAGGGCAAGAGGGCGGTGGACATGGGAGGGCGGCGAGGCGGCAGCACGAGGCGTGCTCTGTGCGAGGGGCAGTGGGAAATGGACGGTAGGTGGAGGAAATTAGGGGGAATATCGGGGAAAAGCGGCGAGAAAAGCCCGATGACACTGGCAAGCGAGCCCTAGACATCGGATTGGAGCCGTCGCGAGTTGCCGGCGCTCCCGATAGGAGTCGGCACGGTAATGCCACCTCATTTATTGGGCTCGCACCCGCGCCGGCAGGCGTTTGGGGCCACGGGTGTGGCCGCCTTTTGGGCCCCGAGCCCAAATAACACGCCGACGACGTTTTAGGAGCCATTTTAGAGGCGCCGAAGGAATTCAGGACACCCCCTTGCCGTATGTGTTCTCCAAAGGAATGAAGGATACACTGAGCTGTATTTAGCTATAGCTTTTAGTGAAGGTACGGATAGCTGGCTGGACCTGTGATGGGCACACGAAACAAACAGCACAACGATGGTGCCGCTGCCTTATCCACTTCTCTACTGGCTCGAGGCCTCATCGTGCTGGACGCTGGTCGGGTAGGTAGCAGCAGCAACAGCACAAGAGCGGCATTGTCATCAGGCACCAAGCCCTTATTATCATCATCATAAACCAAGGTACTCCATCTCCATATGACAACTGATGCTTTACATCGCTCGCTAGCCAGCACAGAGGCTACGGTATCCACAAAACTAAATCTCAAGAAAGGCGCATACACAGAACTGCCATGCTGACTTATGCGCCGCCATCTACAGATGCGGACCAGGACGCCAGTTCGACAGAGAGAGCCTACAGAACTGAAGGTGCACGCGGTCATGGCCATGCTTTTCCAATCCTGGGAGCCCATGATCATGTTTAATCTAGGCTGAGACCCTGGGAAAACCATCAATGCGAGGACGATATATATGCAGATTTTTGCTAGTTGAGTTGCACGGTCCAGCCCATCGAGTCCTCCACCTGGCCCATCTGGAGGCTCGTTAAAGAAGTGTATAGTTGCTGAGACACGGCACCAACTCCGTGGTTGCCAGCGTACTCTATCCTGCAAGGCGGAAGCCAGTGGGAGTTACAGCTGATATATGGGTTTTGATTGAAATACACACAGATTTCAGCCAAAAGCTCAGCTCTCAACAAACAAGAGTTCAGTTTTACCTTTTCCCTTGGTATGTAATGCTACCCACGGGAGACACTACTACAGCAGTCCCTGTGCAGAACACTTCATCAGCATCAAGCAGCTCGTCCACCGACACAAGACGCTCCTCGACCTTCCAAAAAATAAAATACATGCAAACATATTACACAGGATTTGAGAACAAGTGCAATGATAGTCAGTGCCAGTTTCACATAGTTTCAGTTGGCAGTTCTGAAGAGCATTTTACTTCTGATTAGATAGACATCATTAGGTAAAACAAACTATATTTAAATCCATCAATCACCACATAGCTATAGCTCAGAGCTAAGTAGAAAGATATTCTTGGTACAATGAAAGATGTATGCCCCTATTAATATTCACAACTAAAGGAGAAGGATTGACGAATACAATAAAATAACATGGATTTTTGGCTCCTGAGCTTCAGCTATTGTATTATTTGGAAAATTTCACAAAGTGCATTCACAAGTAGAACCATTTCCACTATACATTTCAAACATGCCATGAATCTGCGGATTATTAAAGAACTCTTCCATTTGAGGGGTGCACAAAAAGACATGGTGATCTATAAAAGCAAACAGTACTGCTACTGTTTGCTATTCTACATCACCACATTTTGATTTTTTTTATTGTGTATCTTACAAACGGGAGCTTTTTTCACGAACATTGGCATATTAATTGTGAGTCCCCCAATATACTCCTGGGAATTTTCGGAATTTTTTAACATGTAAATGTACTTTTTAAAATTTCCTAACACTGGAGCTTTGGATCCCAAAGCAATAACACACTTAAATATGGTCTCTCTTTACTGCTCAATGCTACTGTTAACTGGTAGCTATCAAAGAAAAAACTGAAAGGCATCAAAGTACTGAATCACAGGAAAATATCTAGACAAAACAAACTAATTGGTAACAATCCCGATTGTCGATTCAGGAGATTGACAAATAGTACCTGGAAGCCTTTGCTCAGAGCAACATCAATTATGCTTTTCCTTGTGATGCCCGGCAAAATTGTTCCTTTTATTGCTGGAGTTGAAATAACATTGCCCTGGTGCAAATAGCAGGAAAATAAATAAAGATATCTAAGTTACAAACAGCATGCATGAGATAGCCCTGAAATGTGCTAAAATGACTAGCTTTAATCAAAATCAGTCTCATCATTCTGGAGATGGTACAGTTCTGCAACACTTGTTAGAAACCAGGATGATAAGACAACCTTGCCAAATCTAACAGGTGTAGATCAGCCAGATGGTCCTACATCCTGAGGAACAGTCCCGATGCCACTATACTACTAGAGAACTAGGGAATCCAAAATTGTTATCTATTTTTAAGGAGTGCTGATCTGCTGACCGATCCCACAAAGTAATCTCTTCAAAGGTATGAAATCCATTCTTATCAGCTCATATTCTGCAAGTGGAGGTGCCATGCTAATAGGTGTTGCTATCAACCACATGCTCCTAAACAACATATATGTTTTTGGTTACCATAGTTGCTTTGGCAGGCACATATGTGTTTACGGAAAAAAAACATTTTGAAATCAAGATATCTATTCCAGTTTAACCATTTCCATATAATTTATTTTCACTACTTTTCCTTTTACCAACATACAAAAGACAAATTTGTCATAGAAGCAAAACATGTTAAGTTTGAATTGAAGATGGTACTATGTTAGCTAGAATGATCTATGGTCACCATAGTAGTAGCTTTTAGAACTAAACAGCATTACCTTAGCATACGACGATGTTTTAATCCAAAATAGCAAGCATAACTGACAGTGACAGCGATGTCTTACCTTCACAACAAAAATATTACACGAAGATACTTCTTCAAGATACTTTTTGTGAACAGCATCCAAGTAGAGAACATCAGAATAGCCTTTCTCCTTTGCAATCTTCTGAGCCATCAAGACCTATGCAACACAAAGAACTGATGCTGATAATGAAGAAGCAACGAATACAAGTTAAAGCCAGTTAGCTTTAGCTTTTAAAAAGGAGAGCAGAAAATGTTTTCCATCATGGATATCAACTAGTGAAAAGATTGACCACAATTCCAGGATATAACCCATTACATCTTCATTATATAGGTTGCCTCAATGAAAACAAGCAGGAGATAGTGCCCTTATGGAAGAAATGAGCATTTACTAAGCCTGGGTGCGGCCTTATATGGGCCTTTTGGTGCGGGTCATTGCTTGGATTCATTTGGATTGGATTCTAATGGTTTGAATGATAAAATGGAGTGGTGCATTTTGGGTTCATAGAAAAAACGGTTCGGAGCAGTGCTGTGCGGTTGGATGCCAATGATGCTGAGATGGCTCGAGCCCATGGGTTGAACCCGTTTCCAGTCCACAGGAGTGAGACTTGAGAGGCGAAGTTCCTGATTCGCTTCAACCGCCGCCGCACTTCGTGCCCACCGCCGTTGTCTTGGTATCGCACGCCTCCGGTGGCTTGCTCGCTGACGAGGTCGCTCGCGTTGGTGTGCACGGTGAGCCCGCCATCCGCGCGTACGCGGCCGACATGATCGGCGCCGACGGCCGCACCAAGCTCACGGACTCTGGGTGTGCGAGGAAGGCGGGTGGGCCGATCATCGGCGGCACTCTGACGTTAACATGTGGGCGCTAGCATCGAGATGGCCACCAGCGCACTCTAGAAAACCAGCAGGGAACGTCTAGCGCCAGCTATGCAGAAACGAACGGGCCAAACCCGCAGGTTCAATCCACAATATCCATGCGGTACGGTTGCGGCTGAAATTTCATATGGTGTGGTCCGTTGTGGATTAACAATGCTAACTTTTCGATTGGGCTGGACTGGGAAACTAGGGCAAGATCTTTCGGTGTGGGTTGGATTTGGTGCGGACCTTGTCCCATTCTCAGGCTGAGCATTTACCACCATAATAGATAATAGATAGGCTTTACTCCATAATAGATAGGCTTCACAATATATTTTCTAAGACCTAAGTAATTTTTTTAAAATAAATTTGAAGTCCCAGCAGGCAGCAGAGGAATTTGACATGTGCTAGTGAATGCTAAAACGCCATAACTACAGAAGAAAATACAACATGTCTCAGGAGGGATGATTTTAATTATCTAGGCTATAATAGTCCACTATCAAAAATATCTCCAATGACATCATTCCCTTCCAAGTATATGCTACCCTTTAAGTTTTTTCATTTCGGATTAGCAAGATTAAAATAATTGTGCTGAACTGCTGATGTCATAGCCTATTCAATCAATATAACATTATTCTTGTATTTTGAACTTTTAACATTGAAATCCCAAAAATTATCAAATCAAGGCGTAAGAAAGATTAAAAAAAAAGAAATTCCGAATGCAAATTTGCAGCATTGTCCTACAGGCAGTGGAGGAGCTCCAGCAAATAAGTTGGGTGGGCCACAAGGAAGAGAGGTAGCAGATTAGGCTATTATTAGAATGTTCTTTATCAATACATAGGCAAAAGAATCTTTATTTCAGCTGGGTTGGGCAGGCCATAGCCCAGGTTTGCCCTAATTAAGCTCCGCCAGTGCCTACAAGATACAATGTTGCATGCCGATGTTGTAGATTCAAGCTAAAAAATTATAGAATTACCGAGGCATAATTTCCGATGGTCTTCACACCTCCAGTTCCACCAGGGGTGGCCCGATGAAACTTATCTTCAACTATCAAATTTATTGGAGCTAATCCTTCCTGTAGATAGAACTAAACAGATTAACCGGGAAGAACATCATAAAAAATGGAAGTCTAAAATATCTCATGAAAACAGTGAACAAACAAGCTTAAAATTTTGATACAAACCTTAAAGTAGTTCCCAACAGGGGAAGCGAAAATAATGAATGTATACTCAGGAGCAGGTGCCAAACCAAGAACAGCACCACTCCCCACAAGTAGTGGCCGAATATACAAAGAACCTTTACCAGTAGGAGGCACCTGGATGCATAAGATATTTGATAAATGATTAAATTCTGCACATAAACACTGGCATAGCTACTATGGAAGTGATCCAACATTTTAGACAGAAGACTCACCCATCTCTTGTTTGCTAAAACGGTTTGTTTTACTGCATCCACAAATTGCTCGACCGGAGGTGCAGGCATGCACATCCTCTCGGCACCAGTTTGCATCCTCATCGCATTTTCCAATGGACGAAACAATAGGACGGATCCATCACTTTTCCTATACGCCTTTAGGCCTTCAAACAATCCCTACAAATCAGAACCGGTAAAATTTCAGAACAACAAGATTTAGGCCTTCAAGACGTTGCTTTAATCTACCAGAGACATGAACCAAGGAATTTCTACCTCCCATACAAACCTGTCCATAATTTAGGACCCCAGAAGATGGGTTCATCTCTATGGGGCCAAACGGCACCATTTCACCCTTGTCGAAGTTCCCATCCGGCCCACATTTAGCGATATACATATAGTCAGTTTGCACTAATCCAAATCCAAGGTTCTCCCAGTCCAAATCAGCAAACTCTGATGTCTGCCTGCTAACCAGTAAGAATGGCATCAGTACTATTTTAATGCTACCAACACAACGTCCCAAACAATCTAGAACAAGCAAATTATTGTGCCCTGTGTGCACGCTGTATGGTATGGCACAGTCTAACAAGACAAGAGGTGCGGTTCAGAGCGGAAACCACATACATGTAGTTACTTGCTAGAGAGGCCTCGCATCTTCCCATGCCTCGAGCCTTTAGAAGCGGAAGCAGTGACATCGAATAAAGTCGATTCTGAATCTGCATCAGCGATAAAGTACCACACATCAGATTATTCAATAAACATCAGCATAAGAAAGAGCAACGGTTCCTTACTTTCCCAGCTTCAACTCTCAGAAATCCTAAAATCCTCCTCGAAATAAAGGATTTTTAAATCCCAACTTCCAATCAAATCGTCCATCTTTATCCAAAAATATTCTAAACGTCTCCACGAATCTACAACAGAAGCTCGTATAGGGCCGTGCATAGGAACGCCAGTGAGAGCTGAACACAGACCTGGATAGACGGCGTCGACGTCGGCGACGAGAGGCGTAGCGGCCTAGGCCGCCGGCCGGCGAGTGGCGCCGCGGCGAGCAAGGCGCCGTGCGAAGCTGTGCCGCAATCCATGTTGCACAAGGCTCGTTAATGGGAGCACACGCTGGCTCACGGGGTCTAGGGTTTCGCGGCGGCGGCGGCGGGGCGGCGTACGGGCTCAGATGGTAAAGAGGAACCGAGGAACACAGACGACGACTGCCAGATCGGATGGGAGTGCTGACTCGCTGCGCGCACGCAGAACCTCTGAGAGATCCAGGTCACGTGCAACTGACATTGGCCCCCACCAAACGGGGGTCCACATGGCAGCTGCGACATTTTGTTATCTTCCTTGACATACAGCCGTTACCGGACACGAAACTTTTATCCACCTGTTTCTATGTGGGCCTCACAGTAAATTTCACAGAAAATTACTCTCCAACAGAAAAAAGGTTGTTGGATAATTTCGTACATTACAATTTAGTATAAAGTTATATGAGCTCACCTACAACTTTTTTCGATCGGAGGAAATACCGAGCCTAGTTGACAATTAAACGCTAAATTGTCGTGATTTGTGCTAGCATTAACCTCAAAATTAGGTGGGTCCAAGAACTTGTGATAGTCCTTATCGAAAGTTTTATTTTAGAGTAGTGTGCCTTTCATTAGACATGTTTGTTTTTGTTAGTGATTTGTTGTTGATGACATTGCTGTTTGACCTCTGGTATTTTTCTTCTTTATTTTATAAGGAACATCATGTTTAACTTTGAGATGAGGTTATCTTTTTCTTTTTCTAAAAAAGATATCATGATTGTGCATACTAGTCTGATACGTGCGTGAGGCTTGCGCTTGCGTGTGCAGTGTTTCTTGGAATAGAATAGACCAACTCGACTGTACTACTAGCTTCATTCATTATTCAGCCGAGCAAATGAAATTCAGAAGGGTTAATAGGATAAATGTCACTACAATTTCTGCATATTTGAGAAACATTACTATAACTTTTGAATTTTGAAAAACGTGAATGAAATTCTCTATACATTCTATAAATATTATTACGCCTATTTAGACACATATATTGATCAATATACTCGTGTTCTTTTGTCATATATATACCTCTATGCATGATGGGCTCCACCTAAATCATCTTAGATTCTTAGATGAGACCCTTAGCTAAAACAAAGGTTGCACAAAGCCGCCATTGTCTACCTGCTACCACACAACAGTCAAGAATCGGAGGGCCAGTGCACCAAAATTGAACAAAAAATTGCTATAATGAGAATGAAGTTCAGAACAGAGAACCACAAATTGAAGATTAAAGGGCACTTACAGGCATACAAGGATAGAGGGTCGTAGTCGTCATTAATGTCGGGTCATCTTCCAACGCGCAGACCATGCTTCGACCTTGGCAAGATCCTCCTTGCCACCGGTGCCTCTACAGCTGGAGCTAGAGCCACCGCAGTAGCAGACCTTGGCAATGCTTTCGCTTGAGGTCGGCTTCTCCCTGGCGGTGTGGGGGGGGGGGGGGGGGGGGGCTTGGCGGACACCCTGGCGTCGTGGTGCGCGATGCGGCGGAGCTTAACAAGGTTTCGCTCGATGCGTCCCCGCAGACGGAGGAGCTTGGCACGGAGCACGCCCATGATCTAGTGCGTCTCCCGTGCCCAGTAGAGGAGCGTGTCAGTGATGTGCGCTGGTGGGTTGACGCAGTCGCCGAAGGCGAAGGCCGCTGCCGGAGAACCGACAAGGACTGAGACTGATTCTGGTGGGGCCCATCGTGTATACTATACAACTAAAAATACAAAGTATATTGTCTATATTATGTGTTTAAATGGATGTAATGGCATCTATCAAATATACAAAGAATTATAGTCATATTTTTGCAAAGTTGAAAGTTACAGTGAGCGTTTCTCAAATACGATGAAAATTGCAATGAGTTTATCCAATTAACCCAATTGAGAAACCAGCCCATCAGCCCGGCCCGAAACAAGACGGCACCTCATCCCCTTCCTCCCCAATCCAAAACCTCCCACCTCGGAGCCGGCAAGCGAGCTCGCTTGCCACCCCCACCCACTCTCTTTCTCCCATGGCCACGGCGCCGCACCTCGCCTTCCGCCTCCCATTCCCCTTCCCTTCCACTTCCCGCCCGCCGCCCAGAACCCTAGCCCCGCCGCCCCCGCGCCGGGCCCCTCTGCGCCTCGCAGCGGGCCGCCGCTTCCGCCCGCCCACCGCCGACGACGAGCCTCCCGAGGCCGCGGAGGACTCGTCCCACGGCCTCAACAGGTACGACCAACTCGTTCGCCACGTGGAGCGAGCTCGGAAACGGCAGCAGGCCGACCAGCCGGAGGTCACCGCTGACCACCCGCTCTTCTCGTCCCCTCCCTCGGCCGGCGGCGGCGGGAGCTATGACCCCGACGACGAGTTCTTCGACGAGATCGACCGCGCTATTGCTGAGAAGCGGGAGGAGTTCACGCGGCGCGGCCTCATCAAGCCGACCCCAACCCCGCCTCCGCCGCCCGAGGCGGACGACGGCCCCGCCGACGAGCTCTCCCCCGAGGAGGCCCTCGACCTCGACGATATTCGGAGGCTGCAGGGCCTCAGCGTAGCGTCCGTGGCGGGCGAAGGGGACGAGGAGGAGGAGGACGGCGACGAGGCCTTGCTGCCGCTCGACGACGATGACGAAGGCTTCGACGTGGCGGACGAGCTCGGCCTAGAGGGGCCGAGGTTGCGGCACCCGGCCTTCCGCATGACGTTGGCCGAGCTCCTCGACGAGAGCAAGCTGGTCCCGCTAGCCGTCACCGGCGACCAGGACGTCGCGCTCGCGGGGGTGCAGAGCGACGCCACCCTCGTCTCCACCGGAGACCTCTTCGTGTGCGTGGGTGAGAACGGGCTTGCTGGGCTCACCGAGGCCGACAAGCGCGGCGCCGTCGCCGTGGTGGCCGACCAGGACGTGGACATCGAGGGCACCCTGGCCTGTCGCGCGCTCGTCATCGTCGACGACATCGCGGCCGCTCTCCGCATGCTCCCCGCCTGCCTCTACAGACGGCCCTCGAAGGACATGGCTGTCATTGGCGTCACTGGGACGGACGGGGTCACCACCACGTCCCACCTCGTCAGAGCAATGTACGAAGCCATGGGTATCAGGACCGGCATGGTAGGCGTTCTCGGTGCCTATGCCTTCGGCACCAACAAGCTGGATTCGCACCCTGCTGCATCAGCTGATCCAATGGCCGTGCAGAAGCTGATGGCAACGATGTTCCACAATGGCGCTGAAGCTGTTGTATTGGAGACGACCACTGATGGGATGCTGCCATCAGGTGTGGACAGCGAGATAGATTACGATATCGCCGTGCTGACCAATGTTAGGCATGCCAATTTGGAGGCTGGCATGACATACGAGGAGTACATGAGCAACATGGCCTCTCTCTTTTCCAGAATGGTGGACCCTGAGCGCCATCGTAAGGTTGTAAACATCGATGATCCAAGCGCACCATTCTTTGCCGCCCAAGGAGGGCATGCTGTCCCTGTGGTGACATATTCATTTGAGAACAAGAAGGCTGACGTGCACACTCTCAAGTACCAGCTTTCCCTGTTTGAGACGGAGGTGCTGGTACAGACGCCGCACGGAATCCTCGAAATCTCATCTGGGCTGCTAGGGAGGGACAACATCTATAACATCCTTGCAACTGTGGCAGTTGGTGTCGCGGTTGGTGCGCCGTTGGAGGACATAGTGAAGGGTATCGAAGAGGTGGATGCAATCCCAGGCCGGTGTGAGCTAATTGATGAGGAGCAAGCCTTTGGGGTGATCATCGATCATGCAAGGACACCAGAAGCTCTGTCAAGGCTTCTTGACTGTGTAAAGGAACTAGGTCCACGACGTATTGTCACGGGTATGACAGTTTCCCTCATAGTTGTCATTAAACACTGCTTCCACGAAGTTATATCGGCTTTAAATTGTTAATCTGTTGCACGCTGTTGCTGTTTCTGTTCTGGTTGTGGAATTACAGATTGAACCTCCTGCTCTGTTGTTCTATGTAGTTATTGGATGTTGCGGTGAGAAAGAAAGAGGGAAGAGGCCGATGATGACAAAGATCGCCGCCGAGAAAAGTGATGTTGTTATGTTGACATCCGACAATCCAGCAAGTGAAGATCCCTGTATGGTTCTTAGTATATCTGGTTATGAGATCATAATGTGACTAAACAGTAAACACACATGAGTGAGCTGAAGTTTTATACAATTTTTCTTGGTCTATTCTGAGCAGTGGATATCCTAGACGATATGTTGTCTGGCGTAGGATGGACCATGGAAGAATACTTGAAGTATGGTGCAAATGATTATTACCCACCCCTGCCAAATGGTCACAGACTCTTCTTACATGATATTAGAAGAGTTGCAGTGCGAGCTGCTGTTGCAATGGGCGAGCAAGGCGATGTTGTTGTAAGTTTTCTATGAAGATCTTCACTTTCAGGAAACCTTCACTGTAGTCCTTAGTCACCATCCTATGTGAAGAAATTGTTGAAATATGCTATACTTGAATACCCATGCATAAGATTTTGTGTAAACAAAAGCTTACAGAAGCTGATCTTGGATCTTCTCTAGTTTTGAGTATGATTATTTCAAGATCTAATACCAATCGCGTCATGTGTCTGCTTCGATCTATCTGATCTGTGTCAGAAAAATTTATAGTAGGTTGCTGGGTTACTACGCCTTGACTCTCTAGACTTTAGGTGTTAACGTTATTATAGGTTTGCTGCTAATCATTTTCCACCTGTTATCCATTTTGATCCTTATTCCTGACGAATTTGGTTTACCCTTCAGGTTGTCACTGGGAAAGGGAATGATACCTATGAGTTGGAAGGAGATAAGAAGGAGTTCTTTGATGACAGGGAAGAGTGCCGCGAAGCACTGCAATACGTTGATCAGTTGCATCGATCTGGAATAGACACCTCAGAGTTTCCATGGCGGTATGTTTCGTTCTAAACCACTGGGCTTGTTCCCTCATGACTCATGTGTATTTGCTTGCTACCATAAGGTTGTGCCCTTCCAATCACTTCACCTCGCCTCTTTTTTTTTCATTTCCTATAAAAAGACCACCCTCCACCAAAAACTCCCAAAGGAATCACGCGCTGTAAATTTTCAGAACCCCAATTCGCGTCATCTACCTACCTTGCACCTTCTGATATTCTTTTTTAGTATAACTTAACCTGAATGCATTTGTATTACATCAGAGATTTGGCTGTACCAGTTTTCTCTTTTGCAATGTTGTTTCACATGAAACCACCAGATTACTCATCTTGTTTCTGTCTGTCTGCCTCAGGTTACCAGAAAGCCACTAATTGTGATGTACCCAAGATGGCCGAGCTTCTTTTCCCAGTCATGAAGCAGCAATGGACTCCCAATTTTGCTAGCATAAATTTCTCAAAGATAGGCTAGCCGATCGAGCCAGGCAAGAAATCTGACCCAGCTTGTGCTCAAGGTTCTGACCTTGGTTGCTAACAGCTAACGAACAACTAGCTTATGATTATCAGCAATAAAAACTGGAAAGTAGATAAATAGATGGCCTTGAAATTTTGTCTGTGATTATCAGTGATGCATATTTCTTTTCTGATGAAATCTCCAGGCAATTAAGACATGTGCATTTTCAAGTGTAGGTTTTTAGAATTATTCTGATATCAAAAGTTCTTTCCTGAATCTACTGTTCATCCCCTGCTGACTAGAGCCACTTCGCCCTTCTTTAATGTACGCTATATTTATATGAAACCATCTGTTTGTTCTAATTCGAGTCTTCCGCAGAGATAGGCGAAATGACTCCCGAGATGAACAGCAAAATGGTTAAAAGAAGTGTCAACAAAATCTAAAGTTATCTACACATAAATGTTCATGTCTTCTACATGCTTGTAATTTTTGTCCAAAAAGGTTTTTATTATTCCCTGAGAAAACTATAAATTTTGATGTCTATAAAGGTAGAAAAGAAAATAAACAACAAACTTGCTTCTTTGCACATAGTGCAAAACAATCTATTTCCATGACACTTTACAAGCACATAAAGAGGACTAGAACAACTATATTTATATTTCTTTCAAATAAATTTGACGTTTGGAGAACTTTTTCACCTGGGATCTCCTTTGTGTTTATCGTCTTGTATAGGAGTTTAGGGGCAAAACTGTAACTGAATACGCCAGTTTACTTTGTGCCTGTAGGGTCATTTAATAGTTCCGGACCACATCACATAATGCGAATGCCTTCAACTCAAAATGTTCTCCAGTCCTAAACCCTATCAAGCCCATGATTACGGAGATTGACGACTTGCTATCCTTGTCATGGGAAACGATATGCCATGACGGCTACTTCGACTGTAAAGACAAAGCCTTTCGGTGCGACGACAAGGTGACGACAAGCCTACAACATTCAGGCTGAAGTTGTACCTGCTCGCGGGTTCAGTTTCCCCTATTCGTTGCAATATCGTAGAATTCGTTATCATTTACTTCTCGATGTTTCTCTACTCGTGCATCTTGTGTAGATGGTAGTTTATGGATTGCATTACGAGGAAAGTGGAATTTTACATGGTTGCTTGCAACAGAATGAATGTATTTTGTATGTCCGATGGAGAAGGTGAGTTGTTCAATTTTCGCAGGAACTGATGTGTGCTGATATTGTAGAGTGAGTTTGTACTCGGTAAAATGGTGAGGGTGTGAATAATAAAGTCGAATAGCTCTAGCGGTTTCCACTGGTGGATGCGTGGAACTTTTTTGTTCCATATTTTTGCCGATACAGGCTCATGGTTCTTGGCAAACATTTGGAGGAGTTAGAATGGAAGTCGGGTTTTTGGTTGAAAGCTGGTTTGGGTCTATAATTAGAAGTCTAGTTCAGTGTTGACATATATGGCTTGAAAGATTGCTTAGAGAGTTCATACTTCTCGGAGTTGAAAATCCTCAAATTTCAGTTGAAATTCGATGTAAAGAAAAGAACTCGTTGTTACTGTCATAGGCACCCGGCGAATGTGACTGCATATTGCTGGCTCCCTACAGGTCTACAAAGGAGTTCTCTTCTCTTTCGCCTAGTCTACACATGAGCTCCACAATTCCTCCACAGCGTGCTCATCGAGCTGCTGCGACTGCTCTGAGCTTAACACGGTCGCCTTTCCACCTCGACGCGGCAGAGAACGATGGCGCGGGTGGACGAGGTAAAAAAAGACAGCGTGGGTGGCTCAGCGCAGAGCCTAGTATAACTCGCACTCGTGTGCAGCCCTTGATCGATGCACCATAAATTTGCAAACCATTCAGTATTGTTGATGGAAACGTGCCGCATCGCTCCTAGGGGAGGCTCGAGCGTACCCTAGTTCCGCCGCCACCACCACCCCCATCCACCTTCGTCCCTCCCCGTCACCGGACAACACGTCAGACTCTCATGCCATCGCGCGGCGGGCGTCGGCAGGGGGCCCTTTTCTCCTCGTATGGCAGGAGCTCCTCGCCGGTGCAACGCGGCGGTCTTGGACGGCGGTGCTCGTTGAGCGCTACAGAATGCTTGTGGTGGTGGCAGCCGGCCTGTAGCGTGGGGGCAACTAGCTCGGTATGAGTAATGGAGGTTTGACCGTAGCTTCCTCCTTGCACCACACCGCTGCTCTGCTTATTGACTAACTCCTCGATCCGTGTTGAAATATTGGGCCTAAAGTTAGTGGCCCATATTAGATTTTAGAAATTCCTAAGAAATCTCAAAGCCCATGTGTGTGAGCCCATGTGACATGCAGCTCAATTTATTAGCTGCACAAAAACAAGGGGTGAGAGCTAAGTTTAGTCCCACATGGAAAGTTGGGAGAGATGTAGACCAACATATAAGGTGGGGTGTTGCACCACTTGGTAAGTGAGTGAGAAGAGAAGTGCCACACGCACGCTCCTCCTCCTCCTCGCTCGTCACGACGCGCCGCGGTTTGTGGAATTGCGCCTCGGAGCCGAGCTTATCTTTTTGCTGCACAAGAAAATTGAACGTTTGAGCGAGTCCTTGACGGACGCGTCATAGCTAGCCGGTTCGGGTCGCTCCCGGATCGTGGGCTGCTGTAATCGACTCGGGCGTGCGACGTGGGCGTGGCCCATATTGCCTAGGGTTTCTCCTTTGCGCCACCTATATAAACTCTTGCCCGGCTACCGCCGCACACACCTGAAACCGATCTAGGGTTTTTGCCACCTCTCGCTGCTTGTGCCGCCTCCGTAGTCTACCTCATCCCGAGCGCCGGCGTGCACCGGCGAATGGGAGAGCAGGTCTCCGAAACCACTCGCCTTTGCGATCCTGTACGGGAGAGGGCGAATTAGGTTTTTGGAAAGCGCTCTGCGCAACTGCTCGAGTTCTTCATCACGGGTCGTCTTCCCTCCAAGTCGGGCGGTGTAGCCTACCGCCGTCTTCATCGCCGTCTGCTTCGACCGGTCTTCTCTAACATTGTCATCAACGACGTTACTGCAACGACTACATCTGCAAACGAGCGGTACATGCGGTCTACTGCTGTTTGTCCGTTCGTCATGTTCTGCGAGTACATGTTTCGTTGCTGCTTGTTTCCGTTCATCTTGCTGTTCAATGCATCTAGTATGTCCAAGTTACATGTGGTAGTAGTTGGTATTGTCATATTTAATATTCTGGAATTAACTATGGAAATTGTGCCTAATTTTCCAACAATCTGGACGTCGACGAGTTACGTGCTTTCTCTTGGTGAATTCTGTTGTGTGGCGTATGGCGCCACTGGATTTCTAGATTGGAATTGGCTGGTCATGCATGCCCTTATCTAGGGTGAGGCGTGAATCTTCGCTTTCTTGCTGATGCCATGGGACATGACAAACTTTTGATTTCCAAGGTATTGACAGAGGTGGAGAAAGTCATGCTGGCTATGAGCAGAGGATTGAAATGATGGAGATGTGTTTTGGAGGCTATGAGGACGGGCGTCACTGGTTCTTCCTGTGTGTCGGATGTTTGGTATCTTGCAGCAGCGGCCTTGGCAAGAGAGGTTGTCAGCATTTGTGGAATGCATTTTTGATGGTGCTCCTCGAGTATAGAGTTGTGATTTCTAGGGTGAAAGACCAAGGTATGGCCTTTACTGGTTTTACCTTGCTGAAGTCATTGTTTTGTGAAGTCGGACTTTCTCCAGGGTGAAAACCCAATATCTTCGATCGGGCAACAATAATGCTAGTGCATTGTACCTTCTTGGAGGCGTTGCTTTTGGAGAATCTATTTTGTGGTGCGGGTGGTGTCTTCGCTGATGGTATGGGTGTTGTTGTTACGAGTGTTCAATTACCGTGATGGGATCTTTGTTTTTCTATCTCTCTTATTTATTTATTTTACTGGTTGTGTGTATCCTTGATGTCTTAGACATTGAGTTGGTTAGATGCTAGGTGTAATTGGTATCTTCCCGATATTAATATATTCCTTTTATCGAATTTTTTAACACTGTTGATGAACGTGCCTAAGGCCCCGCTTGGATCGGCCTTTTTTTAGCCCCAAACCTAGGTTTTTCTCGGAGCCAAGATGTTTTCCGATGGAGCCTAGTTTTACCACTTAGTTGACCATTTTCTTTTCCACCCCCTCCTGATTTTGGCCTGTTTCCCCCGTTAAGTTCATGGACATGTAAAGCTGCATTTTCATTTCCGGTGTTTTGTTGGGTGACCAGTTAAAAACCCCGGTAGTTTAAATCAGAAACATTTATTTTCTAGACATCCAAGAAGGGCCTAAGTGATACAACGTAGGTCAAACCTGGTGTAAGAAGACCGCGTAAACTTAAGCATGACATATAGTACTGTGATAATTACAAAATAGAAAAAGACATATATGTTAATGAGAGAGAGAGAGAGAGAGGAGGAGGAGCTCACCGAGCAGTGGGCTAAGGCTTTGTGCAATGATGGATGGAGCTACGTACAATTAGTGGGTGGAGGGGGGGGGGGGGGGGGGGGGGCTAGCTGGCCATGGACATTTCTTGAAGGATGCAAGCAAAAATTTGCCCACTTGCGCCACCTAAATTTGGCCCTCTAAACCTATTACTTACAATCTCTGTGATAGGTCACATGATTGCGGTTGACGTCCCTGCTGACGGCAACAACTGTGAGCATCCTTGTAGTGTTTACTGCGTACGTTGAATTTATGTCCTACCCCTCATGTTCTTCCACTAACTATGATCAACAGTCTAAGAGCAGCCACTACTTTTTCAATATAGGTAATTAACTTTGCATTTCAGTTCTGAAGCTCTCAAAGTTTATTGTTTACTTATATATTCTCACCTGATCTTATCACCACATGGACTCCGATTTGTTCTTTCTACATCTCTCACCGTACTGACCCATATGAAATATAGTCATGTCAATATTTAATAATACGAGGTCGGCAAGTTGAATAGCATCCACTCCCACGATGATTTGGTGGTGGAATCTGTCACTATCTATTTCCCATGAGGTGACTATGTGCAGTGGTGGAGCTATGTAGTATTGGGGAAGGGGGGCACTGCCCCCCTCTCACACCAAAGTTGGCCAGAACATTGAATTCTTGCCATGTAATATTTTTCCTCAGTGTCGCCCAAAGGTCACCTTTTTCATGTCATTTTCGTTCTCACATGTTTTTTCAACTGGCACAGGCACTTGCAAAATTACTCTGACATTGCATGGTTAGCCGCATGTTCCAGTTATCTGACAAAAAAGACAGCTCTTGCATATGAGGTCAAAAGAAATTTTCTAGCCATAGCGTAAGCCAATGTAGCCAAGCTCTTTCGAGTAGTCAATACAAACCTAGTTGGTATCTGAGGTATTACCAATTGGGTTACTAATTTTTTGAAAGATCCAACATATGTTGGCTTTTCATTGATTAGCAGAGGGAAAATTGTACATACAACGCCCTCCACCGTAACTACGAGCAAGAGCGAACGGAAAATAGAGTGAAAGAAAAGAAAAAGGCCATGCCTACAAACCAGCCACCCTCGTGGCACCCGTACGGCACCCAGCGATGCTTAGCCATGACCCCGCCTCGTAGAGTCATCAAAGCAACGCTACCCGAGGCTGCCGCCTCAGCACACAACCATCGTCCAGGGCTGCCACCCTGGCTTCCTCTAAGCTCACGCCAACAAAGCATCACCGTGCAATAACCAAATTGGGTTACCAATTAGGGTATGGAAGTGCTCCATGTTTCCATGGAAATCCTTATGATGTATGCAACACTAAACTCAATACGGTATGTAATCAGTAGGCATGCACACACAAACATGGGTACGCCTCTCCATATGGTCTGATTTTCTCCCCCTTTTTCTGTCTCAACATGCTCTGCATGGAATAATAGTAGCAGTGTAATGGGAAAATAAAGATAGACACCAAGCTATATATAGCTATTTATTTTCAAACATTTATAGTTGTTATTTCAAAGTTCCAAGAAAATCTAAAAACGAGTTCCTAAAGCTCAGGAGCCATTTGTCCACTACCCAAAACTGGACTTTAGGAGTATTTTAGACAATTTTGTAGCATACAGCCAGACAACAAGTCTAGTTGCCAAACAATAAAACTCAGAATAATATTTTTTTCTCCACAATAGTTTTTTCTGGGCAGCAGCTTTCTCTACACAATCAGCCACAACCAGCCCAAACAAATATGCCATAATTTATTTTCTCGGGCTCCACTTACATGGTGCACTCGTATTTCATGATCCAATCTCGATTATAAATTAGGCAATAGTATAGAGTCATGTGTTACACATATTATGCCATAGAAAATGTTTACGCATACAGACTTAGTGGTATATTTTTATGACACATACTCATATTGATGGGCAAACTTGAACATTCATATATCAAGTCACCACATAAACTCGAACAGTGGATGTCATATTTTGTTCTTTTGAGTCTGAACTCATATGATAGCCTTTTTTTCTGTTGCCTATGACTTCTGTATTGCCGAATTCCAACCCGGCCTACGTGTTGTACGAAAGAAAAAGAGTCAATGAGGCTCCCGAGTTCCGGTGCTCTCTAACCCGACACTGAAACTACTGAACAATTCACAAAAGATCTATTTGGCTCTCGAGCTCCATTGCTCCCTTTATTTTAAAAAGTCAAAAATCATACTTGTAAGTTTCAAAAAATTGGACGTAGTAAATGATATATCGTACAAAGGATGCAAACTGTAAAGGAAGTATCACGGGTTACACAAAAATTACAAAATTGATGATTTTTTTAGATTTGAAAATGTGCATTGTTATGATCCAAATTTTTGTCATTTTTGTGTTAGCTTAAAACACAGATTATTTCACGTTGATATTTGTCTATTTGTGGGATACATCATTGACTACATTCATATTTTTTGATTTTTTATAAACTGACAAAAATATGATTTTCTAATTTTTTAAAAATAACAGGTTCACTAGTCACTAGTGGAAAACCGGCCTAATATTCCAGGGCATTAGTCCCGGTTGCAATATGAACCGGGACTGATGCCCTGGGCCCCACTGATTTTTTGGCCGCAGGACCCCACAAACCATTAGTCCCGGTTTGTTTTGAACCTTTAGTCCCGGTTCGTTTTACGAACCGGGACTAAAGGCTCTGGGGTCGAATCCGACCGTTGCCAGACTCATTAGTCCCGGCTGGTAACACCAACCGGGACTAAAGACCAGCCCTTTAGTCCCGGTTGGTAATACCAACCGGGACTAATGACTTCCCTACATAAAATAGCTCCTTCTTCCTCCCCGAGCCAGCCACTCCCCCTCTCCACTCTCAAGTGTTCTTCATGCAACAAACCTAGCTCGAGTTCATCCTCTTTGACCACCATTTTTTGTCACAAATTGATGTCCCCACTTTAATCTAAGTGGACTAAAAGGTGAGGAACTTTGTGCTTTTGTGTTTCATTGGTAATTTAGCTCATTTAATGCTCTAAAAGTAGAGAGATTTGTGATTTTTTTATGGGAGCAATTATTTAGATGTTCATTTGATTATGTGTACAAGTAGGTGAAGATAGAGGTAAAAATAGAGGTAGAGGTAGAGATAGAGATATAGATAGAATTAAAAATAAAAATAGAAGTAGACATAGCTAACATAGAAATAGAAATAGAGATAGAGATAGAAATAGAAAAATAGAAATAGCAATAGAAATAGAGATAGATGCCGTAGGGCGGAGCTTCCAAAGATGCCGTAGGGCGTGAGCACCGACGACATCTTCGAGAAGCTCCGCCACGGGAGATTTCCCAACCCTTTACGCAACACTGTTAGAGGAGATGGAGTCTTTCACGGGCTTGCAGGGAAATTTTTCCGAGGCGGAGCTTCTGAAGATGCCGTAGGGTGTGAGCACCAACGACATCTTCGAGAAGCTCCGCCACGGGAGATTTCCCAACCCTTTCCTCCATAACTGTTAGAGGAGATGGAGTCTTTCACGGGCTTGCAGGGAAATTTTTCCGAGGCGGAGCTTCCGAAGATGTCGTAGGGCGTGAGCACCAACGACATCTTCGAGAAGCTCCGCCACGGGAGATTTCCCAACCCTTTCCTCCATAACTGTTAGAGGAGATGGAGTCTTTCACGGGCTTGCAGGGAAATTTTTCCGAGGCAGAGCTTCCGAAGATGCCGTAGGGCGTGAGGACCAACGACATCTTCGAGAAGCTCTGCCACGGGAGATTTCCCAACCCTTTCCTCCATCCATGGGGATGAAACTCTTCCTGCCTTCGAGCTGTGCTTGCCATGGCGTATCAATGCTCCTTTTATAGGCACGGCACCGCTTCTACTTTTGTCTTGTTCCTCCGACAGGGGCGTCGTGCGCTACATGCTTTATCTCATCGAGCAGTGCATCAACCCATGCATACTTATCCTGCCAACAGCTTTAGTCTCGGTTGCATGATACGTCTCAAACGTATCTATAATTTTTGATGCTCCATGCTTTGTTTTACACCATTTGCCTATTGTTTCGTTACACTTAGTGGCATTTTTATACATTTTCCGGAACTAACCTATTAACGAAGTGCCACAGTGCCAGTTTCCTGTTTTCTGCTGTTTTTGTGTTTCAGAAGTGATACACAGGAAATATTCTCGGAATTGGACGAAACAAGTTCCTGAAGTCATATTTCACCGGGGAGCTCCCAAACATCCGAAGACCTGACGGAGGGGGGCCACGTGGCCCCCACACACAGGGGCGGCGCGGCCTGGCCCCTGGCCGCGCCACCCCCTTGTGAGGCCGCGTGGCTCCACCTCTGACAGCCCCCTTTCGCCTACATATACCCCCTGACGAGAAAAACCTAAGGGCCCGATCAGTTTTCCAGAATACATCGCGATCCGCCGCCGCCGTCGACCCGAAGATCGGGAGGGTCCAGAAGCTCTTCCCGGCACCCTGCCAGAGAGGGGAATCGCCACCGGAGGTCTTCTTCATCGCCATGCTTGCCTCCGGAGCGATGAGTGAGTAGTCTACCTTGGACTATGGGTCCATAGCAGTAGCTAGATGGTTGTCTTCTCCACCATGTGCTTCATGTTTAGATCTCATGAGCTGCCCTACATGATTGAGATCACCGTTATGTAATACTATGATGTTGGTTTGTTGGGATCCGATGAATATTGGTGTTTATGATTAAGTTGCTGTACTGAATTATATCTTTTGTTATCTCTATGTTGTTTATGATCTTGCATGCTCTCCGTTGTTAGTAGCTATCTTGGCCGAGTAGTTGCTAGTGACTCCAAGAGGGGGTATTTATGCTCGATAGTGGGTTCATGTCTCTATTTCACCTGGGGGAGTGACAGAA
Source organism: Dactylis glomerata (assembly GCA_007115705.1). NCBI lineage: Eukaryota > Viridiplantae > Streptophyta > Magnoliopsida > Poales > Poaceae > Dactylis > Dactylis glomerata. The sequence continues at coordinate 3,249,316 of QXEO01000537.1, read as the reverse complement.
ACCTCTAAGGTGGTAGATGTGCTGTTGCTACTAGGGAGAAAACAACATTCATATGCTCAAGGGCATATGCTTTGTTTACATTACACACTTTGCTTAATGCAATTATCTGTTGTTCGCAACTTAATACTTCTAGGGTGTTCGGATGATATCACCGGGGGTGGATTATTAGTCATAGATGCAGTTGGATGGCGGTCTATGTATTTTGTTGTAATGCCCAGAGTGAATCTCATAGTGATCTTCTTGACATATCACGTTATCTTTATTCTATCAATTGCCCAACTGTAATTTGTTTACCCAGCATGTTATTTTATCTATGGAGAGACACCACTAGTGAACTGTGGACCCCGGTCCTATTTTAATCATATTGCAATCACCTGTTTACTTTTCCCGCATTGTTTACTTTACTCGCATTTTACTACTGTTTTCCACTCGATACACTCATAACCTTTGTTTCAAGCAAACCGGTGAGATTGACAACCTCATCGCAAGTTGGGGACAAAGTATTTGTCTGTGTGTGTGCAGGTTCCACAAACACCTTCAGTCGTCATCGTCTCCCTTCTCCTGATCGATAAACCTTGGTTTCTTAACTGAGGGAAAACTAGCCGCTACACTCATCATACCTTCCTCTTGGGGTTCCCAACGGGCTGGTCATCACCACGCACAAGGACATACTGCTCCCACGTCAACTAAACGCCACAGTCTTTTCTGGCGCCATCACACGAGTAGCATTGCACCCACCAGCCGGGACTAAAGGTTACCCACACGTCCTTATCCCACCGACGGTTTTGTTAGATGACACAAAAACCACCTTTAGTCCCGGTTGTACCCACCAGCCGGGACTAAAGTTTTGTTAACTTATTCTTACTTATCAAACTAAAATTAGAGAAAGAAATAGAAATTGTATATTTGATTTGCGTTTGATATGTACTTATATAATGCAGATGAGCCGAGCATGGATGTACGCCGATCGACGCTCTGGAGATTTCATTAAAGGCGTGCATTCTTTTCTCAAGGTGGCTGAGGCAACCAAGCGGAATGGTTTTATGTGTTGTCCATGCGGTGGTTGTCAAAATGAGAAGGATTACCCCTCCACAAAGACCCTTCACATCCACCTGTTCCAGTTCGGTTTCATGTCCGGCTATAATTGTTGGACCAAGCATGGGGAGAGAGGGGTTATGATGGAAGACAACGATGAAGAAGAGAATGATGACAACTATCCTGAGTTCCCTGAAACCACCGATACCGCAATGGAAGATAATGAAGAAGAAGAAGAAGGTGAAGAACGGGCATCAGATGTGCCCGCTGATGATCTTGGTCAGGTCATTGTTGATGCACAGATTGACTGTGAAAGTGAAAAGGAGAGGGAGAAGTTGGAACGCATGTTAGATGATCACAAAAATGATTTATACCCAAATTGCGAAGACAGCCAGAAAAAGCTAGGAAGCACGCTGGAATTGCTGCAATGGAAAGCAGAGAGTGGTTTGTCTGACAAGGGATTTGAAAAGTTGCTGAAAATTATGAAGAAGATGCTTCCAAAGGATAACGAATTGCCCGCCAGTACGTATGAAGCAAAGAAGATTGTCTGCCCTCTAGGATTGGAGGTGCAGAAGATACATGCATGCATTAATGACTGTATTCTCTACCGCGGTGAGTACGAGAATTTGAATGCATGCCCTGTGTGCAGTGCATTTCGGTATAAGATCAGGCGAGATGACCCTGGTGATGTTGAGGGCGAGCGCCCCAGGAAGAGGGTTCCTGCCAAGGTGATGTGGTATGCACCTATAATACCACGGTTGAAACGTTTGTTCAGAAACAAAGAGCATGCCAAGTTGTTGAGGTGGCACAAAGAAGACCGTAAGAGTGACCAGATGTTGAGACACCCCGCTGATGGGTCGCAGTGGAGAAAAATCGACAGAGATTTCCCGGAGTTTACGGAAGACGCACGGAACCTGAGGTTTGGTCTAAGTACAGATGGCATGAATCCTTTTGGGGAGCAGAGCTGCAGTCATAGCACCTGGCCCGTGACTCTATGTATCTATAACCTTCCTCCTTGGTTGTGCATGAAGCGAAAGTTTATTATGATGCCAGTGCTTATCCAAGGCCCGAAGCAACCCGGCAATGACATTGATGTGTATCTAAGGCCATTAGTTGATGAACTTTTACAGCTGTGGCAGACTGAAGGTGTTCGTGTGTGGGATGAGTACAAACAAGAGGAATTTGATCTACGAGCGTTGCTGTTCGTGACCATCAATGATTGGCCTGCTCTTAGTAACTTTTCAGGACAGACAAACAAGGGATACAATGCATGCACGCACTGTTTAGGTGAGATCGATAGTATATATTTGGATAAAAGTAAGAAGGTGGTGTATCTCGGGCATCGTCGATTTATTTCGCCCAAACATCAATTGAAGTAAAAAGGCAAGCATTTCAAGGGCGAGGCAGAAGTCCGGGGCAAGCCTAAATGCCATACTGGTGATGATATATTTGATATGTTCAAAGATTTAGAAGTAATCTTTGGAAAGGGTCCTGGCAGTCTGTCTGTTTCGAATGACGCTAGTGGACATGCACCCATGTGGAAGAAGAAATCTATATTTTGGGAGCTTGAGTATTGGAAATTCCTAGAGGTCCGCTATGCAATCGACGTGATGCACGTGACGAAGAATGGTTGCGTGAACCTACTAGGATTCTTGGGCTTGTATGTGAAGACAAAAGATACACCAGAAGCACGTGAGGACCAGCACCGTATGAAAAGAAGAGACGGCATGCATCCGGAGGATTCTAAGGGTCTTGCGAGCTACGCTCTTACCAAAGAAGAGAAGGAAATCTTTTTTGAATGCCTGAGCAGTATCAAGGTCCCATCTGGATTCTCGTCAAATATAAAGGGAATAATAAATATGGCAGAGAAAAAATTCCAAAACCTAAAGTCTCATGACTGCCACGTGCTTATAACGCAATTGCTTCCGGTTGCACTAAGGGGGATTCTACCGGAAAATGTTTGAGTACCGATTGTGAAGCTATGTGCATTCCTCAATGCAATTTCGCAGAAGGTAATCAATCCAGAAGATCTACAACGGTTACAGAATGATGTGGCCCAATGTCTTGTCAGCTTCGAGTTGGTGTTCCCACCGTCCTTCTTCAATATTATGACGCATCTCTTAGTTCACCTAGTCGAAGAGATTACCATTCTCGGTCCAGTATTTCTGCACAATATGTTCCCCTTTGAGAGGTTCATGGGAGTCTTAAAGAAATACGTGCATAACCGTGCTAGGCCAGAAGGAAGCATCTCCAAGGGCTATCTAACAGAGGAGGTCATTGAGTTTTGTGTTGACTTTGTTCCTGACCTGAACCCGATTGGTCTTCCTCAATCGCGGCATGAGGGGAGACTGAGTGGAAAAGGCACGCTAGGAATGAAATCAGCATACTGTATGGACGGACATTATTTGAGTGAAGCACACTACACAGTTTTACGAAATTCCATGTTGGTGAAGCCGTATATAGAGCGACACAAGAATATTGTACGCTCGGAAAACCCTGGGCAGTCTAACTCCTGGATTACAAAGTTGCACATGGCGACTTTTGGTGGTTGGTTGCAAACACTTCTCATAAATGACGCCACTGTTGGATATGAGCTGTCCATGTTGGCCAAGAAACCATCTTCAACTATATTGACTTTCTAGGGTTACGAGATAAATAGGAATATATTTTACACGGTCGCCCAAGATAAATAGAGCACCAATCAAAACAGTGGTGTCCGCTTTGATGCATTACACGACAATGGGATAAAGGACACATATTATGGTTACATAGAGGAGATATGGGAACTTGACTATGGACCGTCTTTTAAGGTCCCTTTGTTTCGGTGCAAATGGGTCAAGCTGACAGGAGGCGGGGTAGTTGTAGACCAAAAGTACGGCATGACAATAGTGGATCTCAACAATCTTGCGTACATGGACGAACCATTCGTCCTAGCCAACGATGTCGCTCAGGTTTTCTATGTGAAGGACATGTCTACAAAACCGAGAAAGAGAAAAGATAAGAAAACGAATACATCACACGATGAGCCAAAGCGACACATTGTTCTCTCAGGGAAAAGAATCATCGTGGGAGTGGAGGACAAGACAGATATGTCAGAAGATTATAACAAGTTTGATGAAATTCCGCCCTTCAGAGTGAACACTGACCCAACCCTCCTCTTAAACAAAGAAGATACTCCATGGTTACAATGCAGAAGGAAACCCCAACACTAGATGGGGATGTTGGTGATGTGTAATAATGTATTAAACCTTTGATGTAAATGTATGATTTTGGGTTAGTTATTCAAATTCGAACACTTTTTATATTCCAAGTTTTGTCAATTCTAAAATATGCAAAAAAAAAATCAATAGTTTTGAATAGTTAGAATAATTGATTTTGAAAATAGAAAATAATTTTGAATTAGTTATTCAATTTCAAACACTTTTCATATTCAAAGTTTTATCAAATTCTAAAATATGCAAAAAGAATTTTAATCAATATTGTTTTAATTGAAAATGGCAAAATAGTTAATTGTTTGAATAGTTAGAATAATTGATTTTGAAAATAGAAAATAGTTTTGAATTAGTTATTCAATTTCAAACACTTTTCATATTCAAAGTTTTATCAAATTCTAAAATATGCAAAAAGAATTTTAATCAATATTGTTTTAATTGAAAATGGCAAAATAGTTAATTGTTTGAATAGTTAGAATAATTGATTTTGAAAATAGAAAATAGTTTTGAATTAGTTATTCAATTTCAAACACTTTTCATATTCAAAGTTTTATCAAATTCTAAAATATATAGAAGTTATTCAAATTGAAATTCAAAATTTATATTCAAATGAAATCTGAAAAAATATATAGCATTGACGCGCATTTATTATACCTTTAGTCCCGGTTGGTAAGACCAACCGGGACTACAGGTCTGGGCCACGGGCGCGAACCGCCCAAAGGTCTTTAGTCCCGGTTGAAGCCACCAACCGGGACTAAAGACCCTTTAGTCCCGGTTGGTGGCTTCAACCGGGACTAAAGACCCCCTTTAGTCCCGGTTGGAGCCACCAACCGGGACTAAGGGGGGGTATATATAGCCCCCACCCTCTCCTTCTTCCTCTCCTCCACACTTAGCAGTTTATTCCAACGGAGAGATCGATCATCGCCCGGCCGCGCGGAGCTCCCCTGCCGCCATTGTTGCGGTCGCTCGCCGCCGTCGAGCCGACGCCCGCGACCGCCGCCCAGCCCCGCCGCCCGCGCGCGCCCCCGGCTCGATGTCGCCGAGCCCCGACGCCCGCGCGCGCCCCCGGCCCGCCGCCCAGCCCCGACGCCCGCGCGCGCAGCACCGCCGCCCTGCCCGCCGCCCGGCCAGACCGCGCCGACACCGCGCGCGCGCAGCACCGCCGCCCAGCCCCACCGCCCTACCGCACCGCCACCGCCGCCCGGCCCCGGCGACGACGACGCCCACCCCTGCAGGTATATTTTCTAACTTTTTTTAAAAAAATTTTGTTGAATTTTATTAGGGTTATATTAAGTAGGAAATAGTTAGAAATATGAATTTGCAATAGTTAGAAATAGGAAAATTGTTAGAAATAGGAAATAGTTAGAAATATGAATTTGTAAATAGTTAGAAATGTTAGAAATAGGAATTTGTTTTAAATAGTTAATTTGTTAGAAATAGAAATAGTTAGAAATGTTAGAAATAGTTAATAGTTAGAAATAGTTAGAAAGGTTAGAAATTTATTTGTTAGGGTTAGAAATGTTAGGGTTAGAAATGTTAGAAATTCATATGTTAGAAATGTTAGAAATAGGAATATTGTTAGTGAAATGTTAGAAATTAATATGTTAGAAATTCATATGTTAGGGTTAGAAATGTTAGAAATTCATATGTTAGAAATAGGAATTTGTTTTAAATAGTTAATTTGTTAGAAATAGAAATAGTTAGAAATGTTAGAAATAGTTAGAAAGGTTAGAAATTTATTTGTTAGGGTTAGAAATGCTAGGGTTAGAAATGTTAGAAATTCATATGTTAGAAATGTTAGAAATAGGAATATTGTTAGTGAAATGTTAGAAATTAATATGTTAGAAATTCATATGTTAGGGTTAGAAATGTTAGAAATTCATATGTTAGAAATAGGAATATTGTTAGTGAAATGTTAGAAATTAGTATGTTATGGATTTCAGTTATGGATCTCGGCGCCGGAAGAGTAGGTGAAGAAGAGATATTGAATATTATAGGAGAGGGTACCACCCGTGCAGAAGGAGACGGCTCAGAATTTTTGAACGGGTCAGGTGAGGGAATGGAGGAGGAGCAGCCGCATGAATCGGAAAATGTTGATTGCGAGGACGGCTCACAAGGGACTGGACGTGACTTAATAACACGGACCGGCGAGGTATATATATATGAAGACTAGCTCTATTCATGAATCAGTAGATGACGATGCATTATGTGGTATATATATTAACGAGTGTTTTCTTATTTTAGACCTCTGAATCTTCTAGAAAGAAGTGAGGCCCGGCCAAACGGCTGGCATCGAATCAGCATTACACGATTGGGCGTCTCTCAAATGAAGGCGAACCGTTGGAACCCAAGAGTGTCGTAAATGCGTTCACTAGTCAATGTGAATGTCTTGACAGGGACATGGTACCGATAAGCATTCAGTATTGGTATAAGCCCAAGGCGGCAAAGGGAGAGCCAGCACAGCCAGAGCCAGAAGAGGGTGCAACAGTCAATTATGTCACCAAGGTCTTGAAAGCCAGACTTTGGGATTCCCTCATTCCACATTTCAATCTGCCGGTCACCGAGTCCCTGGAAGAAGCAGAGAAACAGAAGGAGAAAGTCAGGGAGTGGGCTCTCAAGAAGATGGCTGCACAGTTCAATAACCACAAGAAGAGGTTATGGAACGCCTATGTCAACGCCGATCGACAAGCTCCAGAATTTACTGGCCCCAATGAGTTCCTGCGGGATCACTGGGACGCATTTGTGGAGTATAAGGAGTCCGAGCTGGGTAAGCTAAGGAGTAAGAAAAATCAGTTAAATGTCGCAAAAAAGAAATATCACCATAAGTTGGGTCCAGGTGGCTACAAAAGGGCCGAGCCTAAGTGGGATATGCAAGAGGCCGCCCTACGAGAAAAAGGCATCGAACCAGAAACAGAACAATGGCCCAGAAGGTCAAGAAATTGGGCACTTGCCCATGGGGCTGTCTATGATGAGAGAACAGGGAAATTAGTCGAAGAGAAGAAACAAATTGCTGAACCCCTGGGAGCACTTGTCAAGACAATCGCCGAGGTTCAAGAGGGGACGTTCAAGCCGGACAGAGAGAACGACGAGCTGACAAAGGCCCTCGGGAATAAAGAACACACAGGACGAACACGGGGTCTAGGTTCTGCCATTCCGTGGAGGTCTGGGTTCACCGAAGAGAGCCAGACTTATAGAAGCCGAGAGAGAGCGAAGAAGCGAAAGGCACAGGAGGAGGCCTCACGGATAGAGAGCATAGAAAGGCAACAGGCTGAGCTGAGAGAGTTGTATTTACTGCAGCAGAAGGCACTGGAGGAATTAAAGTCGCAAGGGGCAACTCAGCATCAGCAACACCTAGAACATGCACCAGGCGACCGATCTCAGCGGAGAAGCAGCGTGGCTTCCACGGAGGTACCGATGGATCACTACCCCGTGGATGATATCACCAAGAAGATAGACTGTGAGCTGCATGGTCCCATGAAGAACATATCGATGAAGGTGGCGGTTGGCTATGTGTTGCCATCTGGACCTGGACAAACCTGGCATGGCCGTGAGATTCGAGCTGGCTATGCTAAGGTCGGGGTGGATGCAATTGAAAGGGGGTATGAGTCCCTCAATCTTGACGTCGCTGGACCTGAAGAGGAGGAAACACTGGGAGAAGTATTGGGTGGTATAATTCTTTGGGATAAGAAACACATCGTGTTTCCAGGCTCGGCGCCAAGGCGGCCACCCTCTCCTCCGAGTCCTCGCAATTCACCACCTCTCGACGATGACAGGGACGACTACCACCATACCCCGAGTCCACATCGATCTCCGCCTCAATGTCAGCCGCCTCCGCCACCTCCGCCGCCTCTGCCCACTCGTAAGTCCCAGAGTTATGGCAAGTCCGCTGCTATGTCCACTAGCAATGTCTCTCCGAAGAAACGGGCCAAGAAAGCTAAGGCGGTGCCGCCTCCTCCTGTCGAGAAGACTGCTGAAGAAATTGAGGCGGAGGACAGAGCCAAAGTGAAAAGGAAGCTCGCAGCCCTACGCCCGACCCCTACACCAAAGCAGGTATATACTCTGGAACAGAAGGAGTGGGCTTTTGATATGCTTACCCAACCTTCGCAATATGAATTGCGTAAGCCAGATGACTACAAGCGTTGTTTGGACAAGCAGGTAGATGCAAAAAAAGAAGCTAATAAGACAAGCGCAACTGCAAGAGGGAAAAGAGACGTTGCCCAGCTTGGAGCACAGACCAAAAAATTGATCTCCCCGCTAAAGGTCTTTGCTAGTGATGCTGGTGGGAGTGTTGCTCAACCCAATTCCGCCGACTTTGCTGCTGAAGCTGGTTTGACTCTTTCTCAATTGATACATGAAGATATCCCAAAGGCGCCTATAGCACGGCAATATGAAAAGGGGAAGAGTCTAGTCCCACCCGAGATTGAAATAAATCTACCAACACAAATGCGAAAATTGCATGAGTGATACCTACAAGCCGCAAAGGGCACGCAAGAATTTCTCCTTATGAAAATCACAGAGGGCCATTTCTTAGGTGAAGACTTGGTGCATATTGAGTTTGATGAATTCTTTCAGCTATTCAATCAAGACGCGCTCGACAAATCTCTCGTCAGTGCCTATGTTCTGTAAGTGATTCATTATTTCTATAAGTCTCTAGCTCAACTCGTTCTTTGCATGTAATTATCCCTCACTACGCTGTTTATTATGCAGAATGAAGAGTATGGAATGTAAGAAAAGGAATGTCTTCCAAGTTAGATTCATTGATCCAAATCGAGTTAACGGAGCGATGATACAGAACAAACGCAAGGAGACGGAGGATATCTTGCTAGAGTTCCTACTTACGCAGGAATACCGAGCTAGAATACTGTTCCCGTATAACTGCAGGTGAGTGTTACTATCTTATACATAGTTACTTTTCCTTACTCGATGTTATAAGTGTAATTGATGAGTTATTAACTTATATAATTAAACTTGCACGTAGTTACCACTGGATATGAACCTGACTATGGAAAGGTTGAAATCTTTGACTCGTTGGATAAAAAACTTAATGAATACCAAAGCATCATTGATATGATGAATAGGTAAATTTCAATCATTACGGCATTATATCGGTCTCTTTCGTTCATCTATAACTCATCTATTTATTTTGTTTGCTCGGCAGTGTTTGGAAACGGTTTATAAGCATAGCAAAAGGTGAATGGAAAAATGAGCTGAGGTACCGTACGATCGAGGTAAGTCGTACGAGCTAGGTCCACATATCCCTTTACTTCTAGTTTCAAATACCATTAAGTATATCAATCTTGATATGTCACTGACTAAAATCTATTCTCGTAAAGTGTGCGAGGCAGCCATCGGGGACTAATCTATGTGCATACTACGCTTGCGAGAACCTTCGTGCGGAGGTCACTGAAGGAATTGATTTTTAAACAGTAAGTAAACAATATATTGACAAATTCATTTATTGGCATCAATTTTGTTATGACGATGATTCATATTCATATTGATCTTCTTCTTCGTAGTTCGAAGCAAAGCGAAATCGGCTCTCACCGACTGAACGCATAGTAGGAATTCAAGAGGAATTAGCCGGATTTCTGCTTGAACATGTCATTAATCCAAAGGGTGAATTTCATGTCAGTTTCGATTAGACAATTTGTGTAATTAAACACAAGTCGTGATCTTATGTGTGTGAACAAATCGTGATCTTATGTGTGTGAACAAGTTGTATGTATATGTGTGTGAACAAGTCGTGATCTTATATACTTGTATGTATATGCTCGGCGGACCAAATATATTATATATGTATCGGCTTGTATATTATGTTGTAATGCTGTACAAATAAACCCTAAACCCCTAAATAACAATTGAAATCTAGAAAAATAAAGAAACAGCAGAGGCTGCCACGTGTGGACTTTTTAGTCCCGGTTCGTAACACGAACCGAGACTAAAGGTCCTACGCCCACGAGCACCCAGCCCCTGCCATGTGGTCTCTCTTTAGTCCCGGTTCATATAGCAACCGGGACTAAAGATTGGGCTCCAGTCCCGATTGGTTAGTCCCAGTTGCGCAACCGGGACTGAAGGCCGAAACCAACCGGGACTGATGCCCTGTTTTCCACTAGTGAGTGTTTGGGAGCCAAAAATCTCGGCGTGATATATGTGCATCAACGTATGCAAGTTGACGTAAGATATAAGTTCACTAACGTTTGGACCTGCGGTGGCCGGTGAGTAGTGCATCAACGTATGCAAGTTGACATAAGATACAGAATGATGTGCTGAACATCTCTGACAAGCGGAAAATCGATTTAGTGCCCAGGCACCATGGAGCCCGTTTTGGATTTTTCAAAAATCTATCAAAAAAATTGAAAAAAATATCTACGTGTAGTAAACGACGAGCACTACATATCTGCAAATTTTTAAAGAAAAATACCTTGTATTTTGAGCACAACAAAAAAGACAAATACAGATATTTTTTGGAATATGGGGGCCCATTCAAAATTGCACTATTCATGGTCAGATCTACAATTTTCTCTTTTTTGCTGAGGCTAGAATACAAGATATTTTCACATGATTTTTACCACGCGAGTAGTACAAATTATTCTCTACATCCTGGTATTTTTTTCAGATTTTTTTAAATCTTCAAATTTGAAATTCTTTCAAAAAAAAAAATCGCGCTCCATCACTAGTGGAAAAATGGGCTTCCATTCGTCCCATTTGTCCCGAACCAAATTCGATCCGCGGCTAAAGGGTCCATCAGTCCCGGTTCATTTGAAAATGTGGGCCAGGGGGCATTAGTCCCGGTTCAAAAGGGACATTTAGTCCCGGTTTCATCTAACAGCCGGGACTAATGCCCCATGGCCCTTTAGTCCCGGCTCGTGGCACAAACCGGGACTAAAGGTTACTCTTTAGTCCCGGTTCGTGCCACGAGCCGGGACCAATGACCCGTTCAAACGAACCGCCCACTTCGCGCCAGTTATCGATCGACGACAGTTCGATATCGATCGACATTACGACGACGCTTCGTAGTCGCGCGCGTGATCGGGAACCGGCGCCGGCGCACCTTGAAACTCGCCTGCATTCACATCTCATCGCCGGCGTGCTCATATATCTTCCCTCTCTCTCACTATATAAAGCACTCATATTTGATCATCTAAAGCACACCATTAGCCTTCTTCTTCCCCAAAACATCTCTCCCACATCACCACCATACCGCCGGCGCCCACGAGCTCTCTCTCCCTCGACAATGGAGGAGCAACTTTGGCCCCGGTCTCGGATCTACTACGTGGTCATCGAAGAGATGAACTTCACCATCATGGAGACTCTCTGTGCTTCGAGGGTGGAGAAGTGGATCCGCTTGGTCAAGCGCCGGTTCCTCGACGACGCACCGGTCAAGTGCGTGAGCTTGGATTGTGAGTTCACCACTCACGTGCACCCGCAGCGTGCCGCCGTCCTTCAACTCTCGGTGGCGTCCGAGATATTGGTCTTTCAAATTTGTAAGGCCAATGGCGTGCCACAACTACTCAAGGACTTCTTGAAGGACACCACCATCAAGTTTTGTGGTGCGGCTATCAACAACGATCTGCGCACGCTAAGGCCATACGGAATTGTTATTCCATCCGCATATGATCTTCAACAAGTTGTCCCAAACCCCACTAGCAAGCTAACGCCGAGACTCTATGATTTGGCCAATGCTACTATTGGGACACATCTTGAGAAGAAGAAGAGGGACAACAAGAAGAAGAAGGACAAGAAGAAGAAGGAGAAGAAGTACAAGAAGAAGGGAGAAGAAGAAGATGATGAAGAAGATGAACTAATTTTTGGTTGGGAAAAAGTTCCATTGAGCTTCAACCAACTATTATATACCGCTTTAGACGCTCGCCTAGGCTTTGAGATAGCTAGGAGATTCTGGAAGCTAAAGGGCTACAATAGCCATGTTGATCGTCTTAACCTTAATAATTAGGTGGATGATTATGTATGGAAAAATGTTGGATGAGCTTGCTTGGAAAATGTACTTCATTTGAGCCATGTTGGATGAGTATGTTTGGAAAAATGTACTCCCTTTGTTTCGGTTAACAAAGTCTACTAATTTTCGAATTTGTGATTTTTCAAGTATTTTGGTTTTTTTGAATATTTTAATCATCTAAAAATTAATAATTAAATTATACATAAAGATTATTTGAAATTCATTGGTGCTTATTATTCTTAATCATTGTTTCTTATTTTGTGAATTTATTTGGAATTTAAAAAAGTAATATTATATATTACCAAAGTGTATAGGTTAATAGAATTGGTAGCATACAACTATCAAGAAGTTGCGAGCGCAGTCTTGGAAGCTAGTAGGGAAGGAATGGAGAAGTTAAGCGTGCTAAGGGTGGAGCAGTGTGAGGATGGGTGACCGACCGGGAAGTGAGGACCACAAGTACTTGTGTGAGGATGGGTGACCGATCGGGAAGTGAGGACCACAAGTACTTGTAATTGATTTGAGATATAGAGTGAGAGCTATAAGTATCTAATTTGATATGAGATATGAGAATAGAGATGATTAGATAATAGAGAAATAAAGAAATAAAGATAATACAAAGATAATGCAGAAATTCCGAAATAGAAAATACAATTTTATTCCGAATGGACCTTTAATCCTGGTCCCTGTTACGAACCGGGACCAAATGTCCTCCAGCCGCTGCACATATCCCGGGCCACGTGGAGAACCATTGGTCCCGACTCGTAAGCAATCGGGACTAAAGGCTGGAGCCTTTAGTCCCGCATGGTTAGTCCCGGTTGCGGAAACCGGGATTAATGAGCTTTACAAACCGGGATTGAAGGCCTTTTTTCCACTAGTGCATGGTGCCCGGGCACTAAATTGATGCTCTCTCTGACAAGTTCATTTACTAACCGTGTATTTTACACTTCTCTGTTCATACCTATTTTACAGGAAATCCCGTTTGATATACCTATTGACAAAGGAAAGAAATAGGTAGTTTCCATCCAAAACGAAATCAAATTATGAGGATTTCATTCCATAATTTATTTTATTCCTCAACATATTCTCCTCCCTATTTTCATTCAAATTTTGTCTGTGGGCTGGGTTGGTGGCGCAATTGGGGGAGCACCGATCTGATGGAGGCGTCCATATAAAGAAGTTGCCACACATTACTTTCTTACGCTAGACAAATATTGCTCTCTGTCTCTGTGTTCTCCGCCTACAGCAGCATGTCTCGACTTCATCTTGTTCTTGTGCACCATTGTCCTTGCGCATCAGAGCTTTGGAGGTCGAGATCATGCGATCAATCAAGAGGTAAACACTGGTATGCCCTTGTTGAAGTGTTACAACTTAAATATGTAACAGCAAGATCTATACATGCATCGATTCAGACATCCCATGACCCAGCTCATGGTTCGTGTCGTACATCCAATGCACTGATGGTTTCTTGTCGTCCTCTAATCAAGATTATCCAACAATTCTAGATTATGCTTCCATTTCCAACAAAAAATATTATTGACATTCTTAAATAGTTGACCCTCAGGATTTCATATTGTTATGAAAGTTCAAACTTCTTTCATGGTTGGGTACACGGTCTCTGGTAATCTAAAACTTGACTAATCCTTATGTCTTGAAGGAAAGTGCGGGCGTTTCAGCGGATCCATCAAGTCCACCAGATGTGAATCACAATTTCAAATCATCACATAAATTGAGATCCGTTCATATCCATTTGCCATATCCTTTCCCACCAGAACATGGAAGTGAAACATACGTGAGTTCCTTTGCCTGACCCTCTTTACATAAAAAAAGGATGTGGATATTTTGTTTTCATGACTGTTACTCCCTCCGTTTCATAGTTCTTGATATGTTTGTAGTTCAAATACGTCAAGAATTATGTAACGGAGGTATTACCAAACTATTCATTCATTCATTTGTTTGTTTGTTTTTATATAATCGCAACATGCTGTAATTGCCTGGTTCTTAGGTGCTATGGCTATCTTCTATTGTTATCTATCTTGAAATTGTGGTGTTACAAACCAATTACTTATTAATCAAATATTTACCTAAATTAATTTCAGTATGCTAATAGCTAAAGAGCTCTAAGCTCCCTATCCGTGAGCGCCTCTGGTTGATCCAGCGAGGTGAGCTGCTTTTTGGACCCGCCGGTCATCGCGTTTCTATCCTCTACGCTCTTTGGATTAGTCGGTTCGTTCAAAAAAAAAGTCGGTTCGTTTGAGTCAACATAAGGGCGTTCGAGCCTTCGAGGAGAAGACATTAGTCGCCGACCCCTCGATACACTCTATCTCCTCCCATGTACCCTCGATTTTTCGTGCGGAGATCGATGGAAGGCAGAAAATACAGCGGAGAGGAGCAGCTGCCGCCGGGCGACCTCCAAACCTGTCAAGTTCCATCGAAGGAGGTGTTTGATCGAGCTCCACTGCCGCCGTCTTCGGTGCCATCGCCGTTGACGGCGGCAGAAAGGAGCACACGGGGAAGCGACGCAGTGATTCACGGCTCATAGGGACGTTGAATTGGGCAGTCAACATCGTCGCCGCTGCTGTCCGCTCTCCTTTTGGTGAGGTCATCGTCATCGGTCGCCCTCCATGGCTCCATTGTCCTTTTTCCTCTCCTCAGATGAGGCAAATCAGCGAGGTGCGAGGCCCAGGTAACAGAAGTGAGAGCATCCCTGCTGGCGCCGCTGGTCGTCCACGGCGTCGACCACCTCTTGCAACTCATCCAGCAGTTCAGCATGGATTTGAGGATGCACTATTCGTCCCATTCACAGGCTCCTCGATGCTCCGGATTCACAGATCTGGTTGTAACAAGCCCAGGTAATATCAGGTCTCCTCTCCCCGCCCCCTCTTACCGCTGTTAGGCATCGCATCATGCCCTTACTATTGATTAGCCCAGTGCATGAATAAGAAGAGACAAAAAATCGAAGTAAGAACTTACAGTGCCTTATCAGATCAGACAGTATAATATAGCAGGCGCTATACATAGTCCATATTTAATCCTTTTGGTTCTATGCGTTTTCAGTTTGGTTGACATGTGTGATTTAGTGTAATAGGTGAATTAAATTGTTTGAGGCAGCATTTGAATTTGTTGCTTGCTATGTTGCTCAGGCTGAAGACCACCTAAGTTGTTGCTTGCTCATATACCATTTGAATTTACCACTGAATCCCATTGCTATGTTGCTCATATACTTTCAAAGATTCCCACTTCTATAATTTGTTCAACAAAATTGGATACCGCTCCAGTTGTACCAATGGGATTCAGGGTAAGCTGTACCTGCAAGCGCCTGGTGGATGCCAAGGTAATGAACACGTCTCTGGTTATTTATCTGTGTTTCTTGTTTCTTCAAATTTTCTTAATTAAATTGTCAGAAAGATCAAGCCATTTCTGATTTCTGTTTCGTTGCATGCGTCTGATGGCAAGATATTGACGACTGCTCCATTGGAGAACCACACTCGCGTAACTGCATCAACAAGGTGGTGGCTCCCCTTTCTCATCTTTGTTTTTCTAGTAATTATGGGCAAACACTGTTAATGGTTGGATAGAGTGATCTCAATAATTATTTTGGATGGATTGTGCATGGTTTGGTTCGACTTCATATTTGTGCCAATGCAACATCACGACATAGTTAATTTGGTCTAATTTGATTGGAGGTATACATGTCCGATAGTTTCACCAAACCTAGAACTTGTGCATTAGATATCTGCAGGCAGTAGCACAGATCAGTGAGATGAACTGGCCAATAGAAGACAATCGGTTGTGTTCTAATTCAGGAAACAAACTGAATTGATGGAAGAAATTGGATGATTATTATATATGTACATTCTGTATTGCTGTTAGAAGTGGCGGCTCTCTGATTTCTTTTTGAAACTGCACAGGATCAGAGTAGAATGTAGCACTGTAAACTCACTTATCTTGATTGTTGCTTCAGACAGATAATAGGTCAATAATTGTTGTGTATATTTTTTGTAGTGTAAGTAGGATTGCAGTAAGCTGATCTTCTATATCTAAATAGAAGACCCCCACTAACTGATTTCTCTTAACATGCAAGCTATACACATCATCAAGTCCCTAATTTATCCACGTCACTCTTTCCTGCTAGTTGGTGAAGCCATGTCATTAAGAATTCCAACAATAAGTTTCCTACTGAAACGCTTCAGTTCATGTTCCTTCGTTACGCGTTCCTCACTTGCTTTGCTTCAACATGTTCTAGATCAGTTTACTCCACAGCCCTTTCCTCTTCGTCTCCTGAGTACTGACTCCCCTTATTAGAAACGCACAAACCAAGACTTAAATCGCTTAATCACCGAGACAGGCAATCAGGCGGTCGCCTCATTATTCCCCTCTGCCCATCTCCCAATGTCCCAACTCCTATAAACCATCGCTGAACCACGTTCATCCAGAGATGTCTACCCATCTATTGGAGCAATTCCTCTCTTCCATTCCTTCAAGTTAAGTGAGCAACATCCCGTTGCATCTGCCAACGAAGACGCGGCCGTGTAAGTCACCACGATCGTCTCGGCAAACTAGCAGCAACCTGTGGCAGCCAGACATGGGCATCGGGTGTATGGCGTTCTGCTTCCACCTGCTTTGCATCTAAAGAAGAAGCAACCGCTCGCCACACTGAAGGCTAGCAAGAACGTGGATGAGCCCGTCGTCATCGTCGACGCACCCGCTTCTGAGAGCGTC
Organism: Dactylis glomerata; assembly: GCA_007115705.1. Lineage (NCBI taxonomy): Eukaryota > Viridiplantae > Streptophyta > Magnoliopsida > Poales > Poaceae > Dactylis > Dactylis glomerata. The sequence goes on along the minus strand of QXEO01000537.1, from coordinate 3,232,396 downwards.
ATCTTCATGGCGTTGGCAACTCGGCATCCGCGTCCACCTCTGTGGTGATCGTCGTCAGTGACATGCGACGCCTCCGGCAGGTCGCTACCGTCCGCTCAGTATGTCGCCAAAGTCTTCTCTCTCTCAGAAAATTGCATGTGCTCGCCTAGACATCCTTCATGTACAGGTGGGTTGCTTTGCTTAAGTTGTCCTCCGATGCTTAGATTGCAGGAGGTGTAGCTAGCCCATCTCCATTCTCCATGTTGTACGGTACAACCTCGGTGAATACATCTATCTTTAGCAGACTAGCACCTCCTTTCTAGTCAGCTGATCCCCGCTTCATCTTGCCGATGCAGCACCCAACAGGTACGTGAAGGAAGACAGTGTCCTTACTATTGAACCAGATTTTTCTCTACATTGTGTAAGTTGTGCAGTTCCAACCATGTTCGTGCAGTACTTCTTCCCCTTTCATCTTCCACATTCTTGGTTCTAAATTTTTATGTGCAGAATTCAAATTATAGTTCAAGAAGTTCTATAATTTTTTCAGAATTAGTTGGACAATCGCCCTCAAGCAATTTGCTGATCTTTTATATTCTTCCTGTTGCCCTATTATAACTTCACCAATTGCTAGCTACCGAAGTCCCTTTTGTCACATGGAAATAAGAAAAGAAGGATTACATTCATAGTGTTCAATGATCTGTTGGCCTATGTATTTCATTGTTATTTTCTTACAGTTAAAAGAATACCAAAACCAGAGAGGAGCCATGTGAGTTGCCCTTAGTCTGGTTTGTATGGTCCGTGGGAGCTTCATAAGATTAGAATCTGCAATATCAGTAATGTTCACACAATCACACATGATTTATGTTACCCTCCACACTTAATCAAGCTCAGCATCGCACTGGCAAAGTTTTTCTTGATCTATATATTGCAATCTGAAAGGGTGGCCGATTGGACTACAAATAGTACATGCCTATCTTATCACTGCTCAGGGCAACTCACATGGCAAGCAGGTTATGCATCCTCAAGTTGCGGCAGATCTTCTGGAAATACATTCACTATTTTTAGCTGCCAAAGGAGGACCTGCAGGCTGCAGCAATTCATCTTCAGATCTATGGATGACCTGCAGCAAGTGTTATGGTATTTGTATTGGTGATACTACTATTTTTTTACATGCAAAATCTGCATGTAACATAGGAAAAACAAGTTTTAATAGGTGATAAAAACAACTGTATTCTGAGAAGACACTGACAAGTCTTACGAATATTCATCCATTGCTCTAATCATAGATATTGTTTCCCCTTTGCATATTAACTAGGAAAGTGTGAAATAACAAAGCTATAACCTGTTACTATTTTCTAAAATGAAGATGACTAAGCCAAACAAAAAACAGCTGCAATATATTATTTTGCTTGCCATTTTATTTGTGTGATAAATAAATGTTGTGTGCGAACGCCATTTCATAAAATGTTTTGTGCACACTATGTTCCATGAAGTATCCATGTGTTCTTGAAAGGACATACAAATGTTTTATGCATATAATTTCTAACAAAATTTGTGTCGTCGATCCTATTTCAAAATCACGTGAATCCTTCACTCGAGTACTCAATATGGACTCAATTTATGCACATAATTTCACCTACTGTACTCTCATATTGTTCTTAAAAAATTATCACAAATTTTTTGCTACTAATTTCCGCCGCAACGCGCGGGGAATCATCTAGTTTCATTAACGGAAGAATCTCACATATCAGTTCTACCACTACTCTGCTTTATGTTCACACAACCAAAGCAAAAGGGAAAATGCAGTACCTGATCTAGGTTCGACAGGTTAGCTGCAAGGTATTATATAACTAACTGAAGTTCATTGCTTCTAAGTTCTGTTGCTTCACCTGACTTTCCATAATAATTATTTTATTCTCTATCTGTTAATTATGTATCATTAGATTTTTAAACATTCATCGTTTTAGTCATGTGGATGAGATTAAGATAATTGGGGCTAATACTTATCTTCTCTATCTCTTGTGAATCAGACTCAGATTGATTAAGAAATCTCCGAATTGCTGCAGTTTCTGGAGTGGTACTTACTTGCTACCATAGAAAAGGGGAGTGCGACGAAAGGAACGAGCGAAAAAATACCTGTTGCCAAGAAACAGAGGAACCTTATATTTTTTAAGGTAGTATAGTAGAGGTTTAGGTTACTTGATAGAACATGGTGACTGTAGTTTACTCCCAGGAACATGGATGATAGAAACAGCAAGTAAAAGGCTCTGATTTCCATAGGCAATAATGAGAACATGTTGTATGTAATTAGCACAAAAATGTGAATTGAGTAGAAAATTTAACTAGATCTTATGATTTCTTTAATATTTCCAATGTTCATGCGTCAAATTGATGTTCTATTCAGTTGTTCTTTATGGGTTTCTCTTGGCTGCCTAGAGAAAAGGTTGAAATAACTAAGAGTAAGCTTTTTGCTACAAAATGTATCACCTATAGTTCAGACTTACTGTAAAAAAAACATATAGTTCAGACTTCCACGTGATCTTTGAACTATAGATGTCGTGTATGGCTTAGAATTCCACATGATCTTTGGACTATGGATGTAGAAACTCATTACTCACATATATCTCTTGAAGTGATGTTCCAGGTTCAAATCTAACATTAGTTTATACATGAAAATCAGCAACTGTTTTGTAGGGTTCAACCACTGAATTGAAGGGTCATGTTATGTGATTTCAGGTGTTCCAAGCTGGCATAGTTGAGCCTTGCCCATGGGCAGCGACGCCTCTACCGACTGAAGCAATTGAACAGTGAGCTGACCTGTTCATTTAGGGCTAAGCAATTAATGGTATATTTATTAAACTTATTTTCTAATATGAGGCAAGCATATCAATTGACTAATGGTTTTATTGTGAGGGTATTTGTGAATAGTAATAAAGATGTCATCATCTTATAATTAGCCCTCTACTACGGGATAATCAATAGAGTAGTAATATTCAACGATGGCTCATCTTTACCTTTCTTAAAGTTTTCGTATAATGATTTTATTGCGAGTGTTTCTGAATAGAAAGAAAGATGTCATCATCTTATAATTTACCATCTACTACAGAGAATCAACAGAGAGTAGGAATATCCAATCATGACCATCTTTACCTGGCAGCTTGCCACTGTCGCTTATAGTTCTTTAGCTCATAAATTGGTTAGGGAATGAGAAGATGAAATCCTTGGCCAACAGAGCCCTAATTGGACCGGTCATTACTTGGTCAGCTTACTTAGTTCTATGGCGCATAATATACCTAATACAATTCATACTTTAATTTTTATTGTTCTTTTGCAAACCCTGTTATTCGCTGGTTATAAAGCTTATGTTCTGAACTTCTATTCCCAAATATCCAGAAGGGAACACAAATCTTTTAGCACTACCCTTTTCTGTACGATCGTCTGGTGAAAATCCAGTCTGTTACATCCAGTCATGTGTAAGTGTTAAAATTAGCAGATTTTTACCTACCAAAAAATTAAGCATCTACCTTTTTTAAGGCAATTAAGCATGTACCTAATATCTTTGATATACTCAACTTTATGAAGTCGTACATTTTGGACCATACTGGTAACACATTTTGTTTATTTCAGAGTGCTCGAGTTTTTTGCGGATGGAAACCATACAAAGTACAGTTTAGAAAATGTATGCCTGTCACGGTTATCGGATCTTGAGTTGTGGCATTCTCCTCGCACGCAAAGAGGATCCAGCAGAGGCGCCTCACGTAGCCAAGGATGGTGCAGAAACATGAGGATCCATGGTAGGCTGTAAGCTACAGGAGCTCTGGTCACCGACCAAAGAATTGGAAGAGATGCACATTATCAACATTGCATAGACCTTCTACACCGCCAAACGGAAGGAAGAAGACTGAACAGATGCGCACATATCCATTGACAAGGAAGCATGACCCTATAAACAAGGAAGCAACCAATCCACCTACTCTGGCCATTGACTTCTCCACCAATACCGACGTAACCATCATTCTCTTACAACCATCATTCTCTTTTCTGACGAAACCATGTCCGCAACGACAAAACAAAATCCATGCTACAAAAATTTAGCGCTGGTATTCGAGTACGGCGCGGCATAGCGCGCTAGGTCCATCTAGTTATTATACTAAAGAACGTGATAGCGGATATTTTGGAGTAATTGCTATGATGGACGTCTATGGATACGACCTTAAAGATGGCCAAACGAGCGGTGCATCCATTTGGATATGTAACTATGAGAGTCAGAATCACAATCAAATCTTTGTTGGGTGGGAGGTAATTAAGTTGCATTTTCTGTTCCTTAGACTTGCCTCATGTATACAATATACTGTGATGCTTAACAAAAACCTTTTTCACTAATCATTGGTTCCGGATGATGAATTATGTAGGTGTCGCCGTCTGGCTATAACGATTCTCAGACTCATCTTATTACGGGTTGGGTGGTATATGTTAACCTTTTTGACCTCACCGTCCTCATGTAGTCATGTTAACCTTTTTTAAAGAAGCTAACTCCCTCTAATTAATCGTTCACGTTTCTTATGAACTTGTGACTTAAAACAACACCTCTAATGAAATTGCAGAAAGACGCAGCGCATGGTACAGAGTGTGACGACCTAGATTGTCCAGGTCTTCAGCTTGTGAGTGGGTCTCCCATATTCCCTGGGGATATCATATCCCCGGTCACTAAGGCAGCGGAACACGCCAAACTATTACCATTAAAGTGCTCAAGGTATTTTTTCATCTAAAATATAGTTCGTGCGAATGGTTACATCAAGATCCAACGATCTAAAGAAATTTCTCTCGTCTTGTTCCATGAAATCGGCAATGCTCTAGGACAAGTCGAGCGGGGACTGGTGGATACACTGTGGCGTTAACGGCGACCCAATTCCGATCGGTTACTACCCGGCGTCGCTATTTGACAGCTTATCCACGAAAGCATCTGAAATCATGCTCGGGGGCTTTGCTTCCAAGTCCAAAATTACGGGACTTCCTCCAATGGGCAGCGGAGCCTTCGCCTCCGACTCGGAGAAGGCCGCGGCGATCCGTGACATTCTGCTAATCAACAAGGATGGCACGAGCACCCCAATTGGCGATGAGATGCCCGCCCAAATCACCGACTTCAAGCTCTACTCCGTCTCGCCAATTTTAGGAGCAAAGTTCTCGTACGGAGGGCCAGGAAGTAGCTGATAATCAACTCCTTGTGCTACCGGAGGAAGTGGCTAAGCGGGGAACTGACCATCATACCCATGATGAGACCATGAAGCATGGGAAAGAATCAGTATCCCAGCAAGGAAGATATAAATAAAATTGATATGTAGTCTTGCCTACATAATTTGACATAAATAGTTACTTTATGTTTTAGCACTTCATGTCACGAGGTTTGAAAAAATGTATGTGTTTCAAAAATCCTGTTCACGGATTGGAAAATAAAGTATGTTCACAGGTTCAAACTAATTGTCAGTCCAGTCTGAATTTGAGAAGGCACTAATTGTCAGTCCTGGTGCGTCGGTAGCTCCTCACATGTGCAACACCGTGGTCCTGGACGGTGGTTGACATGGGTATGCCTGCCAGGACCCATGGCATTAGTACTCCTGGTTCATATTCAAGTAAAGCCCATAAAGATTATGATTCAAGAAGGAGCTGACGGAAGAGATATTCGAATAAGGAAACTCTATTGTAAACCAACATAGTTTAAGTTTGTATCATACCCGATCAGAACTCTGGGATATAGCCACCTATAAAAGGGGCTGGGAGGAGCCGGCAGAGGACACCCCGAGATTTAGCTTGTAAACCTTAGCTTTATCTCTGTAATATTGTCAGATTCGCCTTGTTTGTCTGGTAATCTTTGAATTCATCCATCGCACCTCTTCCCCCCAATCCTAAGTTGTAACATCCCAAGATTTTATCAAATTTTGGGGGAAAATTTTCGTTTTTATTTTGCTTGTGTTGATTGAAAATTCACAGGGATTTAAAACTTTTTGAGTTTATTTGAAAGCTTTGTTTGAAAACTATTTAAAATCCTCTATTTATTTCTTGAAGAACTTCTTTGAGAAAGAACAAGTATTAAAATGTTATTTTCATTCTCCTTTATTCAAACCCTATTCAGCTTTATGCAAGCTTGCTTGCAAAAGATTGTTTTACAAAGTTTACTTTATTCAATAAAGGTTGCTTCTTCAAACCATATTTGAGTGTGTTTCTCAATCATTATTTTATAAACTATTATTTTACTATTTTAGAAAGAATCAAGTTCAAACTCTATTTCTATCTTTCTATGCAAGCAAAGCCTTTAGGCTTAATTGAGATCTTTTATTAAAAATCTTGTTTTGGTTCTGAAAACCTGTTTATTACTGCCCTAGTTTGTTCCTCTGATTTTTAGAAAATTTTACAAATTGGTTTGACCTGGTTTGAATAATGTATGCAAAAGATATAAAGAAAAGAGGAAAACAGAAAATGGAAAATGAACCAGAACATAAAAAAAGGGAAGAAAGGAGAAACGGACCGAACGGCCCAGTCCGGCCCAACCAGTCCAGCCCATCTGTAACCGGCCACCCGAACCGTTATTTCTTTCCTTTGTTTCTCTGACGTGTGGGACCCCCATGTCATCACCCTCCCCAGCCGTTTCTTCCCCGGTGACTGAGCCCGAGCTGCCGTTACTCCCTCCCCTCTTCAATTCCTTCATTGCCTGCATTAATCGACGCCTAGCCGCGGCTATAAGACCCCCTCGCTGTCCTCTTCCATCTCCCTTTGCTCCTCCGCGGAATCGCCTACGAGCCACAGAGAAATCGCTCGCCGGAGCTCCGCACGTCTGCGGGCATCACCGCATGAATTTGTCGCCACCAGTGAACCTCGCGCCTCCTCCTCTCCCCTATCCCCTCCCCCTCTCTCCGGCGCCCCCTCTGACATTTTTCTTTTGATTTAACTCGCAGCTAATCGAGCTCCTCATCGACGACCGAAGTCACACGGCCGCCACCGTCGCTCCAGCCGCCCCTCTACTTCGCACCTGGAAACGATAGACGACATCGTTCACGTTTCCGAGATCCCCTTGCCGTTCTCAACACCGTCCGCATCTCCGCCATCCCCGGGAACCACCGGAGCACCACCGGAGTCACCTACCTGGCCGTCTCACCGGCGAAACTCGCCAGAGACCTAACCCTAGGTGAGCCTCACCTCTCTCTCTTTCTTCGCTCGTCCGATCTGCATCTAGCGGCCTGGATTAGATCACTTACCCGAAGGGGTATCAGCTAATCTGGGCCACTCATATCAAATAAGATCCAATGGCCGTCAGACCCTATCCTCCCGAAACGGTACCGGCGAATCACAGACAGCCACGTGTCGGCTCTAGATCTAAAACAGATCCAAATTTGAATTTCAGATCTGAATCTTCGTGGAATCTTGTTTAAATCATATCTTCTGTTCTGTAAGTCCAAAAATCACAAATGATATACTGTTGGAATCCTTGAAACTTGTAGAATCCAGTGGTACAATAAAATCTTATATTTTATGGGTTCAATTTGAAACTATTTTCAAATTGGAATCAAACTCTCTGTTAGCATGATTAATCCATATCTTTTGAATCAAGTGTCCAAAAATTACAAATTTGTAGTCTTTGGATTCCTCTCAACTTGTAGAACATCATAGGATCAAGAAATATCAAAGTTGTTACGTGCACACACTTTGTGCATTCAAATCTATCCAAATCACTATTTTGATCATAGTTTGAATTCTATAACTTATTTTAGAATGAATCCACTTGCAGTGACTTTGTTTTGCTGCAAGCTATCCAGTAGCATCACTCCCATAATTTATTGAACCATTTCGCAATTATTCAAATTCCAACACGAGGATTTGAGTAATTTCCACTATAGAAATAAACCTATTCCTTTTCAGTAATGTTTCTATCTACATTAGCAAATCCTATGATCATACCTAGCCATCAATGTTATCTAATCAACATCTTGATCAAGATCATATTCACTTAGACCAATCTTGCATAGTACACACTTATTCAAATTACAAATGTGTCATTTGAGTAAAGTGTGATACATCTCAATCTTAGACTCTATGCTTGCTATCCTTGTGGTGTTGATCAAATCAACATGATAGCATCTATCCAATACTCCATGTACCTAATAGAATCCTTAAACCATAATCTCAAATGTTATCTACCCATACTCAATCATCTGTCCACCTGATCCTGATTTCATGTGTAGAACTATTCAATTAACAAATGAGTTAATTGAGTAAATCAATATATCACAAATCCCTACCCAAACCTATGTGTAACCTACACTAATATGAATAAGTGTTGTCACACTCTATTCAATAGTGTTTTGTTGCACCATTCTATACCTATGTGAATCTATTCACATGAGTCATTCTAAACTCTATTCATGCCTATGCCAAGCCCAGGATTATTATCATTACATTGTAATCTTGGAGGATCAATCTTTTTCCAATCACTTGACCTGACCCATACCTTGTCCAACTAAACATATTTTGTCTAATTCATATATATTCAAATTGCAATTGTGCTACTTGAGTAGAATATGAATTCAACTCAAACTTAGGTTCTATTAATATGGAGTTGTTATAACCCGTATCATAGTATGTGTTATACACCATGTTGATCAATGAACCATTTGAGCCATGTCCTCAAATATCAATCATTCATATCCAATCCAATGCCTACCTAGTTTTGTTCACATGTATTGAACTATTCATCTTGCAAATATGCTAATTGAGTAGTTCAAGCATTCTTGAAACCCAGCCTAGTTCCTAAATGCAACAGATGCTATTTAAGAGTAATTGTTGTCACATTTACTCAATAGTGTTGCAGTTGCACAAATTGACTCTTGTGTAATTTATTTCACATGAGCTATTCCTAAAACTCTTATATGCTTTGATAAAGCATAAAAACTTCATCAATTATATTTTGCCTAGTCCAATTATCTCTCCAATCACATTGATCTTCCCCAGCTAAGCACTCAACTCCATATCTCACAATTCATATTTCCTTTGCCATATCTTTCTTGTCATAACATCTCAATAAATCTAATTTGTTAAACAAATACCTTTCAATTGTTTGTTTGTTTGATTGTGCTGTATGGAATGTTTATGGTATGTCTTTTCTTGTGCTATAGTTTGTGCGAAGAGCTACATGCTTAGTTGCGAGAAGTGAAACGTCGTGATCTTCAAAAAGGCAAGTGACACACATGTTCCCTACCCACTTTACTTATGCATTAGTATATTCACCTCTTGTAGTATGCATGATAGGTGCTTTACTCAACCGTTTTATCAAATGCTTAGATCCTAGTAGTGTGTAGCTATCCCTCAAACCCCACATGATAGGATGCTAAATACTTTGTTAACATTGATGCCATGCTAAGATCACTTGAAAAGTGTTTTGTGAAAAGTTAAGAACTTCAACTAAAATGAAACACCTGGGTGGAATGGTTTGATAAGATGAGGCGAGGTAGGTGGATTCTGGGACGCAAGCCTCATAAGAGGATGTGGGAACAGAATACCGCTCGGGATGGCCACCCAGGAACAAAGAGATGGCTATGTCTTCCATGCTTAGTGTACTTCCAGTGCAGCCTTATGACATTATGGGCTCTGTCTTGACTGATTAGAATGTGGGAGTGCAACTTGTCGGCAAGAAGTGGTGGTAGTTGAATTGTAGGTTGGGAACGGAGCTTGCCAAGTTAGTTGCCCTCTCCTTCTAAAAGGTCTCGTTTCATTTTATGTATGGGCATAAAATGAATCGTAAGGTGAAAGTGCACAACCCTTGCAAGGTGTTTAAATCTAATCGATTAGCCGTGTCCTCGGTTATGGACAATTGAGTCTCTAGACATGGAATGTACGGAAGAATCTCATCACCGATTCTGAATTATTAAAATTTGTCTAGAAACCTCTAGGTAGGAACTAAGGACCATACACTCCGAGGGGTGGTGGTGCCTGAGGTTCCAAACTTTGTTGAGTTGCGCCCAGAACTACATACCAGCCAGTATGTAATGTATGGGGGTTGTCTTGACCCTTGAAAAATAAAATTTGTTGAAAGAAAGTATTAAAATGGATTATAGGATAAAATTGGCTTTACGCAAATCAGCCTATGAGATCCACCAGCCAAATGTCATGTAGTATAGTCTTTCCACAACAATGCCACCAAATTCGTGTCATTTGCCAGTACATCATTGTACTGACTCCTCTGGGGCTGCATATTCAAACGTGCAGGTTTTATTTCGAGTAAGGAACCAGGAGTAGGATCTCGAGACTACATTCCAACATGTCTGCCCGTGGCCCGTGATGAAGAATGGAGACTCACTGCAACTATGCCTTATGCTGTGTACTCGTAAGGTTGAAGACCTATGTAACTAGATTTACGATGTAATATTGATGCTATTGCAATGATTACTTATTTTGTACTGTGGTGCTATCTACTGATCCAGGGAATGGCACAAATACACAGGAGTTCTGCCTTTAGTAAAAGGCGGGTCGTTACATAAGTCCTTCATTCGAGGACATTGCCGAGGCTAACCCTCATCAGCGGTGCTCGCTGAGCGCTACAAAATGCTTGTGGTGGAGGCGGCTGGTTTGTAGCGTGGGGGCTACTAGCTCGGTATGAGTAATGACGGTTTGACCCTAGCTTCCTCCTTGCACCACATCGCTGCTCTTCTTATTGACGGCCTCCTCGATCTGGACAACAATGAGTTACATGCTTTCTCTCGGTGAATTTTGTTGTGTGGCGTACAACACCACTGGATTTCTAGATCAAAATTTTGTTGTGTGGTGGAAAAAGTCATGCTAGCTGTGATCAAAGGATTGAAATGATGAAAAGGTGTTTTGGAGGCGATGAAGACGGGCGGCACTGGTTCTTCCTGTGTGTCTGGTGTTTGGTATCTTACAGCAGCATCCTTGGCAAGAGATGTTGGCAGCACTTGTGAAGTGCATTAATGATGATGCTCCTCGAGTACAGAGTGGTGATTTCCAGGGTGAAATACCAAGGTATGCCTCTACTGGTTACCTGACAATGATCTTGCTGAAGTCATTGTTTTGTGAAGTCGAACTTTCTCTAGGGTGAAAACCCAATATCTTCGATTGGACGACAACGCTAGTGCATTGTTATACCTTCATGGAGGCGTTGCTTTGGAGAATCTATTCCATGGCCCGGGTGGTATCTTTGCTAATTGTTCGAGTGTTGTTGCGAATGTTCAATCACCGCGATGGGGTCTTTGTTTTTCTATTTCTCTCTTTTATATGACTAGTAAGCGTGCACGTGCAATGCACGTATCTGTAGTACATTTGCAATAATTTAATACATTGGTCTTATTCTCATGTGAAAGGTAGAAGATCGTTCCATTTTTACACCGGACTTTTGCATGGATAGCCAAGAAGCTTCTTGATGGTGTTTATAATTCATACTATTTTCTTTGGCTTTCCTCCGAATAGCCGATGGCTTTCCTATGGTGTTTTAATTCATATTGTTGCCGGCTTTGTGACAGATAGTCAAGATTTAAGAAACTTCTATATGGTGTTTTAACCATAATAATTTTGGAAGGGTAGCCGACCCCGTTAGCTGATGGGTTCGTAGCATAGAAAACAAAAATTTTCCTACGCATGAACGCATAAACTGGCCAAGAAACTCTACGAGATGGTAGCAACGGATACTCACCCTCGACGACCGTGAGCGGGGATTACGTTCCCGCACAAACGTTGACGATGGAGAGTTGGTGAAGACGCACGTAGTCGACGTAGTTGTTCACTTGATGTAGTCGACGTCGTGGTTCACTTGACGATCACAAGATCGTGTAGCCGGCGCCACAAGTGGCAGCGCCCCCGTACTCGCACACACGTGCAGCTCGACGTCGACTCCTCCACGCCCTCGGTCCAGCGGGGCAGCGGAAGAAGGGATCCGCCGGACACTCCTCCACACACTTCTCCAAGTGTGTGAACTACGAACTACTATTCCGGCAGAGCTTCGCTAAGCCAAGACGGAAAGTGGGCAGCAACTATGCAAAGGAGGGAGGATCAAGAAGTGTGTGTACAAGGGAGAGAGGGGGGGTTTATATAGAGGAGGAGGGCAGCCAAGAGGTGGCCGGCCCAAGGGTCTCCTCCCTCTTCATTGCCCCCTCTTCATTCCCTTTTATGGTGATTACACCCTCATCAACATGAGGTAACCCCCATTTTAATGCATGACATTCATGCCAATTAAAATCACACTTATTGATTTAATAAAACATTTTTATTTCTTTAATATTTGTTAATTCATTCAATTAACAAACATTAACAAATACACCCTTGAGTTATTTCGATATCCCGAAACAGTTTCGGTGCTTTTCAGAAACAACCCTTATGCTGTCCTGTAATTCGATCGGAGTATCGTATCCACTCAAAAACGACAACGAGCCTTAAGTGTGTCACCCTACGGTTCGTGAATAACGTGGACATGATCGAGACTCCTCTCTGATCAATAATCAACAGCGGGATCTGGAAATCCATGATGACTCCCACTTACTCAACGATGAACTAGTGATCGTGTGAACCGGTAACGAACATAGTTAATTCCTTTTGTCTCGCGATATTATTACTTGTCCGAGATCCGATCATTTGGTATCAACCATACCTAGTTCGATCTCGTTCCCGACAAGTCTCTTTACTCGTTCTGTGATAATGCATTCCCGTGACCCAGTCACATGCTTGCAAGCTATTCCAATGCAATATCACCGAGAAGGGCCCAGAGAATATCTTTCCGTCATCCGGATGGACAAATCCCACTCTTGATCCATGAGCCTCAACTAATACTTTCAGAGTACCCAAATCAACCTTTATAATCACCCTATTACGGTGTGACGTTTGATATCATCAAAGTACCCTTCCGGTATCAGTGATTAACATGATCTCATGGTCTAAGGATTAGAACTACTTCGCATGAGTTTGATATAGCAATGAACTTGATGACTTGATCGTATTGCTATTCGTACTATGGGTGTGAGTGTTCATCACATCATTCTTCTAATGATATGACCCCGTTATTAACAACATCCAATGTTCATGATCAGGAAACCTTGATCATCAGTTAATCAACGAGCTAGTATAAAAGAGAGGCTTTACTAGGAACCCTTTTAGTTTATTAATCACACATGTATTAATGTTTCCGATTAATACAATTATAGCATGAGAAATAAACATTTATCGTAAACATGGAATATGATAATAACCACTTTATTATTGCCTCTCGGGCATATTCCCTTCAGTCTCCCACTTGCACTAGAGTCAATAATCTAGTTGACACTTGCGTATATAACACTTATGGCTTTCACGTGTTATCCGTACGCGTTGCATGTGGTTAATCTGATCTCCAGATCTGACACTTTCAGTTCTGTGTGTATTTGCATATCTTTGCGTCTCTACGCATCACTCATTTCTCAAATGAGATAGTTGGGTATAAATTTGGTCCTTAGGTGAGACCTTAGTTCCTTTAGCTAAAATTATGTTGTCACTATTGTCACACAATAGATCTTCATAGTAATAGCCCGCTTGGAACTACACCTAGTTTGATAACAAACTTCTTGACACAAATGCCCTCCTTTGCTACTTCTAAAGCAGCCATATACTCAACCTTTGTTGTAGAATCCATCACAATGTCTTAACTTTGGAACTCATCCAAATCCATCATGGAACTTCCTTCCATTACATTGTGCCACCTAACGTATAGCTAAAATTGAGATAAACTTAATTTGTATCTTGTGACAAACTTAGTATCAATGTAACACTTTACAATGAATTATGTGTCACTTTGTTATACATAATATATATCCTTAGTACTTCCAAAGCACATAAGGATATCTCTACTATTGTCCAGTGATCATCTTATGACTTTTATCACTCTGGTATATGCTCATAACATTTAGAGCATAGGACATATCTGGATATGTACATATCATGGTATACACGATCGATCAAATCATTCATGCGGCTTCACTCATCAAGTGTCAAAAACACCTGAATCTTGTTTCAACCTCTTCCATGCGACAAGAACTTTTCTTGTCGTTTCCATATTGAACTTCATTCAATATTTCATCTATGTACTTTGGCACAACCATATTGGAACCTCGATCTATCTACATAGACATCGAGACCCAATATTTTGGTTTTGCCTAAGTCTTTCATTGAAATCTAATTTTAATGAAATTCTTAACTTATGTCAATAAAAGATACATCATTTCCAATTAACAATATGTCTTCTACATAATGTACTGAAAATATGTCTCAACGCTCCCACTTAATTTCTTGCAAATGCAAGCATATTCATCGTATCTGATGAAACTAAACCTTTTAATTATTTCATCACGGTGAATATTCCAACTCCGCGATGCTTACTTCAACCATTGAAGTTTGCATGCCTTTTAGCATCCTTTGAATTTACAAAACCCATTGGACCATGTCATGTACATGTCCTAGGTAACCATTCTATTAGAAGAATGTTGTCTTGTTTGTTCAACTAACATATACCAAACTTGGCATATGTAGTGGTTGCTACAGTAATCCATCCAGACAAAATATCGCTGTGAAAGATCAAATCTTGTCACAGTCAACTCCTTGAACACAATCGTAAACTCTTTTAACGATGTGTCGACTATTTCATAGATGTTAAACATCCATGTCTGCCTTTATAGATCCAAATATGTTCATTAGGCTTCATGCCTTTTGAGAGTCTTCCAAGTTCAGAAACTCGGTTTCTCGTATATGGAACTATCACGGATTCTATGGCTTCTAGCCATTTGACGGAGTCAGGGCCCATCATCGCTTCTTTGCATGCAGTCGGTTCATCATTGTCAAACAATAATGATTCATTCTCAAATCTAACTTATTTGATTGTTACCCGACTCACGCGGTTCAATAGGAACTTTGATCTATGTGACCACAACCTTTGAGGTACGACAGCCATGCGCATTGTGGCCGCCTTCGGGACACTTCCCAGCGCTGCGCTACTCAGCACATATAGCTTAGGTTCAATAACCCAATCAAAGTTCTATTGTCCTCCCACTTGACTTTTTGCGAAAAATTCCTTCTCAAGAAACTTGACGTTTTCAGCGACAAACACTTTTGTCTTCAGTGTTCTGGAGGAATACCCAATATTTACTTTGGGATAACCTACAAAGACGTATTTATCCGACTTTGGTTGTAAACATTTTACATATGCATAGCATACCAAAATTTTAGAAAAGACAAATTGGGTTTTATCCCATGCCATAACTCATATGGTGTCATTTCAACGGATCATGATGGCGCTCTTTTCAGTGTAAAAGCGGTAGTCTCTAAAGCTTTATCCTTAAAATATAATGGCAGTTTTATAGACGACACCTTTGATCCAACGATGTCAAACAAAGTTTGATTTCATCTCTCGAACACTCCATACTCCTATGGTGTTTCGAGAAATACAAGTCTATGGAACGATTCCTCAACTTTTAGGTGTTTGCTAAACTTGTAACTCAAATATATTCCTTTATGATCAAATCATAAATTCTTTATTCTCTTGTTACAATGATTTTCAACTTCAACTAGAAATACTTTGAACAATATTCAAGTATTTCATGCTTCTTCCTTATCAAGTAAATATACACATATATCTACTCAAATCATCGGTTAAAGTAAATGAAGTTCAAGAATTCACCACACACGACCACACATAATGGACTATATACATCAACATGTATAATATCCAATAAGTTAGTCGTCCGTTCTTCTTTGGCCTACAAACGGAGTTTTAATCATCTCTAGGAAATTTTCACAAGCGTCAATTGATTCAAAATCAAAAGACTCCAAAATTCCATCAACATGGAGTTTCTTCATGTTTACTTTCCAATATGATTTAAACGGTGGTGTCACTCATAAGTGATCTTCTAATCATTTGTCTTAAGACATTTTTAGCATCAGTGTTATGGATGTGATTTCTCCAACAAGATAAGCGTTCATTCATCTTTTATGAATGCGGTAATAATTTGAACAACCATTGTTCTCATAATACCAGAACAAAATAACAATTATTCAAATAAATCTTGAAGGCTAGGTTTAATTCCAACGAAACACAATAACACTTTATTTGTTTTCGATGAGAATCATCCGATATTCATTTGCTAGTTAATTAGGCCATTGTAGTTCTTGTATTGCGTTGTATGACAGTTCATACCAACCAATTTAGTATCAAATACCCAAGAACCACATTGTTTTAACAAGCAACGAATACAACCATAACATGTATATCTTCTATATACCTGAGCTGGACATTTCCAGTCTTTTCTTTTCCGCCAGAATAAATTTCGGATTCTCTTTTAGCAATTCTTTTTCATCTAGAAGAATCTATCAACATCAATAGTGGCGCCATACACATGGCACATAGTTCAAGGCATGATTAGTCAAACACTAATACCCTTGGACTCACACTTTGAAGTAGATCACCATAATCAAATATTTGGCGTTCTTCCAAATTCCATTCTTTAGTAATCTTTTAGTGTAGTAAACATTTTACCTACATCTTCCATTCATCCTATCATGACAACTTTCATGATCAAGCTACTATAGCTCATGAGGACGAATTTTGAGTATAATGTTAGTTCCTAAAACCTTTTTAGGAGATCTAGACGCCTAGCGTCTCCAATCTTCACAAATTCTCATACAATATGAGAACATGTGTCTTACGAAATTATACTCTATCACATTGCAACCAAATATTGTTTCAGATATCACAATATCTTCCACACATGATAGTTTATGAAACAATTCTTTCAACTCCTAGATAACCTTGATACTAAAAACAACTTTTGAATATCAAGGATCATGGAGGCAAGTGTGATACTTAGATACTAACACTGGAATTGTTACTCTTGATTTAATACTACTTATTAAATTTTATCGAGTAACCAAGGTTTGCTAAAAGTTTGCAATAGGACTTTAAACTTTAGATTGACATTCAAACAATACGATACCAGTTCGTAAAGTTAACATCCAGAATTCTATAGTTCTATTATCTCAATTATAGCTAATCGCATGGTAGTAAACGGATGCCAATAACTACAACAAACTATGCAAATTCACTTTGATTTAGTTCATGATAAATTGAGTTCTATAATTCAAAATTACTAAATGAACTCCCACTTAAAAACAACATCCCTCTTAGTTTTCTTAAGTGATTACACGAACCAAATTCACTATACCGCAACCGATCATCACGTGCAACGGCATAGTTTCAAAGGCGAACATCACCATGTTCATCATATCAACCATATGACTCATGCTTAACCTTTCGGTTCGTGTTCCGAGGCCATGTCTGTACATGCTAGGCTCGCCAAGTAGAACCATAGCACTTGCGTGTGTAAAACTGTCTTACACCCGTCGTATGTGAACGTAGAGTCTGTCACACCCGATCATCACGTGGTGTCTCGAAACGACGAACTTTCTTGACGGTGCATGCTATGGAAGAACACATTTTTATCTTGATATTTATGTGAGAGGGATCATCTTATAATGCTACCGCGCGATCAAATCTAAGCAAAATAAGATGCATAAAAGGATAAACATCACATGCATATATAATGTGATATGATATGGTCCTTTACGCACTCGATCTCCATCTTGTGCGTCATGGCATGATCTCCATCATTCCACCGGCTTAGCACCAAGGTCCATGGCGCGCCACCTTGGTTGTCTTCCTCCATTACAATATATCACTTGGATATATATATTCGGCACGTAGGCCATTTAAATGTAAAGACAACCATATGGCTCCTGCCGGTTGTTTATAACTTATAAAAAGGATCATCGCATACAATTTGTAACATAAACAACTTGACCATATCACATCACATGCCCCTGCAAAAACAAGTTAGACGTTTCTAATTTGTCTTGCATATTTTACGTGGTTTGGGGCTTTCTAGGAAGAACCGTTCTTACCTACGAACAAGAACCACAACGGTGATAAAAATATTATTAACAACTCTTTGTAAAATAGATCATAACTATAGTGGGAGAAACGTGCACCCGCAAAGCCACATATGCCGAAGCATGTCAAGTGTGGGACAAGTCTCGTGAACGCGGTCACGTAAGGTTAGTCTCGGGCAGCTTCAATCCCACTATGCCACTATGATCCAAAATACCAAAAAATTGCAATAACATGATCATCAACGCCCACATCCACATGTGTTCTAACCGTGCATACCAACTACGCATAGAGATGGCTCTGATACCACTGATGGGTTCGTAGCATAGAAAACAAAAATTTTCCTACGCATGAACGCATAAACTGGCCAAGAAACTCTACGAGATGGTAGCAACGGATACTCACCCTCGACGACCGTGAGCGGGGATTACGTTCCCGCACAAACGTTGACGATGGAGAGTTGGTGAAGACGCACGTAGTCGACGTAGTTGTTCACTTGATGTAGTCGACGTCGTGGTTCACTTGACGATCACAAGATCGTGTAGCCGGCGCCACAAGTGGCAGCGCCCCCGTACTCGCACACACGTGCAGCTCGACGTCGACTCCTCCACGCCCTCGGTCCAGCGGGGCAGCGGAAGAAGGGATCCGCCGGACACTCCTCCACACACTTCTCCAAGTGTGTGAACTACGAACTACTATTCCGGCAGAGCTTCGCTAAGCCAAGACGGAAAGTGGGCAGCAACTATGCAAAGGAGGGAGGATCAAGAAGTGTGTGTACAAGGGAGAGAGGGGGGTTTATATAGAGGAGGAGGGCAGCCAAGAGGTGGCCGGCCCAAGGGTCTCCTCCCTCTTCATTGCCCCCTCTTCATTCCCTTTTATGGTGATTACACCCTCATCAACATGAGGTAACCCCCATTTTAATGCATGGCATTCATGCCAATTAAAATCACACTTATTGATTTAATAAAACATTTTTATTTCTTTAATATTTGTTAATTCATTCAATTAACAAACATTAACAAATACACCCTTGAGTTATTTCGATATCCCAAAACAGTTTCGGTGCTTTTCAGAAACAACCCTTATGCTGTCCTGTAATTCGATCGGAGTATCGTATCCACTCAAAAACGACAACGAGCCTTAAGTGTGTCACCCTACGGTTCGTGAATAACGTGGACATGATCGAGACTCCTCTCTGATCAATAATCAACAGCGGGATCTGGAAATCCATGATGACTCCCACTTACTCAACGATGAACTAGTGATCGTGTGAACCGGTAACGAACATAGTTAATTCCTTTTGTCTCGCGATATTATTACTTGTCCGAGATCCGATCATTTGGTATCAACCATACCTAGTTCGATCTCGTTCCCGACAAGTCTCTTTACTCGTTCTGTGATAATGCATTCCCGTGACCCAGTCACATGCTTGCAAGCTATTCCAATGCAATATCACCGAGAAGGGCCCAGAGAATATCTTTCCGTCATCCGGATGGACAAATCCCACTCTTGATCCATGAGCCTCAACTAATACTTTCAGAGTACCCAAATCAACCTTTATAATCACCCTATTACAGTGTGACGTTTGATATCATCAAAGTACCCTTCCGGTATCAGTGATTAACATGATCTCATGGTCTAAGGATTAGAACTACTTCGCATGAGTTTGATATAGCAATGAACTTGATGACTTGATCGTATTGCTATTCGTACTATGGGTGTGAGTGTTCATCACATCATTCTTCTAATGATATGACCCCGTTATTAACAACATCCAATGTTCATGATCAGGAAACCTTGATCATCAGTTAATCAACGAGCTAGTATAAAAGAGAGGCTTTACTAGGAACCCTTTTAGTTTATTAATCACACATGTATTAATGTTTCCGATTAATACAATTATAGCATGAGAAATAAACATTTATCGTAAACATGGAATATGATAATAACCACTTTATTATTGCCTCTCGGGCATATTCCCTTCATTAGCCAACCCCAATCCTAGGTTGTATGCAATAGTTATTCCTAACATCATGAATTGTCATTGATATTGACAGCCAAGAAGCCAGCCCTTGGTTATTTTACCATATTGCTGCAACAATCCAACAAAGCGAAACAAAAATAACATGATCAAAACTGTTACTTGAACCTTTTTCTAGAGTAATATTTGAACTGCAAAATGACATGAACTACTAAACAAAACTAAAAAAGTGTAAGTTGATCAGAACAAAAGCAATCTAGCCCTGGCACCCAGGATTGCATAATTCTGAATCATAGTAGAGTAAAGTTAACTAAACTTTTTTGCCTTCTGATGTCTATTGCAAAACTCCTCCTAGTTTGTTGCCTTCTTCTCCCACAACTGTGCACCAGCCTCACCCCTCTCGCTGGTGTATAGGAACGCTTCTACCGACCTCGGTTATCTCCAAATAATTCCTTCCATTATACGATGCTCAATGCCGCGGGCAATGCGTTCTGCGCTGCAGCCATGCAGACAATCAAATGAGAAAAAACTGAAAAAAACACAGCACAAATTGATAGAGCTTGAATTACCTCATATGCATGGCTTACTAATTGTTTGATGTTGCATCAAGTGATTAGATCTCACTGCAAGATCAAGCACCGAAGATAAGATATAGTACATGCTCTGTTAGGATCAAAGTGTTAATGCCATACCATTCAGTTAAATTCTTTGCAAATATTATCCATGTTGCTAAAATTGATTGTCTGGTTACAAGGACAAATATATGATGAGAAAAATAGAGCATGCATTAAATTGTTGAGAACCTTTTAACTCTAGTAGACTGAGGTTACTGAGGCCTAATATGGGACTTACATAAAGAAATAAACTTATCACTTGCACCGATAAATACTTCTTCACTATGTTTACACGTGCTAACACAATTAACAAAGCTTGCGGATTTGCGGGTTCTTTATTTTCTTCAGATAAACTAAAATAGAGAAGTAACTCTGCTGATATCCTGCTTGACTTTTACAGTGATCAAAACATTCTCAAACAATGCACGAATCTGCTAGCCCCTGGAAATATGTTAGAACTAATCAGCTACATTCTTTGATAATTTCCTGAACCAACTTATGTTAGTAACACAAGATCAGATGGTCGCACAATGGTCATATAGAAAAAGGAAAGGTAGTATCAGCAAAGAGAAGGGATACAATTAGTAATTCAAAAACAGCCATGTGAAATGGTGAATAGTGATGCATCATAAATGTGACCTGACGAACTTGCCACAAAAATAAAAACATGCTTGGGAGAATATATATCCATATACAAGATGCAGCATAACAGTGTAACAAGCAGAAACAACTTTGAAAATGCCATTCCATGGCAGGTATAGGACGCAGAAACTGTACGTACAAAAAACCATTTATGTTAAACTACAAACTTGTATAGAGAGCTGAACAAAAATCAAGTTCGTTGGACTATAGGACCGTGGGGACAGGAGGGGAACTGCCTGAAACGTCGACGCGCTTGGTCGAGCGGCGCGTAGGCGTAGTAGCCATGGACTCGTCAAGCACCTGCTTTGGTTGATGATGCGGCGGCGTGGATCGGAGTGGGGTGGGAAAGAGGTCATCAACGGCAGCATTCCTCCCTTGCCCTCAGGTGCGGTAGAGGTCGGAGCGGCGTCCTCTAACACGCACCCGCCACAACAAAGATCCGAGGAGGATTAGGCGGCCCTGGCATCGCACCAGCCCGAGGAGGAAGACGGTCCCGGCGTCGCTCCTACATGACGTTGCCTCCTCTCTAAGACCAGCTGGTCCGCGACCGCAGTCGTCGGCTAGCATCCTCATGGCGTCGAGGCGGTCGTCGTAGTGACCTCTTCTCCCGGCAATGTCATTTCTCCAATGCGCGCTTGCGGCTAACAGAACGGAGTCACACAGGGATGGCGTGAATCGTGATGCACGGCAGTGCCTGCCCTTACCTTATCTTCTCCTCAATCCACGCTTGGAAAAGATCGCACGAAACGTGAGAAAATCGGGGAGCATTTACGGTTGATGTTATTGCATTTGAGGCAGTGCGATTAGGACGTGATATGGATGGAGCAATTAGCAGAGCAATTTTTTCGGGATTAGGAAACCGGGTAGGTTGGTTTGCGGGATTTGAATTGTGTTGAGTTGAGCTCAACATTGGACCAATATGGAGCGTTTGATCGTCATTGTTTGATGGCTGAGATCAATTGTATCCCAGCAAGTTGGTGCTTTTATAAGTAGTAGAGATAGAGATAGAGATTTTGCTGGTTGTGTGAACCCTTGATGTCTTAGAGATTTAGTTGGGTAGAGGCTAGGTGTAATTGGTATCTTCATGATATTAATATATTCCATTTATTAAAAAATTGGTAATATTTATGAACATACCTAAGGCCCTGCTTGGATGGGCATTTTTTAGCCCCAAACCCGGGTTTTTCTCGGAGCCCAGATGCTTTCTGGCGGAGCCCAGTTTTACCGCTTAGTTGACCGTTTTCTTTCCCTTCACCTCCTGATTTTGGCCCATTTTCCCTTGTTAGGTTTACAAACCTGCAGAGCTACGTTTTCATTTCCAGTGGTTTGATGGGTGACCAGTTAAAAATCCCGATAGTTTAAATCAGCAACATTTAATTACTAGACACCCAAGCGGGACCTAAGTGATACCATGTATATCAAACCTGGTGTAAGAAGACCACCTGAACTTAAGCAGGACATATAGTACTGCAATAATTACAAAATAGAAAAAGATATACATGAGGATAGAATTATGTGAAAAATATAGTAGACTATATGCAAATGAGAGAGGGGAGGAGCTCACATGCCCCACCCAAATTTGGCCCATAACATTGAATTCTTGCCCTCTAAACCTATTATTTTTTCCCCAAATGAAAACAGCCCAAGCTCTGCCACTGGATGTTAAACATATTATATGTATGATACAATCTCTGTGAAGGTCGACGTCCCTGTTGATGACAACAGGTATTAGCAGCCTTGTAGAGTTTACTGTATATGCTAAATTTATGTCCTACCACCTCAAGTTCTTCCTCCTAACTATGATCAGCTGTCTGGTGGGCAGCCACCACATACTGTATTGTTCAGGTATGTCTTTGCTTTTTCAGTTCAGAATCTCTCAAAGTTTCTTGTTTACTTATGCATTCTCACATGATCTTATCACCATTCGGACTCCAATTTCCTCATTCACCACAACTTACTGTACTACCTCATATGAAGTATAGTCATGTCAATATTTAATAATTTATGAGGTTGACAAGTTGAATCTCATCTACTCCCGTGATGATTTGGTGGTGGAATCTGTTACTATCTATGTCCCACGAGATGACTGTGTGCAATGGTGGAGCTATGTACTATTCGGGGGGGGGGGCACTTGCCCCCCCCCCCCGTCCTCAACACAAAAGTTGGCCAGAACATTGAATTCTTGCCCCGTAATATTTCCCCCCAGTGTCGCCCAAGGGCCACCTTTTCCAAGTCATTTTCTCTCTCACATCTTTTTTTCAACTGGCACAAACACTTGCAAAATTACTCTGACATTGCATGGTTAGCTGCATGTTTTAACCATCGGACAAAAAATACGCTCTTGCGTACGTGGTCAAAAGGTATTTTCTAGTCATAGCGTAAGCCAATGTAGCCAAGCGCTTCCTAGTTGGTATCTGAGGTATTACCAATTGGGTTACCTATATTTATTTTTGACAGAAACCATCACTTTACTGATTAAACCACATCAATACAAAGAGTCTTCCGGATGCATTCCGGAGCAAAATCTGAAATAAAACCCTAACTAGCTAGATTACAAGACCTAACCAAAATATGTGCTGCCTCATTTAAAAAGCGATTACCATGACGAGAAGAAAATTTGGGTATGGAAGTGCTCCATCACTAGAAAATGGGCCTTTAGCACCGGTCCATATGGATTTTTAGCACCGGTTGTGCAACTGGTGCTAACTATCTGGTGCTAAAGGCCACCTTTAGCACCTGTTGCTTTACGAACCGGTGCTAAAGGGGTACCACATGGCCGCTCCTAATGTCTATGAACACTTCTATTCTTGTAGACAATATTAGGCCTCCAAGTGCAGAGGTTTGTAGAACAGCAGCAAGTTTCCCTTAAGTGGATCACCCAAGGTTTATTGAACTCAGGGAGGAAGAGGTCAAAGGTATCCCTCTCAAGCAACCCTGCAATTACGATACAAGAAGTATCTTGTGTCCCCAACACACCCAATACACTTGTCAGATGTATAGGTGCACTAGTTCGGCGAAGAGATAGTGGAATACAAGTAATATGGATGATTATAGGTATTAAATGCAATCTGAAATAAATATCGCTGTGAGCAAACATGTAACAGAACTGAATGTAAACAGTGTTTCAATGCTTAAAAACAAGGCCTAGGGATCATACTTTCACTAGTGGACACTCTCAACAAAGATAACATAATTGAACACATAAATACCATTCTTCACTATGCTATTCTAAACTATTCTTCGATGGATAACAAACACTATTCATGTGTAGGGCTACGAAGCACTCCTCAAAGTTCACATTTCCCTAAATTAGATTGCCCCACACTATCACCTTGAGCGCACTAGATGGTTCCAACAAACACCAACAATTCATAGAGACACTAGCCAAAGAGACACACATAATGCACACACTGTCACCTTCACATCATGGTACAAGGTGTCTCCAGAGATTACAATAATAAAGCACTGGAGTAGCATAATATATGAAGAACAACATCTACCAATTCAACTAGATACAAAGCTCCTGATCACATATAGATCACATCATGGGAGAGAGAGGTGAACCACATAGCTACCGGTAGAGCCCACAACCCCGGGGGAGAACTACTCCCTCCTCATCATAGGAGATAGCAACAGCGATGAAGATGGTGGTGGAGTCGATGGAGATGGCTCCGGGGGCAATTCCCCGTCCCGGTAGGGTGCCGAAACAAAGATTTCTGTCACCCAAAATTGGGCTTCGACGGCGGCGGCGCTACGGAACTTTATCTGGGAAAACTCTGATTGATTTATGGTTTTCGTGTCGGAGGCTTTATATAAGCGGAGAGGCAATGTCAGAGGGCACCAGGGGGTCCCACACCACAGGGTGGCGCGCCTAGGGGGCACCCGCGCCACCAGGTGGTGTGGCCACCTCCTGGCCCCCCTCGACTCTTCTTTGGACTCTGTCTCGTGTCAGGGGAAAATAGGAACTTCGGGATTCGTTTCGTCCAATTCCGAGAATATCTCCTTTGTAACTTTTCTAAAACACAAAACAACAAAAAACAAGGAACTGGCATTGTGGCATCTCGTTAATAGGTTAGTTCCGGAAAATGCATAAAAAATGCCACAAAGTGTAAACAAAACACAAAGCAATTGGTGTAAAACAAGCATAGAGCATCAAATTATAGATACGTTTGAGACGTATCAAGCACCCCCAAGCTTAACTCCTGCTTGTCCTCGAGTAGGTAAGTGATAACAAAACATAATTTTTGAGGTGACATGCACCAACACAATCTTGATCAACTTAAGGTAAAGCATTGTATGCTAAGATCAAAGTACTTTAAACATGGACATAAGAGATATAGTTCTAACCATAGAACTTAGCAACCATGTTACAACATGATAAGAAACACAAACAAAAGATCATGAGTAATAATGCATTGCAAGTCAATTGTTTGTTTCAAGAATATAGAAAACATAGCAAAGTAGTATTCAGCTTGTCTCTCATGGAGTAGCAAAACATAAATGCATAGGACACCTTCAAAGTTCAAGAGGGTGATTAGATACAAATAAAAATTTGAGAACAAGCAATACCATAATCATGAATCAATCAATAATAAATTTTGGGACCATGGACATTATACTCAGAATGACAACTATGCTCTCTTAGTCGGCGCATAAAGGTAGAAGGTGAAGACTCAACATAAAAGTAAAAGAAAGGCCCTTCGCAGAGGGAAGCAGTGATTGCAATTTTTTATAAACCTTCCAAAAATTATGGTACTTACTAGCTTTGAGCTCTCATTGCCCCTATCATAGGCATCTTGAGTGGTTAAGGTTAATGCGAGTACAAATATGAGATATATGCTTGACAAATCATAAGTTGAAAATCTCATGTCCCGTGAATACGAGAACTTAAATAGTGCTAGTTGACTTAGGTCCCAACCAAGTTCTTGTCATTGTAAGTATATGTGTATCATTGAACGCCAACGGGGTATCTCTTGCCCGATGACATGGAAACTAGCCCACATCAAAATGACAAGACAAACAGACAATGGACACCTCAGCATCTCTTTTATTTACCATTGGGTATAGCTTTTTATTTTGAGATACATCGTCGAATGTCCACTATGGTTATGCTGTAAATTTCCACCATGAATGATGCATGACTTAGATTAGCGGCCCAGGAGTTTCTCTAACACATGTACAAACTCCATGAACTCCACAAGTTTCCACCTCCTATCACACAGATAAGCATCCATAAACAAAAGATAATAATATCAACTTAAATAGGAATAAGTGCAATGTTGAAAGCGTGCCCCATGACAGCATGGCTGAGCTAACTCCCAACTTACAACTTGCAAGCATATAATCAACATAAGAGAGCCACAATGGTCAAGTTTATTAAGTGCAAGAAAGTAAATGTGCCGTTAGGTTCGTGAGAGCTTTACTAACTAATTTTCACATAACAAAAAGTTTAATTTGGAAGATAGATAAAAGCAAGATGAATGTACTTGGAATAGCAAATTGCTAATAGGTATATATGGTGGACACATTGGAAAAACTTTGGTTTTTGGTAGTTGGATGCACGAGGAGTATTCCCCCTCAGTACAGATGAAGGCTAGCAAAAGACTGGGAGCGACCAACTAAGAGAGCAATAACGGCCATAATCATGCATAGCGACAAAGCATTATTAACCAAAGCATAAAGTGGTATCACAAGTCAAAAACCAAATGATAATAGAGGCTTGAGGCGATTGGTTAAAGTCAAACATGGTGTGAGCATGCGCCAAGTCAACCCAAATAAAGCATCAAAGGAGAATACCACAAAAATATGCTCCCATATAATAAAAACAACGCATGATTCTTTCAAAGGCACATTAAGCAATCTCAGTCATTTGAGATAATTCATGCTACAGCAAAAACTATTAAGCACATAATGAAAATAACATCAAGCATGACATGCAGAAGTCTAAGCCACAGTCTAAACAAGCTCCCATTTGTACCACTATAATCATGAATTTTTTTACTCTTTCCCAACACCAATCAACCTTTTTGAAACAACTCTTGAAGATGAAACGCAACATATACCAGAGGTCTAAACACACCTAGATACAAAGAACTAACAAGTTCTGAACAAAAATCAAGGCGAAAAATGAAAGCTAAACGCAGTACTAGAAAAAGAGAACACTCGTTGAACGAAAAGAGTAAAAACTAGAGTGTTCTAGGCAATGAAAACAGAGCGTGTCTCTCTCCAAAAAAACATGGTGTGATCCAGCCATTTATTGTAGAAAACAAAACAAAAGAAAACTGAAAGCAAAAATAAAGACGCTCCAAGAAAAAACACATAGCATATGAAGCAATAAAAATATAGTGTCTTGAAAGATGACCTGATATTTTAGTTGATGAAGAAGGGGTGCCTCGGGGCATCCGAAAGCTTTGACGCTTGTACTTCTTAGATATTTCTTGGGGTTACATGGGCAACCCCAAGCTTGAGCTTTTGTCCATACTTCATCTCATCTCATCATTCTCCTTTCCCTACACTTGAAAACTTCCTTTATACAAAACTTCACACAATTCTTATTAGCAACATTAGTATATGCAAGATAGTAAATCCACACTTTAGTTTAGTTTTAACTCAAGTATAACACCCATTAAAGCATAAGCTACTGTAGCAACTTCCTCAAAAGTTCTGTGATCAAAAGAACTCAAAAAGAAAGAGATCAAGAGGCGAACGCAAATAGCGGCAGAAATCTATCAAAACAGAACAGCTGGTAAAGATCGATTTTTTTGAAAATCTTCTAGTGCTCAAATCGAAAAGTGCAAAACTAATGAAAGTTAGACAATAACCTGAGGCATGTGCACAAGAAATCGCAGATCAACAAAACGTTCTGAGAATTTTCACGAATTTTTATGGTACAGCGTAGAAATCTGTTTTAGGACAGCAACTTTTCCAAATCTTACCTTCCTCCAATTAGAGGTTCTTCTTGGCACAAAAACGAAATAAAAATGATAAGGAGAGATTATTAAAGTAGTAATAACTTCCAAGACTCAACAAAAAGAAAAAGTACTGAAAGGAAAACATTGGGTTATCTCCCAAGAGTGCTTTTCTTTAACGCCTTTCAGCTAGGCGCAGTAATTTGAGAAGATGCTCACATAAGTACCAGAAAGAACTTGAAGCAAGAGAGAGCATCAAAAACCAAATATGAAAAAAAATTAAATCTAAACCACTTCCTATGAAAAATAGTCTTGTAAAGAAACAAGTCATGAAAGCACAAAGCAACAAGCATAGGAAAGCAAAACAAGTGCAACTTCAAGAATTTCAACATAAAGAGGGGAAACTTAATATTATTGAGATGCATAAAACCATGTTTCCCTCTCTCATAATAACTTTCAGTAGCATCATGAATAGAATTAACAATATAGCTA
This sequence comes from Dactylis glomerata, assembly GCA_007115705.1. NCBI lineage: Eukaryota > Viridiplantae > Streptophyta > Magnoliopsida > Poales > Poaceae > Dactylis > Dactylis glomerata. The sequence goes on along the minus strand of QXEO01000537.1, from coordinate 3,203,824 downwards.
TCACATAAAACATTCTTATCATGAGCCATATGCATAAAGAATTAATACTCCCCACATGAACATAGTCATTCTTATTAATTGTAGTGGGAGCAAATTCAACAAAATAGCTATCATCGTTTTCAGAATTGGTACCAAAGAGATTTTCAATATCAAAAGTAGAGTGCTTTTCCCAATCATGATCACTACTATAGGTAACAGGCATAGGAACATCATCGAGTTCAGACTCATCAGCAAAAACTATAATAGGAGAAATATGCTTAGGGGAAGATACCGTTTCCTCTCTCCTTTTACTCCTTCTCTTCTTCTTCTTCCTTTTCTTCTTCTTCTTCTTCTTCTTCTTTAAGAGGAAGAGGCTGGAAAGGAAGCTTCTCCACATACCCTGGTTTATTGATAGAAACAATAGAAGAAACTTTGGAGGATTCCTCCTTCTCATTAATAAGAACAAAACACATATTAGTCCTGTCATATTTTGGTAAAGCCTCATCTTTTATAACATTTTGTATGTAAGTATTTGCGTGGCAATTATCAACACAATAAAGACGACAACCATGCAGGATGCTATTCATATCAAAAGCACTCATATCTACCAAAGAAGTTTTTTTGATAACTCTTCACACCCCAAAAAGAAAGTAAGCTCATCATGCTGATTAGGAGTGATCATGTCATCACAATACAAACTTGCAGTACTTATTGGATTAGAAAGGCTATTATCATAGCCTGAGCATTGAAAATTTAAATGACCCACTTTATAGCAAATTTAGAGTATTTAGAGCATTGTCCCACATTCTAGTTTTTTCATTCCTGTGCTGGATACAATAATCTTCTTTGATTTGATTCTTTTCACAAGGTCTAAGTGCTCCAAAAAATTAACATGCTTATAAGAAATAGTACTTTTAGAAGTTTGAGCATGTTTATTGCAATCATCAATAACAACTTCACTTTCCATGCAAGTGTCTTTAAAAGGTTCATGATACACGTCCCAATTTCCTTTAGGAACATTAATATGAGAAGCAAAGGCTCTATAGAAATCAACCATAATTTGAGGATCAAGACCATATTTAGCACTAAGCTCTTGAAAATCAGCAGTTTCAGCGAAAGACTTAATGCAATCATACTCATAGTTTATACCTGATTCTTTACCTTTGTCACAATCCCAATCTTCGGTATTGCTTTGAATTGTTTCAAGCAGATCCCACTTGGCTTCAACCTCCTTGCTTGTGAAAGACCCCTCAAAACAGGCATCTAGATAGTCCTTGTAATGTCCTGAAAGCCTTGCATAAAAATTATTAATAACAATATTACGGGGGAGCTCATGAATGGGACATTTGAGCATTAGTGACTTCAATCTTCCCCACGCTTGGGAAATGCTTTCTCCATCATGAGGATGAAAATTATAAATATAATTCCTATCTTCATGAATCTCACTAGAAGGATAGAATTTAGAATAAAGGAGAGGTACAATTTCCTCCCAGCCAATAGGTCGGCCATTTTTCAACATCTTATACCATTCCACGGCTCTGCCCTTTAGTGATAAAGAGAATAGCTTCCTCTTAACCTGGCTTGTTGAAATACCTGCACACTTGAGCAACTCGCATAATTCATGTATAAAGAGCAGATGATCACCAGGATGGACAGTTCCATCTCCTAAATAGCAGTTATTCATAGCACGTTCAACAATTTTCATAGGTATTTTAAAAGAGATACTTTCAGTATGAGGATCACAAGCATCATTAGAATTATCACATATGGGAGATAAGGTATCATCAGAGTGAATTTTCTCCTCTAAAGCGGGGGAACTAAAAATATCATGCTTATCAAACCCATCTTCCCCAAGCTTAGACTTTTCTATAGCATTAGCAATAACGGTGTTCAAAGAATTCATACTAACAACATTGCTATTAGCATGCAAATAAAGTTCCATAGGTTTCCATGTCCTAACTCAGGAAAAATACTATAAAGTTCTTTGTTTTCCATTAAGCCTAACTAGTGAAAATAAAAACAAAAAACAAAAAGATATAATTGCAGAATCTAAAGGAAATAACTTCGAGCACCCACACACCAGCAACAGTACTAGAAGATGGATGTGAGTACCTTTTACCTTAATTCCCCGGCAACGGCGCCAGAAAAGAGCTTGATGTCTATGAACGCTTCTATTCTTGTAGACGGTGTTGGGCCTCCAAGTGCAGAGGTTTGTAGAACAGCAGCAAGTTTCCCTTAAGTGGATCACCCAAGTTTTATCGAACTCAGGGAGGAAGAGGTCAAAGGTATCCCTCTCAAGGAACATTGCAATTACGATACAAGAAGTCTCTTGTGTCCCCAACACACCCAATACACTTGTCAGATGTATAGGTGCGCTAGTTCGGCAAAGAGATAGTGAAATACAAGTAATATGGATGATTATAGGTAGTAAATGCAATCTGAAATAAATATCGCTGCGAGCAAACATGTAACAGAACTGAATGTTAACGGTGTTTCAATGCTTAGAAACAAGGCTTAGGGATCATACTTTCACTAGTGGACACTCTCAACAAAGATAACATAATTGAATACATAAATACCATTCTTTACTATGCTATTCTAAACTATTCTCCGATGGATAATGAACACTAATCATGTGTAGGGCTACGAAGCACTCCTGAAAGTTCGCATTTCCCCAAACTAGATAGCTCCACACTATCACCTTGAGCGCACTAGATGGTTCCAACAAACACCAACAATTCATAGAGACACTAGCCAAAGAGACACACATAATGCGCACACTGTCACCTTCACATCATGGTACAAGGTGTCTCCGGAGATTACAATAATAAAGCACCGGAGTAGCATAATATATGAAGAACAACATCTACCAATTCCACTAGATACAAAGCTCATGATCACATATAGGTCACATCATGGGAGAGAGAGGTGAACCACATAGCTACCGGTAGAGCCCTCAGCCCCGGGGGAGAACTACTCCCTCCTCATCATAGGAGACAACAACAGCGATGAAGATGGCGGTGGAGTCGATGGAGATGGCTCCGAGGGCAATTCCCCGTCCCTGTAGTGTGCCGGAATAGAGACTTCTGTCCGCCGAAATTGGTCTTCGATGGCGGCGGCGCTGCGGAACTTTATCTGGGAAAACGCCGATTGATTTAGGGTTTTCACGTCGGAGGCTTTATATAGGCGGAGGGGCGATGCCAGAGGGTACCAGGGGGTCCCACACCACATGGTGGCTCCCAGGGGGCACCCGCGCCACCAGGTGGTGCGTCCACCTCCTGGCCCCCTCCGACTCTTCTTTGGACTCCGTCTCGTGTCAGGGCAAAATAGGAACTTTGGGCTTTGTTTCGTCCAATTCCGAGAATATCTCCTGTGTAACTTTTCTGAAACACAAAAACAACAGAAAACAGGGAACTGGCACTGTGGCATCTCGTTAATAGGTTAGTTCCAGAAAATGCATAAAAATGCCACAAACTGTAAACAAAACACAAAGCAATTGGTGTAAAACAAGCATGGAGCATCACAAATTATAGATATGTTTGAGACGTATCAGCTCCCAGGTGCGTCTGGGCGGGGACCTTTAGTCCCGGTCCGTAACACCGACCGGGACTAAAGAGTCCTAGTCGGTTTTGTATTATTTATTTTTGTTTATTTCAAAGAAGTTTTCGCATATTGTACGGTACTACATACTTTAATAACATAACTTGTACATTCATGCATGCATATATAACATATTTTGTCTTACGAGCAAACAAATATATGCAATTGTGATAGTTACATGGACATCACAATTACTGAGACTAGATCTGTCTATTCGATAACACAGAGGTATGACGTCCCTCTATTACATGAAGATCATTGCAATTACATAAAGATCATGTCTGCCTATTTACACTAAATCTTCCATGTTTTTCATCTATGACCTCTTTCAGCAAAAATCCCGCCAATTCCTCTTGAATTGCTAGTAGGCATTGATGTGGCAGGAGCTTCTCCCGCATGTGATCAAGTTCATTTGTCCTGCTGATGCGGGCAGGATGACCACCTAGTTGGGAACCCCAAGAGGAAGGTATGATGAGCACAGTAGCAAGTTTTCCCTCAGTAAGAAACCGAGGATTGTCGATCCAGTAGGAAAAAGCCAAACTTAAGAAGATGATGCTTGCTAGCTTCGTGACACTCTAGCAAGGGCGCCGTTTACAATTCTTGTTGGTGCGTCTTCAACTAGTAGCAATGCGGAACCTGCACATAACACAACCAAGTACTTTGCTCCCAACTTACGATGAGGTTGTCAATCTCACCGGTTTGCTGTAAACAAAGGTATGAGCATATCGAGTGGAAAACAGTAGTAGTATGCGAGAAAGTAAACAGTGTGAGTAATAGTAAACGGTGATAGCAATGTAAAGGAAATTGGACCGGGGTCCACAGTTCACTAGTGGTGTCTCTCCATAAGATAAATAACAACATGCTGGGTAAACAAATTACGGTTGGGCAATTGATAGAATAAATATAACGTGCATATGTCACGAGGATCACTATGAGATTTACTTTGGACATTACAACAAGATACATAGACCGCCATCCAACTGCATCTATCCACTCGCGGGGAATCATCCGAGGACCCCTTGAGTATCAAGTTGCGAACAACAGATAACTGCATTAAGCAAAGTGTGTATTGTAAACAAAACGAATGTCCTTGGACACAAGAATGTTGTTTTCTCCCTAGTGGCAACAATACATCTACAACCTTAGAGGTTTCCGTCACTCCCCCAGATTAAATAGAGGCATTAACCCAACTATCGAGCATAAATACCCCCTCTTAGAGTCACTAGTATCTACTTGGCCAAGATAGCTACTAACAACGGAGAGCATGCAAGACCATAAACAACATAGAGATAACATAAGATAATATTCAGCACATCAACTTCACATAACACTAATATTCATCGGATCCCAACAAACACAACATGTAGAATTACACAAAGATGATCTCGATCATGTAGGGCAGCTCACGAGATCTAAACATGAAGCACATGGTGGAGAAGACAACCATCTAGCTACTGATATGGACCCATAGTCCAAGGTAGACTACTCACTCATCACGCTGGAGGCAAGCATGGCGATGAAGAAGACCTCCGGTGGCGATTCCCCACTCCGGCAGAGTACCGGGAAGAGCTTCTGGACCCTCCCGATCTCGGGTCGGCGATGGCGGCGGATCGCGATGTGTTTCTAGAAAATTGATCGGGTCTTTAGGTTTTTCCCATCGGGGGGTCTTTATAGGCGAAGGGGCGGCGCCAGAGGTGGGCCTGGGTGCTCTCACCACAGGGCGGCACGGCCAGGGGCTGGGTCGCGCCCCCTGGTGGTGAGGCCGCCCAGTGCCCCCCCCCTCCGTCTCCTCTTCGGACTTCTGGAATCTTCGTTAAATATCTGGATGTTCGGCTTTTGTTTCATCCAATTCCGAGAATATTTCCTGTGTAACTTTTCTGAAACACAAAAACAGCAGAAAATAGGGAACTGGCACTGTGGCATCTTGTTAATAGGTTAGTTCCGGAAAATGCATAAAAATGCCACGAAGTGTAACAAAACACTAAGCAAATAGTGTAAGAACAAGCATGGAGCATAAAAAATTATAGATACGTTTGAGACGTATCAGCATCCCCAAGCTAACTCCTCCTCGTCCTTGAGTAGGTAAGTGATAACAAAAGAAATAATTTTTGAGGTGACATGCACCAACACAATCTTGATCATCTATGTAAGCATTGAGTGCTGGGATCAAAAGAACTTAAAACATGGGCATGAAAGATATAATCTTGACAGGAAAAACGTAGCAACCATGTTATAACATGAAAAATAACACAAACAAAAGATCATGAAAATGAAACAATGAAAGTCAAACGTGTGTTCAAATCATATGGAAAAACATAGTAAATGGCTTTCAGCTTGTCCTGCATGAGAGAGCAAAACATAAATGCATAGGACACCTTCAAGTTTAAGAGGGCGACTAGATACAAATAATTTAAGAACAAGTGAAACCAAAATCATGAATCAATCAATGATAAACTTTGGGACTATGCACATTAAACTCAGAATGACAACTATGCTCTCTTAGACGGTGCATAAAGGTAGAAGGTGGTGACTCAACATAAAAGTAAAAGAAAGGCCCTTCGCAGAGGGAAGCAGTGATTAAACATGTGCTAGGGCTTTTTATTTGTAAAACAGAGAGATAAAAATTGGGTTTTGAGAGGTGGTTGCCTTTGTCAACGACTGGCAATGCGGTTCTTACTATCTTCCATACAAAAATGAAGCAAGTTTTTGAGAGAGATTGGCACTTTTGTGCTCTTTTATAAAGCTTGGCACTCCTCCCCACCTTTTTTCCTTTCTCAAACCATGCTAACCGATTCCATCGGGTGCCCACCAACATTCACATACCATGAAGGAGTGCCTTTTTTCCTTTTTTTGGAATAAACAATATGGAAGATAGCAAATCCGACCACTACGTCCCCATGAGCTGAAAACAATGTCACAAAACGAGAAGTACTTTGAAGGTTTTTTGAAAGGTAGCACATGAAAATTTACTTGGAATGGCTTGCAAATACCATACATAGGAATTTATACTGGACTCATGGGCAAACTTGGTTTTTGGAGGTTGGATGCATAAGTAGAGCTCATACTCAGTACAAAATGAGGGCTAGCAAAAGACTGGGAGCGACCAACTAAGAGAGCAATAACGGCCATAATCATGCATAGCAACAAAATATCATTAAGAGAAGCATAAGATGGCATCAAAAGTCAAAAACTAAATGATCATAGAGGCTTATGGCAACTTTGTATGAGTCAAACATGTGTAAGCATGCGCCAAGTCAACCCAAAGAAAGCATCAAGGAGAAAACCAAATTAATGCTTCCAAATAATAAAAACAACGCATGATTTTTTCAAAGGCTCATTAAGCAATCTCAGTCATTTGAGACAAGTCATGCTATAGCAAAAATCACTAAGCATACTATCAAAATGATATCAAGCACGACATGCAAAAGTCTAAGCCGCAGTCTAAACAAGCTCCTTTTTGTACCACTTTTTTGCATGAAACTTTTTCTCTTTTCCAACACCATTCGAACCTTTTTGAAATAACTCTTTTGATGAAAACCAACATGGACCAGAGGTCAAAATACACCTTGATATAAAGATATAACAATATCTGAACAAAAATCAAGGCAAAAAATGAAAGCTAAACGCAATTCTAGAAAAAGAGAACACTCGTTGAACGATAAGAGTGAAAAACGGAGTGTTCTTGGCAAATGAAAAGCAAGGCAAATTCTCCAAAATAAATTTGTTAGGGTCCAACCATTAATTGCAGCAAACAGAACTAAACAAAGCAGAAAACTAAAGACAAGACGCTCCAAGAAAAACGTATAGTGCATGAAGCAATAAAAATATAGTGTGTTGAAAGGTGACCTGATTTTTGCAAATGAAGAAGGGATGCCTCCGGGGCATCCCCAAGCTTTGACGCTTGTACCTCTTGGATATTTCTTGGGGTGCGTGGGCATCCCCAAGCTTGAGCTTTTGTCCATTCTTCAACTTATCTCATCATTCTCCAATCCCTACACTTGAAAACTTCCTTCATACAAAATTCAACACAATTCTATTAGTAACATTAGTGTAAGCATAATAATGAATCAACCCCTTTTTGCTTCAGATTTCAACTCAAAACCACCACATATAAATCATATACTACTGTAGCAACTTCCCCAAAAGTCCCGTGATCAAAAGAATTCAAAAGGAAAGCGATAGAGAGGCAAACACAAATAATGGCAGAAATCTGTCAAAATAGAATAACTGACAAAGGTCGATTTTTCGAGGGTTTTCTGTTGCTCAAATCAAAAAGTGTATATCTAATGAAAGTTTGGATATAACCTGGGGCATATGCACAAGAAATCTCAGGTCAAAAAGATATTCTGAGAATTTTCACAAATTTTTACGGTGCAGCATCGAAATCTGTTTCAGGACAGCAACATCCCCAAATCTTACCTCACTCAAATTAGAGATTTCTCTTGGCACAAAAACAAAATAAAAAGGATAAGGAGCGGTTATTACAGTAGTAATAACTTCCAAGACTCAAATAAAATAAAAAGAACTGAAAGTAAAACAATGAGTTATCTCCCAAGACTGCTTTTCTTTAACGCCTTTGAACTAGGCGCAGTAATTTGAGAAGATGCTCACATAAGAAATATGAATTGAAGCGAAAGAGAGCATCAAGAAGCAAATATAAAACACATTTAAGTCTAACCCACTTCCTATGCATAGTAATCTTGTAAGAAAATAAATCAAAGAAGCACATAGTAACAAGTATGGGTAGATCAAACAAGAGCAACTTCGGAACTTTCAATATAAAGAGAGGTGTTTTAGTAACATGAGAATTCCAACAACTATATTTTCCTCTCTCATAATAATTTTCAGTAGCATCATGAACAAACTCAACAATATAAATATCACACTCATCCTCCTTTGTTAAGCATGGAGGGCGATCAAATAAGGTATTAGTTAAAGAGTTACTCTTATTGGGAGGTAGACATGGGTAGCTCCATTCTTCCTCCTCTTGATCATCACTCTCCTCCTCTTTTTCATCCAATGAGCTTCCAGTTTCAGCAGTCTCTTCTTCCATAGGCTCCTTCAAGGCATTAGTATCTTCCGTTGGAGATCATCTATTAAGATATTTGATAATATAGCCATTTTCTTCCTTGTAATTATCAAAACAAAATTTAAGTATATCATAAACCTCATATTTATAAGGTGCATCATCAGTATTTTCAAGCAAATAGGCAAGTTCAAATGCACCCTTCCAAGCAATAAATTCTTCAATTTGTTCCACATCATAAAAGTCATAATTTCCATTAATATAAGAAGATATGGTAACATCATCAGTATACTCACATTGAAAAGGGAGGTGTTATACCTCCTACAGCAACAAGATTTATCAAAGCAATAAGTAACATTATAAGTAGAGCACACATTTCTAGCAATGATATATAATTTATCAATTTGTTCCCATAAGTGTTTCCCTTTTTGTGACAAGCGGTGTTCCTCAAAATATTTTTGTTGCTCTTCCGTGAACCCACCTTGCCAAAAAGATTTAGTTTCAAAGAAACCAACCATTGAAAGAAAGCATGATAAAGCAAGGCAATAACAGACCAACAAAAATAACAACTATAAAAGGAACTATTTTTTTTTGTATTTTTGATAAAAAGATGCAAGAAAAAATAAAGTAAAGCAAAACAAAAATAACGTAAAGGATGTGCATGCGAAACTCCCCTTGCAGAAGTTTAGAGGTTTCTGTCACTCCCCCAGATTAAATAGAGGCATGAACCCAACTATCGAGCATAAATACCCCCTCTTGGAGTCACTAGTATCTACTTGGCTAAGATAGCTACTAACAACGGAGAGCATGCAAGATCATAAACAACATAGAGATAACATAAGATAATATTCAGCACATCAACTTAACATAACATCAATATTCATCGGATCCCAACAAACACAGCATGTAGAATTACACAAAGATGATCTTGATCATGTAGGGCAGCTCACGAGATCTAAACATGAAGCACATGGTGGAGAAGACAACCATCTAGCTACTGCTATGGACCCATAGTTCAAGGTAGACTACTCACTCATCGCGCCGGAGGCAAGCATGGCGATGAAGAAGACCTCCGGTGGCGATTCCCCACTCCGGCAGGGTGCCGGGAAGAGCTTCTAGACCCTCCCGATCTCGGGTCGACGATGGCGGCGGATCGCGATGTGTTTCTGGAAAATTGATCGGGTCTTTAGGTTTTTTCCGTCGAGGGGTCTTTATAGGCGAAGGGGCGGCGCCAGAGGTGGGCCTGGGTGCCCTCACCATAGGGCGGCGCGGCCAGGGGCTGGGCCACGCCCCCTGGTGGTGAGGCCGCCCAGTGGCCCCCCTCCGTCTCCTTTTTGGACTTCTGGAAGCTTCGTTAAATATCCGGATGTTCGGATTTTGTTTTGTCCAATTCCGAGAATATTTCCTGTGCAACTTTTCTGAAACACAAAAACAGCAGAAAACAGGAACTGGCACTGTGGCATCTTGTTAATAGGTTAGTTCCGGAAAATGCATAAAAACGCCATGAAGTGTAACAAAACACTAAGCAAATGGTGTAAGAACAAGCATGGATCATCAAAAATTATAGATACGTTTGAGACGTATCACCTGCGCTTAGTGGTAAATGTACAAATGAACTCGCAAACATAGTATCCACATAAGTTCGTCCCCTGTGGCTACGTCGCACACTTTACAAGAATAGAATTCAATCAAAATAATAATCAATCATAATTGTATTGAAACTAGAAGTAAACAGATGTGCGGAACTAGCTCATTCTACTTACGTCGGCCCTAGTAAAAATCAGCCGATCACGCCATGGTCCCGCTACCACCCCTTTGAACCGTTCCCAAACACTGCCTGGCAAAGAAAAATAAATGAATGAGTTATGAATTGAATGATATCTCAGCTTATCAACAAAAGAGACCGATATAGTGCTAAAATGATTGAAAATTACTCCTGGAGCATATCCTGCATGTCGCGGAACTGTTCCATGTCTCTCCTTATTGGGTCCAATACTTGAACTCTTCCATTGTAAATTTCAATATTCAGCAAAATCCAGTGGAACCTGCACATGTTTATATATATGTCAGTAACTCATCAATTGCAATTAATATCGAGAGTAAGATTGTCACCCGAAGTTGTAAGGAAACAGTATGCTATTACAGAAATGTTGCTCCCTTAAAAACTTTAGAATGTTACGCACCGTTTCCATAGGTTTCGTCTTTAGCGTATGTATATGAACTTTATCTGCATCAATGAATCCAACATTGATTGCGGTCATCCTTATACATTCCAGCATCTTCATTCTGCATAACAGAATACATAATGATATAATAATGATTATTACAGATCAATGAACTGAAAGAATTGAACAACTTATAAACAATGAATCAAACAACTTACACACAATAGCAACTCATGAGAGATTTATTGAGGGCGTCTAGATTCATGAACTGAAAGAATTCTAAAAACTCAATATGGATCAGTTCTTCACGGAAGTAATACTTCGGTCCAACTTTTGCCACGAGCATTGTTTGCTCACTCTTTGACGCCCTTAGGTACCAGTCATGGAAATTCCGCAGCATTGTTGGAATTTGACACAACTTCTCGTCGTCGATCAACGGCTGCCCATAGACATATTTCCGTGCTATAGCAGCCTTGGATAATTATGCGCCACCTAGCAATTCAGCCACCGTGGTATTCATTTGGGTCGCTAGTCTCACGGCTTCGTCCATGTCTAATCCCTGGGGAACTTCTGAAAACACCTGGAGGGGGATCGATTATTTTGCCTGCTGTCCGAGCTGGGGAACGTCTCTTTTCTCATATTGCTTCTCGAGTGTGCGTTTATAGTCATCTGACGCATTCAACATATATTGGGATGGCTGATTCAGCATGCTTTTAGCCCAATAGACGTGCTCCGGAGGGTGTTGCTGCTTTGGGTCGGGGTTTTTTTGTTGAAGCCGAGTGTTTACCTTGGGAGGAGACGACGGTAATTTTGGGAGGGGCTCCTGTCGGGTTCCTGAGGAGTGTGTACCTGAGGTGGTGGTACGCTTCCGCCTTTGGCCCTGAAGCTTAGTGGGTGCTAGCGGTAGCAACGATGGCTTAGTGGGCGTAAGTGGTGACGACGATGGCGACCCGAGGGTGGAGATCGAGATGGACTCGCGCTGTGGTGGTCGTCGTAGTCATGGGGTGGACTCCGAGGTGATGGTGACCTGCGATGACTCGGTGGCAGTGGCGCCAAGCCTTGAAACTTGATGTCTTTCTTGTTCCATAGAATGACACCACCCAAGACTTCTCCGAGTGTCGCCTCATCTTCAGGTCCAGCCATGTCAAGCTCTAGTGACTCATATCCGGGTACAATTTCATCCACCCCAACACGAGCATAGCCATCTGGAATCCGACGGGAATGCCAAGTAACTCCAGGTTCACAAGATAAAGCATAGCCGACCGCCACCTTCATGGAGATGTTCTTCATCCACTGATGGAGCACACAACTTGTCTTGCCGTCGATTTGATCCACGGGGTAGCGATCCATCGGTTTCTTCCCCCACCGCGTCGGCGCCCGACCAACGCCCCCATATGTACATATGAGCAATGTGCACATAAAAAAGGGGGCGTTGGCCGGGCGCCGACACGGTGGGGGAAGAAACCCCCCCCCCCCACTGTGTTGGCGCCCGGCCAACGCCCCCATATGTACTTATGAGCAATGTGAAAAAAGGGGGCGTTGGTCGGGCGCCAACACGGTGGGGGAAGAAACCCCCCCTCCACCGCGTCGGCGCCCGGCCAACGCCCCCATATGTACTAATTTTACTAACTAGCTAACTAACTAATCTCTACTAATAATATTGCTAGAGGACGTGATGGTTCAAAAACCGTGGTACGTAAAAAAACTAGATCCTCCATCGAACAAATCTTCGTCCGTCGAAAAAACCAGTTGCGCATAGTACGTCTCCTCTGTCAAACAAATCTTAGCAAACTGGTTATGCATCGTACGGAAAGAAAAACCACGTAAACAACGTGGCTTCTAAGAACACCAAACAAAGTGCGCGTTCGCCCTCTCCCTGAATCCACAGCTTCGATCTCTCCCGCTCGAGGAGATGCCAGTTCGGACTCAAGTCCTCCGAGGCCGGATCGAGCTGCAGTCCCTCCCCTTCTTGCACCATGTTTGCATCGGCGGCAGCTTCGCCTGCCCCTACTCGCGTGTGTCGACCATCGCGAGCGATTCGGAGGTGGACATGTCGGCGGCGGCCAGGGCCTCGGCGGCAGTGGAGTCGACGCCGCTAATCGCCTTCCACTGAGCCTGCTTCTGCGCACGTACTGGATCTGTAAGAACTGGAGTTGCTGTTCACCGGGCGGATGAAGGCCGTGGAGCAGGGGCTCCCGAGGCCACCAAAGTTCCTCATGGTCTGTTGGTGTCTGCATAGAGCCGTAGACCGGCATCAGCTACTGTAAGATTTTCAGTTTTCACTGAGGATACGATGCCCTATATTGCTGATTGTTGTACCTTGTACGCGAGCACCTGCTGGAGACTTACTATAAATTTCAGATTCAGTTTGCACTGACTCCAAATTTTGAATATGAGGCATCCAGATCGTGCATCCGAAAGCCAGAAACTAGCTTGCTGGCTTCTTATACATGTCTTATGCACTGGTGTTATGCTTTCTATGTATTCTGTATGCATTGCTTCTAAACACTATATTCTCAGTTTCAATGAGTTTTTATGTTCAAGTTTAACAACATGTAGACCTTTTATGTTCAGTGCAGTTTAATACATATGTTCGTTGTTGATGAACCTGAATTCATGTCCTCGATGTAGATTTCCCCTCACCGCCCAGACCATGCGCCTTCGGCCAGGCTTTGCCAACGTCGCCCAGGACAGACCTGCGTGTCCCAGCAATTGGCGCCTCTGTCTCTTTCAGTGGCCGCTCGATCTCTTGTGCGCACGTCTAGCCTGCACTCGTCGCTGGTCCATGACCAGTGAAGGAGCTATGTTGCTCATGTTGGCCGTGTACGAGAAGATTAAGCTCGTGTTGCAAGGCATGTTATCATCGCAGTTCGGCGTTTCCTACGAGAAGATTAAGCTCGTGTCGCAATGCATTGTAGGATAAGTGTTGGTTTTCAGTATTCTGTGGGATCAAAGCATTTCACTATGTCAAATTTTCAAAGCAATTTAATAACGAGTGAGATTGTCTAACTACCTTGTGTGGATCTGGTTCTTTGCAGATCTCAACTGCACTATTTCATCCTCTGTTCTCTCTGGTTTAATTCAACTAAATGGATATTATAATCTTTCTCTCTTTCATTGCCACTCCCTTTATTTTGGAGATATATAAATAATCACCACAGTAACTCTCTGAATGTAGTGCAGATTTTTTAGCTCACATCTAGTTTTATTTTAATCTAGCCTCTAGGGTGGAACTAAGTAGCTTACGTCTATGGATCTACTAACCCAAATGATTTTCTACATCAAATTCTTGATAGAAGTTTCAATACCATGTACCTTAATTGTATATATATTTTATGTATCTCTATCTCTCACAGATGCTCTAGACAATGTGTACATACTCAATTTGTTTAGGAGTGTGGTTGTCTGGATGCACTATGCACAAATTCAGTTAACTCTTTGGGTTTTGAATCATGTTAGCACATAACAAGGTACTGTTGCGCATATATATATACATCCAGTTAAAATGTTTTCATGATAGCTAATTAAGCTTTTCAGCAGAGTGCCATGAGCGGCAGGGGGTGGTCACCACGGGACTCCTCCCGCCTCATCGTCCGCAGAAGGGGGCACCTCTAGGACTTCTTTGAGTCTGCTACTCCTTGAGCTAGCGGTTCGTGGATGAGCACCAGTCGCCGTCAAGGGAGAATAGTTACAACGGTTGCTCTTTTGATCCACCGTCGGTGCACGTGAGTGGTATCGTAGTAGTGCACAGATAGTCTAAATCTCATTTTTTGCTTAGGAGGTTTGCTAGAGTACCAGAACTACAGCGAACAGTCAATTTACATCCTGTACCACTGCAAGGTTGGTCGTTCCATTTCATTAGAGGATGTTTCAGCATTATTAGCATTTCCTTTTGCAGGTTCAGAGTTGGAAAGTGCTTGTGATGGCAATCGATCAATAGCAGTCATAACCAATATAGTACTACTGTGCAAAGTGCTACTAGCTAGCTTGTATGGAATTAGGCTACTTTGGACTTTTTATCTAGGTTGTTTCTAACACCATTGCCTGATTCTGCGTGTGATGTGCAGAACAGTAAAACTTGTGTATCTCATGAGCAGAAGGCTTGACCAGTGATGATATAAAACTTGTGTATCTCACCTCTTTCATTGTTGTCGATTCTTCAGAGAACAAAAGGCTTGATCGTTGATGAGCTACTTTGGTTGTATTTTCACCTCACTCCTGTAAAACTTGTGTATCTCATTAGTAGGCATTGTGTGGCCAGAAGTTGTAGAATTTGGATAATAATTATTTTATGGACTTAATGTTGATACTAATTAATTTGTATATGATAAAACTATTAAACATGTGATGTATATCATATGAGGTTCGTGAAAAAAGACGACAATGGATAGGCCCGAGGCAATGTTGTTGGAAAGGAGAAGAGACTGAATACTACCAAGTTTTATACAACGAAACTTGAGTTGACCAAATATCTAAAACCCCGTTACATTCAATGATAACAAAATCTAATTGTTTTTGTATGAATCAATCTAATTGTTTTGAAATATATGGGCTGAACACTTGATCTACCCGTAGCAACGCACGGGTATTGTGCTAGTAACCCCAATCTAACAAAAACTAACCGTAATCTAACTAACCCTAACCCTAATCTAACAAATTACTAACAACTTAACAAAAACTAACAAATTTCCAACAAAAATTAACTAACAAATTTAACTAAAAAAACTAACTAACAAACAAAAACTAACTTAACAAAATCTAACTAACAAATTTCTAACAAAAACTAACTTAACAAAATCTAACAGTAACCCTAATCTAACTAACCCTAACCCTAATCTGTAGGGGATTTAGCCGGCGTCAGAGGCGCTCACCGGTGGCATGTGGCGGCGCAGAGGCGTCGGCGACGGGCCGGAGAGGTGGTGGGGTAGCGTGGCGGCAGCGGGGCGCGACCTCCTTCGAATGGCGGCGGCGCAGCAGGGTCGGGGTCACGATGGCGTCGGACAGCACCTCCCCTGCGTATCCGTCGTTTGGGCGCCTTCGTCGTCTAGGGAAACTGTGGGTGTCACGGGCGGTGGCTCGAGCCGGGGAAGAAGACGGGGTATTTATACCCCGAGATCTTTAGTCCCGGTTGGTGCCACCAACCGGGACTAAAGACATTTTTGGTGGCCGCTCAGTTCGCGCCGAGGCCCACCCCTTTAGTCCCGGTTGGTAGGTTAAACCGGGACTAAAGGTCTTTTTCTGGCGCCAAGCCAAATCTTTTTCAGATTTCTGAGACAAGTTTTTGAATATGAAATTTAAAATATTTTAAAATATGCATTTGAATAACTTTTGCATACTTTTGAATCTGAAAAAACTTACAATATGAAAAGTGTTTGAATTTGAATAAATAATCCAAAACTATTTTCTATTTTCTAAAATAATTATTTTAACTATTCAAACTATTAACTATTATGCCATTTTTATTTAAATATGCATTATCTAGTATTTTATGCATACTTTTGAATCTGAAAAAACTTAAAACATGAAAAGTGTTTGAATTTAAATAAATAATCCAAAACTATTTTCATTTCTAAAATAATTATTCTAACTATTCAAACTATTAACCATTTATCCATTTTTATTTAAAAATGCATTATCTAATATTTGTTGCATACTTTTGAATCTAAAAACCTTACAACATTAAAAGTGTTTGAATTTGAATAACTAATCTCGTGAAACTTTTATTGAAACTTGTAGCACTGACAAAAGATGCTCGAGGAAACTTTTATTAAAACTTGTAGTACTAATAAAAGATGCTCGTGCTAACTTTTATTGGAACTTATAGCACTGACAAAAGATGCCCGTGTAAACTTTTATTGGAACTTGTAGCACTGACAAAAGATGCATCAGGAACAATGTCTAAAGCAAACAATTCTCTATAAATAGCATGGAGTTGTTGATGTGTAATGCAGTGGCAAGGAAAATGGACAATCTCAACTGGAGTAACCAGAGAAGTAGGAGCATAGGAACAAGAAGAGCAAGAAGGGAAGATAAGAGTACTGGTTCAAGGAGTGAGCTACAAGTGTATCACAGAAGGAGTGTTCAAGAGAGGGAAATGGCTGTTGAAATAACAAGAGGAACAATGGAAGAAGAAGCACTTCAGGGACTGAATCAGCTTGGAGAAGGGGCAGTATATGCCACTGTCATTGGACTCCCTGTGATTGCTATAGATGGTGTGGTGATGATGGAGTGAATGACCGACCAGTTGGGAAACCCCAAGAGGAAGGTATGATGAATATAGCAGCAAGTTTTTCCCTCAGTAAGAAACCAAGGTTTGTCGGTCCAGTAGGAAAAAGTCAATACTCCAGAAGGTGATGCTTGCTAGCCTACTAACACTCCAACAAGGGCACCGTTTACGACACTTGTTGACTCGTCTTCAACTAGTAGCAACGTGGAACCTGCACACAACACAACCAAATACTTTGCTCCTAACTTACGATGAGGTTGTCAATCTCACCGGTTTGCTTGAAACAAAGGAATGAGCGTATCGAGTGGAAAGCAATAGTAATATGCAAGTAAAGTAAACAGTGCGAGTAAAGTAAATAGGTGATAGCAATATAATGGAAATAGGACTGGGGTCCACAGTTCACTAGTGGTGTCTCTCCATCAGATAAAATAACACATGCTAGGTAAACATATTACAGTTGGGCAATTGATAGAATAAAGACAACGTGCATGTCGAGAGGATCACTATGAGATTTACTCTGGGCATTACAACAAGATACATAGACCGTCATCCAACTGCATCTATGACTAATAATCCACTTGTGGCGAATCAATCCGAGAACTCCACAAGTATTAAGTTTTTTTTGAAACTGTACTGTAGGGTAAAAAACCCCACAACTTTCAAAATTTTATTGAAATGAAGAGAAAATGTACAAGTAACCACCCAAAGGGTTACAACAAAAAGGAAAAAACAACAAACTTACTTACAACTATGTACAAAGAAAGAGAATCAATGCAAGGACTTAATCCAGTGGAGAAGAATCTCCTTTTTATCATCTCTGAAACGGTGAGCATGAAGACTAATGTCATGAATAAAACTTCCTCTCCAGGCAGCAAACCTTGGTCTGACATTGTTGAAGATTCTGGCATTTCTAACCTTCCAGATGTTCCAGCAAGCTAAAGCCACCACTTCAGTGAAGAAAGGCCATCTGAATCTTCTTCTAGCATTCTCTGCCGTTAGGGTCATTTGCCCAGAATACCCCCACTCAATATGTAAATAGTTCCAAATTCTAGAGGAGAAGAGGCAATTGAAAAAGAGATGATCACGGTCCTCATGACAACTCCTAGAACAGAGAAAGCATGTATAATCAGAGGTGACATTCCAATGTCTTCTCTGAATCATATCCTTGGTGTTGAGTCTATCACTGAGAAGAAGCCAAGCAAACATTTTAACTCTCATTATACATTTGCTCTTCCAAATCCAAGAGAATTGAGGAGCCACTTGGATATGATCAAACAAAGATAGATAATATTTACTAGCTTTGTAGACCCCCCCAGGGGCATTTCCATTCATCTGCACCAGGGTTTTGCAGATGGAAATCCTGCAGCCATGTTTGCAACACCAAGAATTCATCAAAAGCCTGCCAGACAGGGGTAAATGTAATTCTTCAGCTCTGTCTCTTAGAAGAATCATGTCTCTAACTGAAATCTTATCATCCTTCACAAAGGAAAATAATCTGGGGAATCTTTGATGCAAAGGAGTAGTGGAATTATCGATTTCCCATTCATCTAGCCAGAAGAGAATAGTTTCACCACTTTTCATCACAGGTTTTGCCAATGACCTGTAACTGTCCATTAACTTACAAATATCTCTCCACCAATAGGAGCCACAGTCCTTGGCAGCATGAGGGACATCCAAATAATAATAAGTTTCCCATATTAATTTGACCCAAGGAATCTCCATCTCCTTGTTATAGAATTTATGAAGAAACTTGATTAGAAGAGCATCATTTTTCTTTTGAAAGTCAACAATGCCAAGGCCTCCCTTCTGCTTAGATTTGCAAATCATATGCCAGGCAGCAAGTGATTGCTTAGGAACATCAATGTCATCTCTCCAAAGACATTGTCGAATGATTCTGTTAAATTGCTTCAGAATAACAGGGGGAATCCTGACGGTGCAGAGCATGTGCAAAGGAACGGAAGAAATGGCAGACACAATCAGTTGCAGCCTGGCATCTTGAGAAAGAAAGCAAGATGTGGCAGTGAGTCTTCTCTCTAACCTATGCACAATTGGGGTGAGGTCTTGAATAGAAGGTCTAGAAGTGTCAACTGAAAGACCCAAGTAAGTAAAGGGAAAAGATTCCAATTTACAGCCAAAAGCATCAGCCAAAAGCTGTAACAGACCATCATCAACATTAATTGGCAACATTGAGGATTTATGATAATTGATACGCAGACCAGTTGACTGGGAGTAAACCTCCAACAGATCCTTGAGAGCCATGACCTGATCCAGATCAGCAGGAAGAATTAGCAGTGTATCATCAGCATACTGAATAATGGGGAAGTCAAAATCATTTGTAGGGATGGGAAGCTGAATTTGCCCAGAGGCAAGAAGATCATTCACAACAGACTGAAGCAGGTCTCCACCCAGAACATATAATAGTGGAGAGAGGGGGTCACCCTGTCTAACCCCCCTCTTACAGCTGAACTTATTCCCAGGAACTCCATTCAGCAGAACAGAGGAAACACCTGAGGATAAAAAATCCTTGATCCAATTCAGCCAAGGTTTACCAAAACCCTTATGCTTCATAATTTGCAGGAGAGCCTCATGTTCCATTGTGTCAAAAGCTTTTTCAAAATCTAACTTGAGGACAATAATGGGTTTCTTAGAACAGTGGCACTGGTAAAGATATGCAAGAGTCCATGCCAAACAATCCTGAATGGTTCTAGACCTTATAAAACCATATGGATTCTTGTGCACACACCTGAGAATCTGGTCCTGGAGTCTATTAGCAACCATTTTAGTAATGACTTTCAAACAAACATTTGTCAGAGAGATGGGTCTGAAATCATTGACCCCCTCAGGGGAACTATTTTTGGGCACTAAGGTTATGAAGGAGGAATTCAGACTTTCCAAAGAAACCTTGCCAGCATGAAAGTCATGAGCCAAATTATAGAAATCCTGACAGATGATGCTCCAGCACTTTTTCAGAAAGAGGCCATTAAAGCCATCAGGCCCAGGAGACTTATCAGAGGGCATGTGCTTGATTACTGAATCCAACTCTGCTTTCTCAAAAGGTTTAATGAGCTCATCAAGGCCTGGAATGGGCTGCAGCAGTTTATTTAGGTCAAAACCCATAGAAACACCCTTAGTCTGGCCCATCCTATCTCTGAATTTACTATGAAAAATCCCTGCCATTTGGTGATGATCTGAGATTAGTTCCCCATTATCAGCTTTGATGGAGGAAATAGAGTTCCTCCTGTATCTTTGGCTGGCCATAGCATGAAAGAACTTGGTGTTATCTTCTCCCACTTTAATCCAACGCATAGAACACTTGTTTCTCCAGTAAGAGCATTGGGCCTTTAGCAGCTTTTCAAGATGCAACTTAACAATTTTCCTGAAATTAAATTCAGATCTATGCAAAGCCCTCTGTTCCTCAAGATTGTCCAGCAACAAGATTACTTTATTACAATTCTCAATAAGGCCTTTTATGGTGGACAAACTAGTATGCCATTTCTTCAGATCACACCTTAACGTTTTGAATTTATGAGCAAGAACAGCATCAGAATTGGATTTATGAGAAGGTTTTGCCCAAGAGTTCTTGACACAGTCCAAAAAAGTGGGGTGCTCAGCCCAATAATTCTCAAATCTGAAAATCCTAGCTTTAGGGATCAAGGTATCAATGGTTACCACACATGGAACATGGTCTGATGAGGATTTGGCTAATGGGAACACCAGAGTATTAGGGAATTTTGTGGTCCAAGAAGGTGTTGTGAAAAACCAATCAAGTTGCTCAAGCAAAGGATCATCCTACATATTAGACCAAGTAAAACGTCTTCCCTTCAGAGGCAACTCAATCAAACCAAGATGACCAATGATATCATTATAAATGAACATGTCATTGACATCTCCCCCTGGTCTATTTCTGTTCTCATCAGACCTGATGAAATTAAAATCACCCAGCAACAGCCAAAGGGAGTCTACTGGAATTGTCAGATTATAAAGCCAAGAAATAAAATTGTCTCTTTCAATACCCTTACATGGCCCATAAACTGTCACCAAAGTCCAGCTATCAGCATTATGCTTAGAAGGGAAATTTACGACAACTGAATATCTCTGAATTTCAACCAAAACCCCAGCAAAGATAGATGAATTCCACAGCACAATAATGCCACCAGAGGCACCCACAGAGGGAGAATAGACAAAGTTATCAAAACGTTTTGGGCAGAATTTCTTAATGGTTATGTGGTAAAAAAACTCCATTTTGGTTTCCTAAAGGCAAATAACAGAGCATTGGCTCTCTTCAATCTTAGCACACACGTCTAGTTGCCTCTCTTCAGAATTAAGCCCTCTGACATTCAAATCAAGCACACACCATTTTCTCATAGAAGTGCTATTCATTACAACTGATGAAATAATAATAGAGGGCCCAGTACATAGTACAAACCCTAATTAGAGGGAACCATAATAAAAGAGACAAAAGTCCATAATATAAAGCTAGAACAGCAAGGTACTCCTGGAGAGCAAGACTGAATACTCTCCACACCAAATCTAGACAGGCTTCACTTATCATTGGACTGAGATGTTGTAGTTTCATCAGGATCTGCCATAAGCTTCTCCTTTACAAGTTCAGCAGCATCAATGCCCAGAGCCAGCCCAACCTTTTGCATCACTTTGATTGGAGTAACAGGAATGTTGCATTCTTTCTCCTGATCATGCTCTGTGCCAGCTGTTCCATTTTTAGTGGGAAAAACCTACTGCTGATCATCACAGATAGTATCCTCTGGGTCTTTCTCAATACCACCTAGTATGTCTTGCTGAAGAGCCTTTCTCTGAATTTTCCTCCTTTTTCTGGTAGACTGCCTAGTGTCAGGCAGAGCAGAGTGCCTGAAACCATCATTCTTTGCCATACTACGAGTGCTTCTGCGAACACTCCTATCCACCATGGGAGTTTGAGTTTTCTTTACAACTTTCTTCCTTTTTCCTGCAGCAGAAGGAGTGGAAGCAGAGAAAAGTGCAGGAGGGCACACAGAAACAGGTGTCTGCTCATCAATTTCTATCACATGTGCCCTAGGCTTGCAAATAACAGAGGAGAATTTCCTGATACCAGTGAGGTTAGCCAACATAGCAGAGCAGTCAACTGAAACAGGGAAAGCCCTAGGTATGAAGTCAGATGCCAAAACTGGAAGGGCTGCCTGAAGAATATTCTGGAAAACCATCCAAGAAGGCAAAGGAGGACCAAAACCCTGGGAGCCCTGCTTCTGAAATAATATGTTTGAACCAATGTCAGCAGTGGCATCATTCTCATGAAACAGAACACGCACAGTATTAATAATTAGCTGCTGGTTCACTTCCTCTTCTCCTGGAGAATTGTCATTATTAGCAGATTCAGCTGATCCATTAATTATGGAGCTATCCATTTGCTCCTCATCCTGTTGCACTGGCTCTTCCTGAACTACTAGATTCTCTTGTATCATAGGCTCAGATTGAAAGAAATCAACATCTTGGACAAGGGGCTGGTTTTGCTCAATGAAATCATTCCAGCCTAATTCTGGAAACTGAGGAACCACAAAGTTTTTGAAGTCATGCTGAAGATTACCAGGCAGAGGGTGTGGGTTACCATTTGCAGGCATTTGATCTTCATCTGGAGGGAGCACATCAGCAAAGTCTGCAGTCAAAATATAGCAAGGTGCAGTCCAAGATTCTTTGAAACCCCCCAAATTTGTGTAATTGCCAAACACAACATCTCTAGGCACCAAAGCAGGGGAGCGAAAAGAAGCAAAAACCAGAGTTCTGTCCAAAACCCCATCCTCATGATGCCAGTGCTGAAACTTACCAAAAGAAGAGACAACATTCGCAAGATCATATTCATTGCGGTAATCCAGAGGGACCCCAAGCAACATAAGCCATCCCTGCCTGAAACCTTGCATAGCCCGGTGATTGTCTCTGTCATCATGGTTCACAAAACAGACAAAAACATCTGGCTCAATTTCAAAAGGACCGTGATCAACAAGAGCTGCCCGCGCTGCAGGACTACGGAGTACATAGAACCCTAGGCCAAATAAGCATGGCTGCACATCATCTACTGCCCGCTGAAGCTGCTGAGTAATGAAAAGGCGAACCTGTTCTCTTCTGTCATTCTCTTGATGTGCAGGAACCGGCGGCATCAGGATTGCCGTGCAGATGTGATCATTGCGGCGAGGCGGCTAGACAGAGGCATTGTAGAACGTGTGAGGTAGACGAGTAGGGCCCCCGTCAATGATCTGATGCCCCACTGGAACCCACCTATCCGGATTCAAGGCAAAGTTGGCCATTGTCGGAGACAATGAAGGAGGAGCTTGAGGGGGTGGCGGCGGCTGTGGAGTCGAAGCAGGGGAAAGCAGGGCAGAAGAGATTTCCTGAGAAGGCGGGACGGCAAGCTGAAGCTGATTGGCAGAACTTTCGGGGTCAATAACAGTATGTTTGGACTTGCCCGATTTAGGAACCCAGATTTTTTTATTTTTTGACGTCAGACAATTTCGGCAAATATGTCCGTAATGGAAGCAGGAACGGCACCTGACCTCATTGGTGCACTGCTCACGATAATGGGCCATCGAGAGGCAGTAGCTACACTTCCAGACTTTGAAGGCCATCTCATCAATTAAATCTGAAAAGCCCATGTCCAGGGCAGCTTCGTCCTCTTGGCCCAAGTCCACTGAAAGAGCCAGCATCGGAAGAAAGATGGCCCAGCGGTTGCGTTTTTGAATTAGAACCGTTCTTCCGATTTTCTTGGCTAGAATCGCTGGGTTTGCTGACTGAAGGAAGGCCAGGCGATTGCACTGAACCAAACTGAACAATAGCAGACTGTCGAGGAATATCTGAAGAAATAAGCACACCTGCATGTTTGCGAATTTGTGGACAGTCATAACCAGCCTCCAGGGCCAATCTAGCATCTTCAGCAGTCATGGGACGTTCATAACCAATGCAAGCATCATATTCTTGGAAGGTTGCAAATGAAATTTTCCTTGGAGCCAAAAGAACCGAATTCTTCTCCCGAAGGATGGATTTCTGAGGTCTAGTTTTCAGAGCCGACAGAGCTCGATCTGTTCTTTTCTTGTTAGGACTAACAAGGGTCCATTCCTCTTCACTTTGCAATTCCCAAGATTTGAATTCATTCATCCATTGAGGTCCACCATTACTCCAGAGATGAAAATAACACTTGAAGGCATCACATGAAAAAGATTTCAGCGAGTGAATCATGAAACCCACTGACCTAGTGCCCACAGAAAACCTGAAAACTCTGTCACTAAGCTAGTGAAACCCACTGAGCTCACTAGTGGTGTCTCTCCATAAGATAAAATAACACATGCTGGGTAAACAAATTACAGTTGGGCAATTGATAGAATAAAGACAACGTGCATGTCGAGAGGATCACTATGAGATTTACTCTGGGCATTACAACAAGATACATAGACCGTCATCCTATTGCATCTATGACTAATAATCCACTTATGGCGAATCAATCCGAGAACTCCACAAGTATTAAGTTGTGAACAACAGATAACTGCATTAAGCAATAAACAAAGCATATGCCCTGGAGCATATGAATGTTGTTTTCTCCCTAGTAGCAACAACACATCTACAACCTTAGAGGTTTCTGTCACTCCCCCAGATTAAATAGAGGCATGAACCCACTATCGAGCATAAATACCCCCTCTTGGAGTCACTAGCAACTACTCGGCCAAGATAGCTACTAACAACTGAGAGCATGCAAGATCTTAAACAACATAGAGATAAAATTCAGTACATCAACTCAGTCATAACACCAATATTCATCGGATCCCAACAAACACAACATGTAGAATTGCATAACGGCGATCTCGATCATGTAGGGCAGCTCACGAGATCTAAACATGAAGCACATGGTGGAGAAGACAACCATCTAGCTACTGCTATGGACCCATAGTCCAAGGTAGACTACTCACTCATCGCGCCGGAGGCAAGCATGGTGATGAAGAAGACCTCTTGTGGTGATTCCTCTCTCCGGCAGGTTGCCGGGAAGAGCTTCTGGACCCTCATGATCTCGGGTCGACAACAGCGGCGGATCGCGATGTATTCTGGAAAAGTGATCGGGTATTTAGGTTTTTCCCGTTGGGTGGTCTTTATAGGCGAAGAGGCGGCATCAGAGGTGGGCCAGGGTGGCCTCACCACCAGGGGGCGCGGGTCAGCCCTGGGGCGCGCTGCCCTGTGGTGTGGCCGCCCTGTGGCCCCTCTCCGTCTCCTCTTCGGTTTTCTGGAAGCTTCGGTAAATTTCTGGATGTCTGGCTTTTGTTTCGTCCAATTCCGAGAATATTTCCTGTGAACTTTTCTGAAACACAAAAACAGCAGAAAACAGGCAACTTGCGCTGTGGCATCTCGTTAATAGGTTAGTTCCGTAAAATGCATAAAAATGCCACGAAGTATAATGAAACACTAAGCAAATGGTGTAAAAACAAGCATGGAGCATCAAAAATTATAGATATGTTGGAGACGTATCAGGCATCTTGAATGGTTAAAGTTAATGCGAGTACACTTATGATGCATATGCTTGACAAATTATAAGTTGAAAACCTCATGTCCCGTGAAGTAAGAATACCCAAACCTCATGCTACTTTACTTAGAGTCCCAAGCAAGCTCTTGTCATTGTAAGTATACACGTATCATCGAGAACCACCAACGGGGTACCTCTGTGCCCGATGACATGGTACAAGCCCACATCAAAATGACAGGACAAACAGACAATGAACACCTTAGCATCTCTTTTATTTACCATTGGTATAGCTTTTTATTGTGAGATGCATCGTCGAATGTTCACTATGGGCATGCTGTAAATTTCCACCATGAATTATGCATGGCTTAGATTAGCGGCCTAGGCGTTTCTATAACACATATACAAACTCCATGATCCCGCAAGATTCCCAATTCATTTCACATCGCGAGTATCCATAAACAAAAGATCACGATATCAACTCAAATAAGAAGTGCAATGTTGAAAGCTTGCCCCATGACGGCATGGCTGGGCTAATTTCCAACTTACAACTTGCAAGCATAACAACTCAACATAAGAGAGCCACAATGTCAAAATTTTAAAACGATAAAAGTAAAATGTGCCATCAGGTTCGTGAGAGCTTTACGGACCAATTTTCGCATAACACCAAACGAGTTTAATTTGACGGATAGATAAAAGCAAGTCAAATGTACTTTGGAATATCAAATTGCTAATAGGTATGTATGGTGGACACTTTTGGAACAACTTGGTTTTTAGGAGTTGGATGCATGAGTAGAGCTCATACTCAGTACAAAATGAGGGCTAGCAAAAGACTGGGAGTGACCAACTAAGAGAGCAATAATGGCCATAATCATGCAAAGCGACAAAGCGACATTAAAAGAAGCATAAGATGACATCAAAAGTCAAAAACTAAATGATCATAGAGGCTTATGGTGACTTTGTATGAGTCTAACATGCGTGAGCATGCGCCAAGTCAACCCAAATAAAGCATCAAAGGAGAAAACCAAAATAATGCTTCCAAATAATTAAAACAATGCATGATTTTTTCAAAGGCTCATTAAGCAATCTCAGTCATTTGAGACAAGTCATGCTATAGAAAAATCACTAAGCATACTATAAAAAAGACATCAAGCACGACATGCAAAAGCCTAGGCCGCGGTCTACACAAGCTCCTTTTTGTACCACTTTTTTGCATAAAGCTTTTTCTATTTTCCAACACCATTCAAACTTTTTTTAAAACAACTCTTTTGATGAAAACCAACATGGACAAGAGATAAAAATACACCTTGACGCAAAGATATAACAAGATCTGAACACAAATCAAGGCGAAAATTGAAAGCTAAATGCAGTTCTAGAAAAAGAGAACACTCGTTGAACGATAAGAGTGAAAAACGGAGTGTTCTTGGCAAATGAAAAGCAAGGCAACTTCTCCAAAAGGAATTTGTTGGGGTCCAACCATTTATTGCAGAAAACAAAACTAAACAAAACTAAAAACAACTGACGCTCCAAGAAAAACGCATAATGCATGAAGCAATAAAAATATAGTGTGTTGAAAGGTGACCTAATTTTTGCCGATGAAGAAGGGGTGCCTCGGGGGCATCCCCAAGCTTTGACGCTTGTACTTCTTGGATATTTCTTGCGGTGACATGGGCATCCCTAAGCTTGAGCTTATGTCTATTGACGAGGGTTAACTCGACAAATGTCCTAAATGAAGGACTTGGGATCGGGGAGATAGGGCGTCGGATAAACTCGAAGGTAAGGTTAGTCGAAATAGGCGTATATCGAAAGTAAACTTGGGTGTTGAACCTGGCTTGCTTTCAATCTGGCCTACACCATCCTCTCCTGGCCCCTATATATAGGTGGCCAGGTCTCGAGGATCGGGTAGGGTCCGATACAGATTACAATATCGACATACGGTAAGAACTCGTATCTCGACTATCATTACAATTGGGCCTAGCTTAACGGGCCTTAGGGGTACTCGACTAGAGAACTCTATTAGCTATACCCTTGTCAGTAGCCCCTGAGATTCTACCAGAATTGCAGATTCAGGTTGAATCTCTAATCTTTAAATCTTCGACTTGATTAATTCTTTGACTTCTTCATATCTTCAAATCTTCGACTTGGTCTTTTGACTTATTTCCATGATAATATTTTGCATGGAGTTTTGATGAACAAGCCTGACAACTCTGATGGATCAAGAGGTCAGTTAACTGCCGAAATAGATACTTGCCACCTACGTCAAATTCAATCCCCTTGTATTTGAATTCAGGATACCGGTCAAACCCACCCTTTTGCCGCATTTAGGACTTACAAAGAATGAATCCCAGTGATTCTCAGGGTACCCAGTGCGTCCACTAGGATTTTCTTCGCGTCGTAGACACGCATACATACCAGCAGAGCGCATCCATGTGCGTATACCAGGCCTCATGGGACGGATCCCGGGGTCTTACCTTCGTGATAAATCACGGCATTCGAGTTTCATTGGGATAACGCAACTCGAGAATCACATGTCGCAGTCTCATTTGACTGATGGAATATTAAAGAATTTCGAATTATATTAATTTCTCCCAAGTAACTCCCGATGGGAGGAGTCGCTCCATATTTTGTCGACTATGTAGTCGAAGTTTCATGGTTGTCGAAATGTTGAGCGGCTCGTACCGTATCGATCGTAGCTTCCTTCATTCTTATTGCTAATCCTTTTATTTTCTATCGGGTGCGCGCTCAGCGCTCCTGATGGGAGTAGCCCCCGAGGCTATGGTTGGATACTTGTAGTCAATCATAGGCTCAAATTGACTTCTTCTTCTTCCTGTTGTAAGCCCCCGAGTCCCAAGGCGAGGTTTCTCATATTTTTATGATACGTTCTTTTTTTTACTTTGTTATTATTGTCTGCTATGTGCAGAATTTTACTCCTTTGTAATTACTTTATGGGCCTTGTTTTCGTGGAGGCCCGTAACTCTCTGCGTGCTTATAAATAAAGCACCCTTTGGTGAGGGTAAAAAACCTAAATAGATTCCTCCGCCGCATCATCTTCTTTTCATCTAGGGTTTCTTTTCTCCCCACTTTTCCACATGGCTGATGCAGATGGCTCCCATCTGAACCTTGGCTCCATGACGGCGCCGCGTGGTTGTGGCCGCCCTCGTGGCAGCAAGAATAAGGTAGCTCCTGCTGCTGCAGGATCTTCTTCGTCTGCTCCAGTGAAGCGGTGTCCCGGCCACCCGGCCGGTAGTAAAAATAAACCAAAGGTGCCAATCGCCGCTCCAGGTCCAAGCGTTCCTCCTAGTAACACTTCTTCTTCTTTTTTAACTAGGATATACTCGTTTTTCTGCATCGCCGGCGCGCAGTGCCGTGAAATTCAACGGCTACCGCTAAAGTTCACCCAATTCATGGATGGGCGTGAGTTGCGTGAAGCAATTCTATGTGAACATTCTGGGGGAGGTACTCCCTACGAGGTGGAAGTTTGGTACGATAGCGCTGGTGAGCAGTACTTCAAGGGCGGGTGGTCATAGTTTGTGGATGATCACGACATCCAGCGAGGTTCCTTCATGACCTTCGACTTTCACGTCGGCACGTCCAAGTTTGACGTGAAGATATACGACGGTACTCAATGCCAGAAGGAGTACAAAGCTGAAGTTCACTTTCACTGGGATCTTCTTTATGTAATCTCCTTTTCGAGTTGCCTTGTTGTCGTGTTATATTGTAATAAACAATAGTACTTGGTTTTTATGCTTTTAACAAGCCATGGGAACAACTCATTGTTCCGACATATGCTTTATATATTATCGGGTTCTTTTGAACCAATTATATTGCTTGAAGAATATCGGGTTGTTGCACAACCTCGTAGTATAAAAGATCTTCATATTGTGATAAACTTTCTTTCGTACGACCCGAAGATTGAAGCCCCCGAGTGGAGAAGTAAAAATATTTGTACAATTTTGTCGAGTTCAACCCGAGGAACCTGACCTATGGCCTCATGTTCTGGGTTCAGAGGGTTAACTCGAGTTTACTGATGCCACTAGATTTCTTCTATGCGTAGAAACATTGTAGTTGCTCCACATTCCACGGGTTGCTCTCATATTTTCTAGTCTTTTTGTCTTGTAGTCGATAAGCTCCTCCTGGTATTACTTCTGTGACGATGTAGGGTACCACCCAATGGGATTCTAACTTGCCGTGGCTGTCCTGCCTGAGTCGTAAGACTAAATCTCCCACCACGAATGATCGCGGACGAACTTGACTACTATGGTAGTTCCGCAGGCTCTGTTGATATTGCGTGGCTCTTTCCAATGCTTTATCTCGTGCTTCATCTAGTGCATCGATGTCGTCTTGTAATGCTTCTGTTGAGGTTACTTCGTCGTATGCGTCACTCTTGGAGCTTCGTGTGTAACCTCGACTGGAAGCACGGCTTCTGCGCCGTGGACCAGGAAGAAGGGAGTTTCTTGAGTAGCCGCATTAGGCGTGGTTCTTAGACTCCAAAGAACGGAGGGCAGTTCGTCTACCCAAGCGCTTTTGGCTTTCTCGAGAGGTGATAAAAGCCTCTTTTTTATCCCGTTGCAAATTAAGCCATTGGATTTTTCGACTTGCCCGTTCGTCTTTGGGTGTGCTACGGATGCAAACTTGAGCTTGATTCCCAGGCCTTCGCAATAACTCTTGAATTCCTTTGAAGTGAAGTTTGTCCCGTTGTCTGTGATGATGTTGTACGGTACACCGAAGCGAAACACTATTGACTTAATAAAATTGATTGCTGCTGTCGAGTCTTGAGTTGTTACCAGGGCTGCTTCCACCCACTTGGTGAATTTGTCAACTGCCACTAGCATGTAGACATGCCCCCCTGGCTAGGATTTATGTAACTTTCCTACCATATCGAGGCCCCATTGTGCAAAGGGCCAGGACAATGGTATTGGCTGTAACTCTGCTGCTGGCGCGTGTGGTCGAGACATGAATCTTTGACATGCTTCACACTTCCGAACTATATCTTTTGCGTCTTCAATGGCTGTCAGCCGATAGAATCCTGCTCGAAACGCTTTTGCCGCTATTGCCCTGCTGCTAGCATGATGGCCACATACTCCGGCGTGTACATCTTTTAATATTACTTGCCCTTCTTGAGGTGTTACGCAACGCTGCAAAACGCCAGTTATGCTCTTTTTGTATAATTTCCCCTGCAACACGACAAATGCTTTCGATCATTGAGTTATTCTCTTGGCTTCTACTGCATCTTCTGGTAACTGCTTGTTTATCATGTATGCGAGATATGGCTGCATCCATGTTTCTTCTATCATCATGACTTCTTCGGGTCCTAGTGCACTCTCGTCACTTTTCGCACCAGCCCCCGAGCCTACTGCAGTACTCGAACTTTTGACGCTTTTTATTGATCTCTCCACTATTTCTTCCCAGAAAACTCCAAATGGTACGGGCAGGCACTGTGACCCGATATTTGCTAAATTGTCGGCTTCTTCGTTACTGTTTCTGCTGATGTGCGAGACTTCGCATCCATCGAATGTTCCTTCGAGATAGTGATATAAGTTCTTGTAAGCCATCATGTTATCATTGATTGTGTCGCATCTGTTCATGACCTGTTGGACGACAAGGTTTGAATCTCCGAATATTTTTAGACGAGTTGCTCCACACGCCTTGGCCATCTTCATTCCATGCAGCAAAGCCTCGTATTCTGCTTCATTATTAGAGGACTGTGAAAAACTCATCCTTAAAACGTACTTCAGTTTGTCGCCATGTGGCGATATCAAGACTACTCCTGCTCCTGCGCCTTGGACTCTCTTAGAACCATCGAAGTACATTGTCCAGACACTCGATAAATCTGGCAGTCCTATGCTCTGCAACTCCAACCACTCTGCTGTGAAATCTGGCAAGATTTGCGACTTGATAGCCTTTCTTTTTTCATACGTGATGTCCATGGGAGATAACTCGATTCCCCACAAAGAGACACGTCCTGTTGCTGAAGGATTATTCAATATATTCGATAGTGGTGCTTTATTGACCACTATGATTGGGTGTACCGCAAAGTACTGTCACAATTTTCATGCTGTTGTAAAGACGCTATATGCAAGCTTTTGATAGTGCGGGTACCTCTGTTTTGTCGGAGAAAGTACTTCACTGATGAAATACACTGGCCTCTGGACGCCGTGGGCTTTCCCTTCTTCACTTCTTTCGACTACTAATACTGTACTCACCACCTGATGGGTCGCGGTGATGTAAAGTAGTAGTGGCTCTTTTTCTTTTGGTGCGACCAGCACTGGTGGCGTGGAAAACACTTTTTTCAGTTACGCAAAAGCTGCGTTGGCTTCTTCTGTCCATTCAAATTTATCATCTGACTTCTTCATAAGTGCATAGAAAGGGAGTGCCTTCTCTCCCAATCGAGCAACAAAACGACTTAATGCCGCAACGCGTCCTGCGAGTTTCTATACGTCGTGTAGTTTCGCAGGTTCCCCCATTGTTAGAATTGCTTGGATCTTCTCTAGGTTCGCCTCTATTCCTCGTGCTGACACCAGGAACTCTAAAAGTTGTCCTGCCGATACGCCGAACGAACACTTTGTCGGGTTAAGCTTAAGCTTGTACCTGCTCAGGTTGTCGAAGGTTTCTGCCAAGTCGCTGATTAGGGATTCCTCTTCTCTTGTGGTAATGACTACATCGTCAATGTAGACTTGGATGTTGCGTCCTATTTGGCTCCCAAGGAAATTTTGCATCATCCGTTGATAAGTTGCTCCTGTATTTTTTAAGCCGAAAGGCATTACTTGATAGGAAAACACCCCATATGGTGTGATGAAAGCTGTCTTTTCTTCGTCTTCTTTTTTCAACTTGATCTGGTTGTAACCAGAATATGCGTCCAAAAAGGAAAGCCTTGCACATCCCGCTGTTGAATCAATTATTTGATCGATGCGGGGTAGAGGGTAGGGATCCTTTGGATAGTGCTTATTGAGGGATGTGTAATCGACACATACTATTTGTACGTCTGTGTTTTTCTTGGGTACGATGACTAGGTTGGATACCCAACTCGAAGTTTTTATTTCTCTGATAAACCCGGCATTTTCGAGCCTGTGCAGTTCTGATGCTATCGCCTTCCTTTCATCGAATCGTCGCAATGGTTGCTTGACTGGCTTTGCTTTGGGATCTACATTCAATGCGTGCTCGACGAGTTCCCTGGGAACCCCTGGCATGTTTGAAGGACACCAGGCAAAGATTTCCCAGCGCTCACGGAGGAACTCGATGAGCGCGCTTTCCTATGCGGGATCTAGGTTTACCACAATCGATGTTGTCTTGTTTGGGTCGGTAGGGTGGACCTGGATTTTCTTCGAGTCCTGAGTTGTGTTGAAAGCCTGATCTGGCAGGGATCGTCCAACGTCAGGCAACACATTATGGTCGGTTTCTCCTTTCAGCCTCTCATATTCTGCTGTCATGCCGAAGGTTTGCGTCATTCTATTGAATTCTCTGTCGCAAGTGTTGGTTACTTCGAAGCTCCCTTGTACTGTAATCGTTCCTTTGGGTCCCGGAATTTTTAGCGTTAAATACGCGTAGTGAGGTACTGCCATGAACTTTGCAAATGCTGGGCGCCCTAGAATTGCATGGTACTGTGATGGCTAGTTCATAACTTCAAATTCCAACTTCTCCCTGCGATAATTGCTAGTACTGCCAAAGCAGACGTCGAGTTCTATTTTTCCCAGAGGGTAATTTGCGGCTCCTGGGACTATTCCATGGAAAGAACAATCTGTTGGCTTTAGGCTTGACAGTGAGATACACATTGCCTTCAGGGTTCTAGCATATATTAAGTTTATGCCACTTCCTGCATCCATAAACACTCTCCCGATGTCGTACCCTCCTATTTGCACCTTCAACACCATTGGCGAGTGGCCCGGCCTGGGAACTTTCCTTGGGTGATCTGCTCTGCTGAATTTAACTGGTTGATCTGACCACCGCAAGTACTCTATGGTGGCTGGTGGTGATGATATTGCTAGGTTTACTTGCCTAGAAATGCTCTTTCGCTCTTTCTTTGACTTAGGCACCGGTTGAATCATTGCCGATATGTAAACTTTTGACTCTAGGTGCCTCACTAGCCTTTGTACTTGATATCCTTGACTTGTGCGCTTTTCTCCTTGCCATCCCCCTTGGCTCGCACCCATGGCACTTTGTAGCCTCAGGAAAGTTCTACAATCCTTCATCTGGTGGTTTGAGACTCTCTTTCCATCAAGATACGCGTAGTGGATTCGACAAGGTCCATATAGCATGTCCTCGGCCGATGGGCCGGAGTATCTTAGTTTTTCTCCTCCTCTTGTTTGAAACTTCCTACTTTCATAACCTTCCTCTTCCTTTGCTTCGTACCCCACGGCTACCTGATTTCTCCTTCCTTGGTTATCCCTGCTGCGGTGTCTTCTCCTTTGTCTACTTGTTCTGTCGACTTCTGGTGAACGTCCTCTTTTGTTATTATATGCATCCTCTCCGTCGGCGAATCTGTTAGCTTCTTCCATTAATTCAGCTACTGTTGTTGGCCTTGTTCTTCCTATCTCTTCCACAAGGTCTGAGCGATGAAGGCCGGCCAAAAAAGCGTCTATTGCTCTTTCGTCGGAGACGTCTTCTGCTGAGTTTTTGATTACACTCCATCGTTGTATATAAGAACATAGAGTTTCGCCTTTCCTTTGCACACACGCTTTGACTTCCTCCAGTGATGCTGGACGCTTATATGTCGAGCGAAAATATCTTGTGAATTGGCTTTCGAGTTCTCCCCAGCTTCCGATGGATTCATTAGGTAGGGTATTCAACCAGGACCGTGCTGCGCCGGTGAGGTGTAGTTGCAAACTTTGCATTGCTGTTGCTTTTGTTCCCCCTAATATCTGTACTGCCTGCAGGTAATCTGATAACCATAGGGTAGGTTCTTGCGACCCATCATATTTTTGCTGGTCATGTGGTAACTTGAATCCTTTGGGTACCCGCGTTTTGCGAACCCTGCGGGTAAAGCACAACGCGCCCATCTCTTTTTCGTCGTCCTCATAATTTTCTTCCCTCCAGGCGTGGCGCAATTTGTTTACTCGAGCCTATGCTATTATATTTCTTGCGTCCTCCCTCCTTTTTTGTCGCCTTTCTTCTTCTGATGACTCGCTAGACTTGTCTCGCGTGATGTTGTACTTGAACTTCTCCTTTTGCCTTTCCTTGTAGCTTGTCGACTTTGTCTCTAGACCTTTTCTTCTGATCTTGTCTTCTACTATCCCGAGGCTTCGTATTGCGGCTTGGTGCATGTCTTCCCGCAGATCTCTGGGTTCTGGCCGCGTGGTTAGTAAGTATGCCTGTGCTGCTATCAGCGCTGCTTCTGGTGTCTCCTGCACGAAGTCTTCTTCCTCCTCCTCTAGCTGTGGAGTAATACTTCTCGGGTACCTTTCCTTTCCACTTTGCGCTGTTGTCCCTCTATTGTGCTTTGGGTGTCCACGCCTTTCCCTTCTGTACTCTGAATCCTCACTGTAATCATCCCAATATTCTTCCCTTGACACACTGTTATTGTCTTGAAAAAACATGTCTCTTTCTTCTCTTATTTTCTTCCTGTGCTGATGTAATGCATACTGATATCCCATTAGAACTTCTCTTCTCGATCCTTCGGGTACTTCTGTGCCATGATTGATGGATGACATGATGATCCTCCACTCTCTGGCTGAGACGTGAACTTTCTCCTTTTCCTTTTTGTTGTTCTCCTTTATCTTGTCGACTTGCCTGTCGACCCCTTTGCTTCCCTCGATGTTGTTTTCTTCTTCTGCTTTAGTGATAATGATGCATAACTAGTGTATTATTTTGAAGACGTCACTATTCCCAGCGGCGAAGTCCTTTGTACTATTGTGCGTTTTAAACGCTTTTGCTTCTAAGTCAAATTTTTCCTGAATTTTGTCGCCTTCTGCGATTTGCGCTTCGCCTACTGTAGCAACTTCCCCAAAAGTTCCATAATCAAAAGAACTCAAAAAGAAAGCGATAAAGCGGCAAACACAAATATTGGCAGAAATCTGTCAAAACAGAACAGCTGACAAAGGTTGAATTTTTAGAGGGTTTTCTGTTGCTCAAATCAAAAAGTGTAACTAATGAAAGTTTGGATATAACCTGGGGCATATGCACAAGAAATCGCAGGACCAAAGATATTCTGAGAATTTTCACGAATTTTTTACGGTGCAGCACCGAAAACTGTTTCAGGACAACAACATCCCCAAATCTTACCTCACTCAAATTAGAGGCTTCTCTTGGCACAAAAACGAAATAAAAAGAATAAGAAGAGGTTATTACAGTAGTAATAACTTCCAAGACTCAAATAAAAGAAAAAGTACTGAAAGTAAAAACATTGGGTTATCTCCCAAGAGTGCTTTTTTTAACGTCTTTGAGCTAGGCGCAGAAAATGCGAATCAAGTGATGAAGCATCAAGATCAACTGTTTCCTCAAGATCACCACTTACCACACTAGGCACTTTAGAGGTTCCCGAAGATGATTCAACCTGCAAGTCACTCTTAGTTGAGCTAAAAGTCTTACCAATCTTAAAAACATGCTGCGGTTTAGGCACAGACACCTTGGGAACATACATAAATTTTTGCTCTTTTCCAACAAAAGTTTTCTCTTTCTTAAACTTAAGAGAAGAGAATATTGAACTTAAAGTTTCCATAGATTCCTCCAGTTTCCCAATCCTAAGATTTTGACTATCAAGAGTAGTACTAGCCTCTAAAGCGGTGATTCTCTTACCGATACTTTCTATCAATTCATTAACACGGCTAGTATTATCAAGGATATTTGGCAAAAAAAATTCTAAAGAGCTAAGCCTTTCTAAAACTTCCTCCAAAGTGACCTCAGTTTTAACAACCTGAATAGGTGGTACTCCCACTAAACTTTCAATTAAAGTGCATGCTTCAAGAGCTGGAGTACCCAGAAAATTACCTCCTGCAAGAGTATCAAGAACATACCTATTCCAACTAGTTATACCAACATAAAAATTTCTAAGGAGGATCATGGTAGAATGCTTCTTCGTACACCTATGATGAGAATTGCTAACACGGTACCAAGCATCTTTCAAACTCTCTCCCCCTTGTTGCTTAAAGGTACGAACTTCAACTTCAGGACTACTCATTATAACAGAACTAAAAGCAGACAAGTAAAAACAACTATAAGGAAACTAATTTTTTTGTGTTTTTGATAAAACAAAACAAGTAAAAATAAAGTAAAAGCAAAACTAAAACAAAGTAAAGGATGTGCGTGCGAAACTCCCCTTGCAGAAGTCTTCTTTTTCCCCAGCAACGGCGCCAGAAAAAGTCTTGATTGCTATAGATGGCGCGGTGATGATGGAGTGAATGACCGGCCAGTTGGGAAACCCCAAGAGGAAGGTATGATGAATATAGCAGCAAGTTTTTCCCTCAGTAAGAAACCAAGGTTTGTCGGTCCAGTAGGAAAAATCCAAACTCAAGAAGGTGATGCTTGCTAGCCTAGTGACACTCCAACAAGGGCGCCGTTAACGATAACTTGTTAGCGGGTCTTCAACTAGTAGCAACGTGGAACCTGCACACAACACAACCAAATACTTTGTTCCCAACTTACGATGAGGTTGTCAATCTCACCGGTTTGATTGAAACAAAGGGTATGAGCGTATCGAGTGGAAAGTGATAGTAATATGCAAGTAAAGTAAACAATGCGAGTAAAGTAAATAGGTGATAGCAATATAATGGAAATAGGACCGGGGTCCACAGTTCACTAGTGGTGTCTCTCCATAAGATAAAATAACACATGCTGGGTAAACAAATTATAGTTGCGCAATGGATAGAATAAAGATAACGTGCATAAGTCGAGAGGATCACTATGAGATTTACTCTGGCATTACCACAAGATACATAGACCGTCATCCAACTGCATCTATGACTAATAATCCACTTGTGGTGAATCAATCTGAGAACTCCACAAGTATTAAGTTGCGAACAACAGATAACTGCATTAAGCAAAGTGTGTGATGTAAACAAAGCATATGCCCTTGAGCATATGAATGTTGTTTTCTCCCTAGTGGCAACATCACATCTACAACCTTAGAGGTTTCTGTCACTCCCCCAGATTAAATAGAGGCATGAACCCAACTATCGAGCATAAATACCCCCTCTTGGAGTCACTAGTATCTACTCGGCCAAGATAGCTACTAACAACGGAGAGCATGCAAGATCATAAACAACATAGAGATAACATAAGATAATATTCAGCACATCAACTCAATTATAACACCAATATTCATCGGATCCCAACAAACACAACAAGTAGAATTACATAATGGTGATCTCGATCATGTAAGGAAGCTCACGAGATCTAAACATGAAGCACATGGTGGAGAAGACAACCAACTAGCTACTGCTATGGTCGCATAGTCCAAGGTAGACTACTCACTCATCGCGCTGGAGGCAAGCATGGCGATGAAGAAGACCTCCGGTAGCGATTCCCCTCTCCGGCAGGGTGCCGGGAAGAGCTTCTGGACCCTCTCGATCTCGGGTCGACGGCGGTGGCGGACCGCGATGTATTCTAGAAAAGTGATCGGGTATTTAGGTTTTTCCCGTTGGGGGGTCTTTATAGGCGAAGGGGTGGCGCCAGAGGTGGACCAGGGGGCCCTCACCACAGGTGGGCGCGGGCCAGGGGCAGACCGTGCCCCCTGGTGGTGTGGCCGCCCTGTGGCCCTTCTCCATCTCCTCTTCGGTTCTCTGGAAGCTTGGGTGAATTTCTGGATGTTTGGCTTTTGTTTCATCCAATTCCGAGAATATTTTCTGTGTAACTTTTCTGAAACACAAAATAGCAGAAAACAGGGAACTGGCACTGTGGCATCTCGTTAATAGGTTAGTTCCGGAAAATGCATAAAATGCCATGAAGTGTAACGAAACACTAAGAAAATGGTGTAAAAACAAGCATGGAGCATCAAAAATTATAGATACATTAGAGACGTATCACCCTGCTTAAGGGTTTCGCAGCATAGTAAATCAAAAAAATTCCTACGGATGCGAACAAGAAAGCCAAGATCTAATCTAGGAGATGTAATCAACGAGAGAGGTAGATGATATCTTCATACCCTTGAAGATATCGCACAGCGGAAACGTTCAACAAAACGTGGATGATGTAGTCGTACTAGCCGTCTCCTCCCCGCGATCTGATCCGATCCAACGCCGCAAGTGGCGGTGCCTCCGAGAGATGCACATGTACGGTGCAGTGACGTCTCCTCCTTCCTTGGTCCAGCAAGTATGGTGGAGAGATAGATTGGATCTGCAGCACGATGGCGTGGTGCTTATGGTGGAGAGTTTCTGCGGCAGGGCTTCGCCTACGCACAGTCGCGAGAGAGGGAGATTGGAGGGCAGCATTTGGGCCGGCGGCTAGGGTTTGAGGTGAGCACGCCCTAGCCCTCCCCTCCCCTTTAAATAGGTCAAGGGGGGCGGCCAAGGGGGCTGCCTTAGCCTCCAAGTCAAGCTGGTGGCCCCAGGGAGAAAACTTGCCCCCTAAGTTTCCTTTGCCTTGGCCCATAAGAAAACCCTAGGGTTTTGCCCTTGGCCTCATAGGACAAGTGGGCATGGATGACCAGGCCCATGTAGGCATCACCCTTTGGTCCATGTGGACCCTTTGGGGCATGTGGGCCCCACCATGGAGCCCTCCGGAACTTTCTAGAACATTCCGGTACTCTACCAAAAAAGTCCAGAACTTTTCCGAAACCCAAAAACTGCTTTCCATTATATGAATCTTATTCTCCGGACCATTCCGGAACCTCTCGTGATGTCCGGGATCTCATCCGAGACTCCGAACGAAAAACTCAATAACCAATTATCCATTCTATCCTAGCGTCGATGCACGTTAAGTGTGTGACCCTACGGGTTCGAGAATATGCAGACATGATCTTCTATCAATAATCAATAGCGGGATCTGGAAACCCATATTGACTCCCACATATTCATCGATGATCATATCGAATGAACCACGATGCCAGGATTCAATTAATCCCATATATGTATTCCCTTCGTCACACGATATTTTACTTGCCCGAGATTCGATCGTCGGTATCGCCATACCTAGTTCAATCTCGTTCACAGCAAGTACTTTACTCGTTCTGTAATCCGATATCACTTTGTGAGTAACTCCTTAACCATGTGCTTGCAAGCGATGTTGATATCGATTACCGAGTGGGCCCGAAGTATATCTCTCCGACTTGGGAGGGACAAATTCCATCTCGATACATACAACCCAACAAGTACTTTCTGATCACCTGAGAGACACCTTTATGATCACCCTCACATAGGATGACGTTTGATGACCTCAAAGCTTTCTTCCGATACCAGGGAGTTGTATTATCTCATGGTCTAAGGAATACAATACTTGACATAGGAAAAAGCTTCGCAAAGATGAACACAATGACATGATCTAATTGCTCTGCTTTATTTGGGTCTGTCCATCACATCATTCTCCTAATGACATGACCTCATTATTAATCGACAACTCATGTCTATGGTTAGGAAACCTTAACCATCATTAATCAATGAGCTAGTCTAGTAGAGGCGTACTAGGGACACGGTGTTGTTCATAAACCACACAAGTATTAATGTTTCCGCTTAATACAATTATAGCATGGAGTATAAACATTATCATGAACAAGAAATATGATAATAACAATATTATTATTGCCTCTAGGGCATATTTCCTTCAGTCTCCCACTTGCACTAGAGTCAATAATCTAGTTAATACTTGCGCCTTTAACACCTATGGCATTCCGGTGTTATTCATACGCGTTGCATGTGGTAAACCTTATCTACGGGTCTGACACTTTCAGGTCCGTTTGTATTTGCATATTCTTTTGCGTCAGCACGCATTACTCATCTTGTATGAGATAGTATCGTATAAACTTGGTCTTCTGGTGAGACCTTTGTTTCTTGGCCGAGACTATGTTCTCACTATTGTCATACAATAGGACTACATAGTACTAGCACACTTAGAAAAAATAGCGATATCCACCGTGCGTCGAAATACTCATTTGTCCACACACATCGGTATGTATGATTTCCAATAAGTCTGTTGCTCGCTCCATTATTCTGGAGAACGGGGTTTTGATCATCTTGCCCATGAGGCATGGCCCGCACGTGTCAAATGATTCAAAATCAAGAGACTCCAAAAGTCCATCAGTATGGAGTTTCTTCGTCTGTTTAACGCCAATATGACCTAGACGATAGTGCCACAAAAAGTTGGATTATCACTATCTACTTTGCATCTTTTATGCCGCTTCTAAAGCGATTATATACTTAGCCCTCGTTGCAGTGTCCGCCACAATGTTAACATTGGAACTCATCCAAGTCATCATGGAACTTTCTTCCATCTTATTGTGCCACCTTCTTACTCAAAACAAATAGCTTAAAATTGAGATAAAATTTTACTTGTATGTGTGACAAAGCCAATGTAACTCATTGCAATGAACCATTTCTCACTTCTGCATACAGAACATATTCTTACTTCTTCGAAAGTGCATAAGAATATCTTTACTATTGTCCAACGATCATCATATGAATGCTATAACCTTTAGAGCATTGGACACATCTAGATCTACATATCATGGTATACAAAATTGATAAAATCATTCTTGTGGTTTCACTCATCAAGTGTCAAAACAATTGATTCTTGCTCCAACCTCTTCCATGCAACAAGAACCGTTCTTATTGTTTCCATATTGAACAAATTCAATATTTCATCTATGTACTCTGGCAAAACTATATTAGTGCCTCAATCTATCTGCATAGACATTGATGCTTAATATTCTGGTTTTACCTAAGTCTTTCATCAAAAAACTAATTTTAATGAAAACTTAACAATATCAAGAAAAACACATAATTTCCAATGAACGATATGTTATCTACATAAAGCATTAGAAATATGTCTTAGCGCTCCCACTTACTTTCTTGTAAATACAAGCATCTTCAAATATCTTGATGAAATTAACACTTTAACATTTTCATCATTGAAGATTCCAACTTCGCTATGCTTACTTCTACCAGAGAAGTTTGCATACATATCTAGCAACCTTTAAATCAACAAAACCCATTGGGTCGTGTCAGTTACACGTCCTTGGTGTGCATTCCGGTAGAGGAACGTTGTTTCGTTTATTCAACTATCATATCTCAATATGTAATTGTTGCTAGAATAATTCATATGACGAAGTCAGGGCCCATCATCGCTTCTTTGTATATAGTTGGTTACTATTATCTAATAATATCTCGTCCTCAAATCTTACTATTTGATTACGACCAACTTGGTTAAATAGGAACTTCAATGTCGTGACTACAACATATTGTAGACGCGTGAGCTATGAATGTAGTTGCCGCTTCCAGAACATTTTCTGGTGCTGCGCTACTCTGATCATCTTGCTCAGATTCAACAACCTCATCAAGTTCTATCTTCCTCCCACTTAAACCTTTCGCGAGAAACTCCTTCATAAGAAATTCACTTCTTTTAGTGACAATCACTATGTGTTTGGGTTCATAATAGAAGGAATACCCATCGACATTCTTTGGGATAACCTACAAAGACTTACTATTCCGATTTTGGTTGTAAACATTTTACACATATGCCTTGCATACCAAAATTCAAGAAAAGACAACTATAACTTGTATGGTGTCATTTCGGCATATTATGATGGCACTCTATTCAGTGAAAAGCGGTAGTCTCTAAAGCATAATCCACAAATTATATTGGTAGTTTATTTCATCATTGATCTAACCATGTCAAACAAGGTTTGATTACATCCATCGAAAACTCCATACTCCTATGGTGTTTATCATGATGCAAGTTTGTGGAACAATTTCTCTAACTCTTAGATGTTTGCTAAACTTGTAACTCAAATATTCTTCTTTATGATCTAATCATACAACTTGAATATTCTTGTTACAACAATTTTCACTTCATAAATTGAACAAGTTCATACTTCTATCTCATCAAGTAGATATACCGTACATCTATTCGAGTCATTGATGAAATAGAAAATACAC
The DNA here is from genome assembly GCA_007115705.1 of Dactylis glomerata. Lineage (NCBI taxonomy): Eukaryota > Viridiplantae > Streptophyta > Magnoliopsida > Poales > Poaceae > Dactylis > Dactylis glomerata. Next base: position 3,161,328 of record QXEO01000537.1, on the reverse strand, counting down.
CACGCTCGACTTCACACATGAACTACATACATCAACATGTACGATCTCCATGTAGTTAGTCGCTTGTTCTTTCTATGGCCCACGAACGGAGTTTAATCATCTTTAGGAAAAGTCTCACAAGCGTCAATCAATTCAAAATCAAATGACTCGAAAATCTATCAATATAGAATTTCTTTCATGTTTTGTTTCCAATATGACTTAAACGGCGGTGTCACATATAAGTGAAATTTGTTTTGTCTTGCGACCTTTAGCATTAGTGTTATAAATGTCTATTTCACCAACAAGATAATAATAATCTATCCATCGATTATGGAAGACGGTAATAATTTGAACAACCATTGCTCTCATAATACTAGAACAAAATAACAATTATTAAGTTCTTAACATATCTAGAAGGCTAGGTTTTATGCCGATGAGAAGCACAATAACACTTTTATTTGTATCTCGACATGCATCATTACCATATTCTTTTACTAGTTACTTAGGCCATTGTACTTCTTGTATTGTGTTGCTTTGTATGACATTTCATACCAACAAATTAGTATCGAATACCCAAGAATTACATTGTTAACGAGCAAAAGAATTCATCTATAACATGTATATCATTTATATACCTGAGCTGGACAATTCCAGTTTTTTCCTTTTTCTACCAAATAATTTTGCAGATCCTATTTAGCATTTCCTCTCCTTTTAGAAGAATCTATCGACATCAATAGTGGCGTCAACCATTTGACACACAGTCCAAAGGATTTTTAGTCAAATACTAATAGCCTTGGATTTTGCACTTTGAAGTGGATCGCCATCATCATATGATTGGTATTCTTCCAGGTTCCATTCTTTAGTATTCTTTTGGTATAGCAAAACAATTTAGCCGATACCTTTTCATTCGTCCTATCATGACATCTTTCATGATGAAACTACTATAGCTTATAAGGATGAATGCAAGTATAATATTAGTTCCCAAACTTTTGGGTGATCGGGACGCCTAGCATCTTCAATCTTCGCATATAGTCATACAATATGAGCATATGTTCTTTTACTAAATTATACTTCATCATTTTGCAAACAATCAAAGTCTTAGATATCAAATATCTTTCACTTCTTATTTGTTTCTGAAACAATTCTTTCAGCTCGATGATCACTTTGATTCTCAAACAATTTTGAAGATCAATTTATCATGAAGGCAAACATGATCTTAGATGCTAAACTTGAATCATTGCTCTTAGATTAATACAACTTATTAAATCGAATGGAGCAAGTGAGGTTTGCTAAACTGCAATAGGACTTAATCTTTGAACTTGACATTTTAACTAAATGGCACTAGTCCAAAAATGATTATCCAGAATTCTATAGTTCTTTTAACTCAATTAAGCTAAGTGTCGGTGGGAAACGGTGCCAAAAACTACAACGACTTATGCAAATACATCAAGATTAGTTCATGATAATAAGTTCAAGTTAATCAAATTACTAGATGAACTCCCACTAAATTCAACATCCCTCAAGTTGTTTAGTGAACATGATCCAAATTCACTACACCGAGACCGATCATCACGTGAATGATGTAGCTTTAATGGTGAACATCAACATGTTGATCATATCATCCATATGACTCATGCTTGACCTTTCGGTCCGTGTGTTCCGAGGCCATGTCTATACATGCTAGGCTCCTCAAGTCAAACCCAAGTATCTCCGCATGTGCAAATACTGGCTTGCACCCGTTGTATGTGAACGTAGAGTTTATAGCACCCGATCATCACGAGATGCTTGAACACGACGAACTTTCGCAACGGCGCATACGAGGGGAGAACACAATTTTATCTTGATCTTTAAGTGAGGAATCATCTTAAAATGCTACCGTCGTGATCTCAGCATAATAAGATACATAAAAGGATAAACATCACATGCATATAATTTTATGTGACATGGTATAACCAATCTCCGCGCAATGATCTCCATCTTGTGCGCGCCGGCATGATCTCCATCACTCCACCATGATTGCCTCCACCACGAATAGCAACTACAACTATTGCTAACTACTTAGCGATAAAGTAAAGCTGTTACATGGCGTATAAGAAGTTGACACGCAGGTCATACACAATTATAAAGACAACCATATGGCTCCTGCCGGTTGTGAACTCATCGACATGCAAGTCGTGAAATATTACAAAACATGATCATCGCATACATCACATATATCACATCACATCTTGTGGCCATACCATATCACAAAACACTCCCTGTAAAAACAAGTTAGATGCCTCTACTTTGTTGTTGCATGTTTTACGTGGCTTATGGGAGTAGCAAGTTAAGAACGATTCTTACCTACGAAAAGCCACAACGGTGATATTATGGTTGCTAACATCCGTTGTAAATCTCATGACTACTATAGTGAGAGAAACTGGCATCCACCAGCCGCATGTGTGGAACAAGCCACACGTCAAGTGCGGAGCCGGTCTCGCGAACGAGGTCGTGTAAAGTTGGCCTGGACCGCTTCGATCTCACTATGCCGCGCCATAAGAAATACAAAACAAAGAGGTTTGCAACAGAAAACATCAACGCCCGCAACAAGCATGTTGCGTTCTACTCATGAAACACATCTACGCATAGATCTAGCTCTGATACCACTGAAGGGTTTCGCAGCATAGTAAATCAAAAAAATTCTTACGGATGCGAACAAGAAAGCCAAGATCTAATCTAGGAGATGTAATCAACGAGAGAGGTAGATGATATCTTCATACCCTTGAAGATATCGCACAGCGGAAACGTTCAACAGAACGTGGATGATGTAGTCATACTAGCCGTCTCCTCCCCGCGATCCGATCCGATCCAACGCCGCAAGTGGCGGTGCCTCCGAGAGATGCACACGTACGGTGCAGTGACGTCTCCTCCTTCCTTGGTCCAGAAAGTATGGTGGAGAGATAGATTGGATCTGCAGCACGATGGCGTGGTGCTTATGGTGGAGAGTTTCTGCGGCAGGGCTTCGCCTACGCACAGTCGCGAGAGAGGGAGATTGGAGGGCAGCATTTGGGCCGGCGGCTAGGGTTTGAGGTGAGCACGCCCTAGCCCTCCCCTCCCCTTTAAATAGGTCAAGGGGGCGGCCAAGGGGGCTGCCTTAGCCTCCAAGTCAAGCCGGTGGCCCCAGGGAGAAAACTTGCCCCCTAAGTTTCCTTTGCCTTGGCCCATAAGAAAACCCTAGGGTTTTGCCCTTGGCCTCATAGGACAAGTGGGCATGGACGACCAGGCCCATGTAGGCATCACCCTTTGGTCCATGTGGACCCTTTGGGGCATGTGGGCCCCACCATGGAGCCCTCCGGAACTTTATAGAACATTCTGGTACTCTACCAAAAAAGTCCAGAACTTTTCCGAAACCCAAAAACTGCTTTCCATTATATGAATCTTATTCTCCGGACCATTCCGGAACCTCTCGTGATGTCCGGGATCTCATCCGAGACTCCGAACGAAAAACTCAATAACCAATTATCCATTCTATCCTAGCGTCGATGCACGTTAAGTGTGTGACCCTACGGGTTCGAGAATATGCAGACATGATCTTCTATCAATAATCAATAGCGGGATCTGGAAACCCATATTGACTCCCACATATTCATCGATGATCATATCGAATGAACCACGATGCCAGGATTCAATTAATCCCATATATGTATTCCCTTCGTCACGCGATATTTTACTTGCCCGAGATTCGATCGTCGGTATCGCCATACCTAGTTCAATCTTGTTCACAGCAAGTACTTTACTCGTTCTGTAATCCGATATCACTTTGTGATTAACTCCTTAACCATGTGCTTGCAAGCGATGTTGATATCGATTACCGAGTGGGCCCAAAGTATATCTCTCCAACTTGGGAGGGACAAATTCCATCTCGATACATACAACCCAACAAGTACTTTCTGATCACCTGAGAGACACCTTTATGATCACCCTCACATAGGATGACGTTTGATGACCTCAAAGCTTTCTTCCGATACCAGGGAGTTGTATTATCTCATGGTCTAAGGAATACAATACTTGACATAGGAAAAAGCTTCGCAAAGATGAACACAATGACATGATCTAATTGCTCTGCTTTATTTGGGTCTGTCCATCACATCATTCTCCTAATGACATGACCTCATTATTAATCGACAACTCATGTCTATGGTTAGGAAACCTTAACCATCACTAATCAATGAGCTAGTCTAGTAGAGGCGTACTAGGGACACGGTGTTGTTCATAAACCACACAAGTATTAATGTTTCCGCTTAATACAATTATAGCATGGAGTATAAACATTATCATGAACAAGAAATATGATAATAGCAATATTATTATTGCCTCTAGGGCATATTTCCTTCACCTGCACCAACATCTCCTCCTAGACCAGGTATTCCTATCATGCATGAACTGCCTCACAGAGTAAATGGTTTGCATCCTAGAATTGCTGCTAATCAAGCTATGCAAGAAGACCGTTACACCCAAGCTACTCCCTCAAATGGTGCCTCCACACATAGAGAAATAAATTACTGCTTCAGTAATTCTATGCAGAATCAAGAGATGCATTAAGCAATGGATCCATAGGGTTGTAAATGGGAAGGAGAAGAAGGCATACTAGTGTGAGTATGCTGAGTGTTATGTCAAGTGTGAGTATGCTGAGTGTTATGTCAAGTGTGAGTGAGCATTGTGTAAGTGTGTTGTCAACTAGTTAATGTTCTATACAATAAATATGACAATGCTCAAGTAAATGTGCAAGAATCATTTCAGAATGCTCGGGAAGCATGCTACTGACATTAAGTTAGATTACATAGATTTACATAAAAGGTTTAATAGACTATTACACATCACCAACATCATCATTTTCTCTGTTGGGGTTTTCTTTTGGGCCGTAACCATGGAGCATCTTCATTATTTAGCAGGATGCTTGGGTCAGTATTCACTTTGAAAGGCGGAATTTCATGAAAACTTATTGTAATCTTCTGACATGTCTGTCTGGTCCTCCAATCCCATGATGTTTATTTTCCCTGAAAGAACTATGTGGCGCTTTGGCTCATCGTATGATGTATTCGTTTGCTTATCTTTTCTTTTTCTCGGTTTGGTAGACATGTCCTTCACATAGAAAACCTGAGCCACATCATTGGCTAGGACAAATGGTTTGTCTCTGTATGCAAGATTGTTGAGATCCACTATTGTCATGCCGTACTTTTGGTCTACCTGTACCCCACCTCCAGCTAGCTTGATCCATTTGCACCGAAACAAAGGGATCTTAAAATTAGGCCCATAGTCAGGTTCCCAAATCTCCTCTATGTACCCATAATATGTGTCCTTTTGCCCATTATCGTCTGTTGTATCAAAGCGGACACCACTGTTTTGGTTGGTGCTCTTTTTTATCTTGGGTGATCGTGTAAAATATATTCCCATTTATCTCGTACCCTTGGAAAGTCGATATGATCGAAGATGGTGACTTTGCCAACAAGTATATTTCTTTTTCAATAGTGATGTCATCATTTATAAGAAGTACTCGCAACCAACCGCCGAAATCATCTCGTGTTCAAGTTTAATCCAGGAGTCAGGCTTCCCCGGGTTTTGGGAGCGTACAATATTCTTGTGTTCCTCAATATACGGAGCCACCAAGGTTGAATTGTGTAGAACTGTGTAGTGTGCTTGAGTGAAAGAATGTCCGTCCATAGAATAGGTTGTTTTCTTTCCTAGCGTGACTTTTCCACCTAGTCTCCCCTCATGCCGTGATTCAGGAACACCAATCGGCTTAAGATCAGGAATAAAGTCAACACAAAACTCAATGACCTCCTCTGTTCCATAGCCCTTGGAGATGCTTACTTCTGGCCTAGCACGGTTATGAACATATTTCTTTAAAACTCCCATGAACCTCTCGAAATGGAACATATTGTGTAGAAATACAGGACCGAGAATGGTAATATCTTCGACTAGGTGAACTAGGAGGTGCATCATAATATTGAAGAAGGACGGTGGGAGCAACTCAAAGCTAACAAGACACTGGACCACATCCTTCTGTAACCCTGGTAGACTTTCTGGATTGATTACCTTCTGAGAAATTGCATTGAGGAATGCGCATACCTTCACAATGGGTAGTCGAACATTTTCCGGTAGAATTCCCCTCAATGCAATCAGAAGCAGTTGCATCATAAGCACATGGCAGTCATGAGACTTTAGGTTTTGGAATTTTTCTCTGCCATATTGATTATTCCCTTTATATTCGACGAGAAGCCAGACGGGACCTTGATACTGAAAAGGGCTTCAAAAAGATTGTCTTTTCTTCTTTGGTAAGAGCATACCTGGTAGGACCTTGAAACCGCTCTAGATGCATGTCGTCTCATCCGTTGCTAGTCCTCACATGCTTCTGGTGTATCTTTTGTCTTCCCATACAAGCCCAAGAATTCTAGCAGATTCACGAAAAGATTTTTCGTCAGGTGCAACACGTCGATCGCAGAGCGGACCTCTAGGAATTTCCAATACTCAAGCTCCCAAAATATAGATTTCTTCTTGCACATGGGTGCGTGTCCGTCAGCGTCATTCGGAAAAGGTTGTCTGCCAAGACCCTTTCCAAAGATTACTTTTAAATCCTTGACCATATCAAATACATCATCACTGGTATGGTGGGTTGGCTTCGACAGGACCTCTACCTCGTCATGGAAGTGCTTGCCTTTTTTTGGCAGGGATGCCTGTTCAGAAGAAAACAACGATACCACGTGTACACATTCTTCCTACATTTGTCCAGATATATACTTTCTGTCTGATCCAAACAGTGCGTGCATGCATTGTATCCCTTGTTTGACTATCCTAAAATGTTACTAAGAGCAGGCCAATCATTGATGGTTATGAAAAGCAACGCTCGTAGGTCAAATTCCTCTTGTTTGTGCTTATCCCACACATGTACACCTAGTTTGGCCCATAGCTGTAAAAGTTCATCTACTAATGGCCTTAGGTACACATCAATGTTGTTGCCGGGTTGCTTTGGACCTTGGATGATGATACGTCTCAAACGTATCTATAATTTTTGATGCTCCATGCTTGTTTAGACACCATTTGCTTTGTGTTTTGTTTACACTTTGTGGCATTTTTATGCATTTTCTGGAACTAACCTATTAACAAGATGCCACAGTGCCAGTTCCCTATTTTCTGCTATTTTTGTGTTTCAGAAAAGTTACACAGGAAATATTCTCGGAATTGGACGAAACAAAAGCTGAAGTCCCTAATTTCGTGACACGAAGACGGAGTCCAAAGGAGAGCAGGAGACGGACCAGGGGCCGGCCAAACCTGGTGGTGGCACGGGCCACCCCTAGGCTGCGCCACCAGGGGTGTGACCGCCTGGTCCACCTCCTGACATCGTCCTTCCGCCAATTTAATCCCCTCGACGAGAAAACCCTAAGGTCCGAACTCTTTTCCAGAAAACATACTGCAAGCCGCCGTCATGGTCGATGCGAGATCGAGAGAGTCTAGAAGCTCTTCCCGACACCCTACTGATGGCGCGGTGATGATGATGCCAGAAAACTTGATTGTGTTTGATGGTGCCAGAAACTTGTTGGTGTGTAGTAAATGACCGGCCAGTTGGAAACCCCAAGAGAAGGTTTGATGAATATAGCAGCAAGTTTTCCCTCACTTATGAAACCAAGGTTTAATCGTCCTGGAGGAGAAAGCCAAATGACCGACGGTGATGCCTGCTAGCTGCGTGACACTCTAACAAGGGCGCCGTTAACGATAACTTGTTAGCGCGTCTTCAACCAGTAGCAACGTGGAACCTGCACACAACACAACCAAATACTTTGTTCCCAACTTACGATGAGGTTGTCAATCTCACCGGTTTGCTTGAAACAAAGGGTATGAGCGTATCGAGTGGAAAGTGATAGTAATATGCAAGTAAAGTAAATAGTGCGAGTAAAGTAAATAGGTGATAGCAATATAAAGAAAATAGGACCGGGGTCCACAGTTCACTAGCGGTGTCTCTCCATAAGATAAAATAACACATCCTGGGTAAACAAATTATAGTTGGGCAATTGATAGAATAAGGACAACGTGCATATGTCGAGAGGATCAATATAAGATTTACTCTGGGCATTACAACAAGATACATAGACCGCCATCCAACTGCATCTATGACTAATAATCCACTTGTGGCGAATCAATCCGAGAACTCCACAAGTATTAAGTTGCGAACAACAGATAATTGCATTAAGCAAAGTGTGTAATGTAAACAAAGCATATACCCTCGAGCATATGAATGTTGTTTCCCCCCTAGTAGCAACAACACATCTACAACCTTAGAGATTTCTGTCACTCCCCCAGATTAAATAGAGGCATGAACCCACTATCGAGCATAAATACCCCCTCTTGGAGTCACTAGCAACTACTCGGCCAAGATAGCTACTAACAACGGAGAGCATGCAAGATCATGAACAACATAGAGATAACAGAAGATAATATTCAGCACATCAACTCAATCATAACACCAATATTCATCGGATGCCAACAAACACAACTTGTAGAATTACATAAGAGTGATCTCGATCATGTAAGGCAGCTCACGAGATCTAAACATGAAGCACATGGTGGAGAAGACAACCAACTAGCTACTGCTATGGACCCATAGTCCAAGGTAGACTATTCACTCATCGCTCCGGAGGCAAGCATGGCGATGAAGAAGACCTCCGGTGGTGATTCCCCTCTTCGGCAGGGTGCCGGGAAGAGCTTCTAGACCCTCCCGATCTTCGGGTCGACGGCGGCGGCGGTTCACGATGTGTTCTGGAAAAGTGTTCGGGTATTTAGGTTTTTCCCGTCGGGTGGTCTTTATAGGCGAAGAGGCGGCGTCAGAAGTGGACCAGGGGCCCACACCACCAGCGGGCGTGGGCTAGCCTAGGCCGCGCCGCCCTGTGGTGTGGCCACCCTCTGGTCCGGCTCCGTCTCCTCTTCGGTGTTCTGGAAGCTCCGTGAAATATCTGGACGACTGGCTTTGGTTTTGTCCAAGTTTGAGAATATTTCCTGTGTAACTTTTCTGAAACACAAAAACAGCAAAAAATAGGGAACTAGCACTATGGCATCTCGTTAATAGGTTAGTTCCTGAAAGTGCATAAAAATGCCACGAAGTGTAACAAAACACTAAGCAAATGGTGTAAAAACAAGCATGGAGCATCAAAAATTATACATACGTTGGAGACGTATCAGCATCCTCAAGCTTAACTCCTGCTCGTCCTCGAGTAGGTAAGTGATAACAAAAGAAATAATTTTTGAGGTGACATGAACCTACACAATCTTGATCATCTATGTAAGCGTTGTGCACTGGGATCAAAAGAACTTAAAACATGGGCATGAAAGATATAATCTTGATAGAAGAAACTTAGCAACCATGTTATAACATAAAAATGAACACAAACAAAAGATCATGAAAATAAAACAATGAAAGTCAAATGTGTGTTCAAATCATAAGGAAAAACATACAAATGGTTTTTAGCTTGTCCTTCTTGGAGTGCAAAACATAAATGCATAGGACACCTTCAAGTTTAAGAGGGCGACTAGATACAAGTAATTTAAGAACAAGTGAAACCAACAATATGAATCAATCAGTGAAAACTTTGGGACAATGCACATTATACTCAGAATGACAACTATGCTCTCTTAGTGGTGCATAAAGGTAGAAGGTTCAGACTCAACATAAAAGTAAAAAAAGGGCCCTTCGCAGAGGGAAGCAGGGATTAAACATGTGCTAGAGCTTTTCATTTGTAAAACAGAGATAAAAATTGGTTTTGAGAGGTGGTTGTTTCATGTCAACGACTAGCAATGGGGTCTTACTATCTTCCATAATAAACAAGTGAGAGCGGTTCCGAGTTCTTTGAAAATTTGGCAAATTGGTGCTCTTTTATAAAGCTTTGGCACTCCTCCCCACCTTTTTTCCTTTCTCAAACCATGGCTAACCGATTCCATCGGGTGCCCACCAACATTCACATACCATGGAGGAGTGCCTTTTTTTCTTTTCTTTTAAAATTAGATTGCAATTTCTCATGCAAAATTAATGACGAGCAGATGAAGCTGCCTAGTCGAGGAGTACTTAATTTAATATGGAAGATAGCAATTCTGACCACTACGTCCCCATGAGCTAAAAACAGTGGCACAAAATGAGAAGTAGTTGAAAGTTTTGAAAGGTAGCACATGAAAATTTACTTGGAATGGATTACAAATACCATGCATAGGAATTTATAGTGGACACAATGGCAAACTTGGTTTTTACGAGTTGGATGCACGAGTAGAGCTCATACTCAGTACAAAATGAGGGCTAGCAAAAGACTGGGAGCGATCAACTAAGAGAGCAATAACGGCCATAATCATGCATAGCGACAAAGCAACATTAAAAGAAGCATCAGATGGCATCAAAAGTCAAAAACTAAATGATCATAGAGGCAATGGCGACTTTGTATGAGTCTAACATGTGCGAGCATGCGCCAAGTCAACCCAAATAAAGCATCAACGGAGAAAACCAAAATAATGCTTCCAAATAATTAAAACAACGCATGATTTTTTCAAAGGCTCATTAAGCAATCTCAGTTATTTGAGACAAGTCATGCTACAGCAAAACCACTAAGCATACTATCAAAAATACATCAAGCACGACATGCAAAAGCCTAGGCCGCAGTCTACACAAGCTCCTTCTTGTACCATTTTTTTGCATAAAGCTTTTTCTCTTTTCCAACACCATTCAAACTTTTTATAAACAACTCTTTTGATGAAAACCAACATGTTCCAGAGGAAAATGTACACCTTGATGCAAATATATAACAATATTTGAACACAAATCAACGCGAAAATCGAAAGCTAAATGCAGTTCTAGAAAAAGAGAACACTCGTTGAAACGGTAAGAGTGAAAAACAGAGTGTTCTTGGCAAATGAAAAGCAAGGCAACTTCTCCAAAAGGAATTTGTTGGGGTCCAACCATTTATTGCAGCAAACAAAAATAAACAAACTGAAAACTAAAACAACTGACGCTCCAAGAAAAACGCATAATGCATGAAGCAATAAAAATATAGTGTGTTGAAAGGTGACCTGATTTTTGCTGATGAAGAAGGGGTGCCTCGGGGGCATCCCCAAGCTTTGACACTTGTACTTCTTGGATATTTCTTGGGGTGACATGGGAATCCCCAAGCTTGAGCTTTTGTCCATTCTTCAACTCATCTCATCATTTTCCAATCCCTACACTTGAAAACTTCCTTCATACAAAACTAAACACAAATCTATTAGCAACATTAGTGTAAGCATAACATTGAATCAACCCTTTTTGCTTCAGGTTTCAATTCAAAACCACCACATATAAAGCATATACTACTGTAGCAACTTCCCCAAAAGTTCCGTGATCAAAAGAACTCAAAAAGAAAGCGATAAAGCGGCAAACACAAATATTGGCAGAAATCTGTCAAAACAGAACAGCTGACAAAGGTTGAATTTTTAGAGGGTTTTCTGTTGCTCAAATCAAAAAGTGTTCATCTAATGAAAGTTTGTATATAACCTGGGGCATATGCACAAGAAATCTCAGGTCCAAAAGATATACAGAGAAGTTTCACGATTTTTTACGGTGCAGTACCGAAAACTATTTCAGGACAGCAACATCCCCAAATCTTACCTCACTCAAATTAGAGGCTTCTCTTGGCACAAAAATGAAATAAAAAGGATAAGGAGAGGTCATTACAGTAGTAATAACTTCCAAGACTCAAATAAAAGAAAAAGAAATGAATGTAAAAACATTGGGTTATCTCCCAAGAGTGCTTTTCTTTAATGCCTTTGAGCTAGGCGCAGAAAATGTGAATCAAGTAATATCAAGTGATGAAGCATCAAGCTAATAATTTGCTCTAATAATAGAGTCAAAAAGTAATTTCTTTCTATTTCTAGGGAAGTGTTCCATACCTTTCTTGAGTGGAAATTGATATTTGATGGTGCCTTCCCTCATATCAATGATGGCACCTACAGTTCGAAGAAAGGGTCTTCCCAAAATAATAGGACATGAAGCATTGCATTCAACATCCATGAAAAGAAAATCAACGAGAACAAGGTTATTGTTAACCATAATAAGAACATCATTAATTCTTCCCAAAGGTTTCTTCTTAGCAACATCAGCAATAGGAACATCATAATAACACTTTTCAAGCGGTGGTAAATCAACCATGTCATAAATTTTTCTAGGCATAATAGAAATACTAGCACCTAGATCACATAAAGAATACCAATCAAAACCATTAACATGCATATCAATGATGGGTTCCCAACCATCTTCTAATTTCTTGGGAACAGAAGCTTTTTGCTTCAACTTTTCATCCCTAATTTTCATGAGAGCATTGGTAATATGCTTAGTAAAAGTAACATTTAAAGAACTAGCATTGGGAGTCAAAGAAAGCTTTTGCAAGAACAAAATAACTTCAGATATATTGCAGCCATCAACATCAAAAATCATTAAAGGAAATAGAGCTATCATCTCCTACACTCCGAAAAATTTCAGCACTCTTTTGAGAAAAAGTTTTGGCAGTTTTAGGCTTTTTAACACTAGAAGTAGGAGTTTTCTCTACACCAATCAAAGTAAGAGGATTGGTAGCATTAGGAGCAACATCATTAGAGGTAGTAATGGTACATACCTTCATCTCTCTAGCCATCTTATCTTCTCTTTCCCACCTGGCATGCAATTCTGCTAGCATCCTAACATTCTCATCAATTCTAACTTGGATAGCATTAGTAGTAGCAAAAGGATTAGGCTTAGCGGACATTCTGTTAACCAAAGAAGTTTTCACATTAGACAAAGATGAAATATCGGTTTCAGCTTTGGAAACCTTAGCTTGCAACTCAGGAATAGCCTTGTTTAAATTTTCAAGTTGATGACTAATAGTCCTCAACAGAGCTGATTGCCCCTCCATAGTCTTGGTGAAAGCCCTAACTGCTCATATTGCGCCTACATAAAATTCTTGGTAGCCTTTTCAAGTTCAAAAATTCTTTCTTCACTAGGCATTTTAGGTCTACCAAGATAGGTATTATCACCATTAGAAGGAAACGGCCTATAATTGTTATTAGCAAAATTGCTCCTATAAGCATTGTTGTTAAAATTATTATTTCTAATGAAGTTTACATCAACATGCTCTTCTTGAGCAACCAAAGAGGCCAAAGGAACATTATTAGGATCTACATGAGTCCTATCATTAGAAATCATAAGCATTATAGCATCAATCTCATAACTCAAGGAAGAGGTTTCCTCAATAGAATTTACCTTCTTACCTTGTGGAGCTCTCTCGGTGTGCCATTCAGAGTAATTTACCATCATATTATCGAGAAGCTTTGTTGCGGCGCCTAAGGTAAGGGACATAAAAGTGCCTCTAGCAGCTGAATCAAGTAGGTTCCGTGAAGAAAAATTCAGTCCTGCATAAAAAGTTTGAACAATCATCCAAGTAGTCAGTCCATGAGTGGGACAATTCGTTATCATAGATTTCATTCTTTCCCAAGCTTGAGCAACATGTTCATTATCAAACTGACTAAACTTCATAATATTTCTACGCAAAGCTATAATCTTAGCAGGAGGATAGTATCTACCAATAAAAGCATCCTTACACTTAGCCCATGAATCAATACTATTTTTAGGCAAAGACAGCAACCAATCCTTTGCTTTTCCTCTCAAAGAAAAAGGAAACAACTTAAGCTTAATAATATCACTTTCTACATCCTTATATTTTTGCATCTCACATAGCTCAACAAAATTGTTGAGATGAGCTGCAGCATCATCAGTACTAGCACCAGCAAATTGCTCTTTCATAACAAGGTTCAACAAAGCAGGCTTAATCTCATAAAAATTTGCAGCAGGAGCAGGTGGCACAATAGGAGTGCCGATAAAATCACTATTATTCGTGCTAGTAAAGTCACACAACTTGGTGTTTTTAGGAGTAGCCATTCTAGCAAACTAAAAGCAGACAAGTAAAAACAACTACAAAGGATTCTAATTTTTTTGAGTTTTTGATAAAACTATGCAAGTAAAAATAAAGTAAAGCAAAACTTAAAACAAAGTAAAGGATGTGCGTGCGAAAACTCCCCTTGCAGAAGTCTTCTTCCTCCCCAGCAACGGCGCCAGAAAACTTGTTGATGGCGCGGTGATGATGATGCCAGAAAACTTGATTGTGTTTGATGGTGCCAGAAAACTTGTTGGCGTGTAGTAAATGACCGGCCAATTGGAAACCCCAAGAGAAGGTTTGATGAATATAGCAGCAAGTTTTCCCTCACTTATGAAACCAAGGTTTAATCGTCCAGGAGGAGAAAGCCAAACGACCGAAGGTGATGCCTGCTAGCTGCGTGACACTCTAACAAGGGCGCCGTTAACGATAACTTGTTAGCGCGTCTTCAACCAGTAGCAACGTGGAACCTGCACACAACACAACCAAATACTTTGTTCCCAACTTACGATGAGGTTGTCAATCTCACCGGTTTGCTTGAAACAAACGGTATGAGCGTATCGAGTGGAAAGTGATAGTAATATGCAAGTAAAGTAAACAGTGCGAGTAAACTAAACAGGTGATAGCAATATAAAGGAAATAGGAATGGGGTCCACAGTTCACTAGCGGTGACTCTCCATAAGATAAAATAACACATGCTAGGTAAACAAATTACAGTTGGGCAATCGATAGAATAAAGACAATGTGCATATGTCGAGAGGATCACTATGAGATTTACTCTGGGCATTACAACAAGATACATAGACCACCATCCAACTGCATCTATGACTAATAATCCACTTGTGGCGAATCAATCCGAGAACTCCACAAGTATTAAGTTGCGAACAACAGATAATTGCATTAAGCAAAGTGTGTAATGTAAACAAAGCATATGCCCTCGAGCATATGAATGTTGTTTTCCCCCTAGTAGCAACAGCACATCTACAACCTTAGAGGTTTCTGTCACTCCCCTAGATTAAATAGAGGCATGAACCCACTATCGAGCATAAATATCCCCTCTTGGAGTCACTAGCAACTACTCGACCAAGATAGCTAGTAACGACGGAGAGCAAGCAGGATCATAAACAACATAGAGATAACATAAGATAATATTCAGCACATCAACTCAATCATAACACCAATATTCATCGGATCCCAACAAACACAACATGTAGAATTACATAACGGTGATCTCGATCATGTAAGGCAGCTCACGAGATCTAAACATGAAGCACATGGTGGAGAAGACAACCAACTAGCTACTGCTATGGACCCATAGTCCAAGGTAGACTACTCACTCATCGCTCCGGAGGCAAGCATGGCGATGAAGAAGACCTCCGGTGGCGATTCCCCTCTCCGGCAGGGTGCCGGGAAGAGCTACTGGACTCTCCCGATCTTCGGGTCGACGGCGGTGGCGGATCGCAATGTGTTCTGGAAAAGTGATAGGGTATTTAGGTTTTTCCCATCGGGGGGTCTTTATAGGAGAAGAGGCAGCGTCAGAAGTGGACCAGGGGGCCCACACCACCAGGGGGCGCGGGCCAGCCTAGGCCGCGCTGCCCTGTGGTGTGGCCACCCTCTGGTCCGGCTCCGTCTCCTCTTCGGTATTCTGGAAGCTCCGTGAAATATCTAGACGACTGGCTTTGGTTTCGTCCAATTCTGAGAATATTTCCTGTGTAACTTTTCTGAAACACAAAAACAGCAGAAAACAGGGAACTGGCATTGTGGCATCTCGTTAATAGGTTAGTTCCAGAAAGTGCATAAAAATGCCATGAAGTGTAACGAAACACTAAGAAAATGGTGTAGAAACAAGCATGGCGCATCAAAAATTATAGATACGTTGGAGACGTATCACCTACAGAGAAGGAAATCACCACCAGAGGCCTTCTTCATCACCAGGCCTGCCTCCGGAGGGATTTGTGAGTAGTCTACCTTGGACTACGGGTCCATAGCAGAACCTAGATGGATATCTTCTCCTCCATGTGCTTCATGTTTAGATCTTGTGAACTGCCTATCATGATCAAGATCATTGTTATGTAATTCTACATGTTGTGTTTGTTGGGATCCAATGAATATTGAGTACTATGTCAACTTGTTTTGTGATTTATCATCTCTATGTTGTTTATGATCTTGCATGCTCTCCGTTGCTAGTAGATATCTTGGCCGAGTAGATGCTAGTGACTTCAAGAGGGAGTATTTATGCTCGATAGTGGGTTCATGCCTCTAGTAATCTGGAAGAGTGACAATAACTTCTAAGGTTGTAGATGTGCTATTGCTACTAGGGAGAAAACAACAATCTTGTGTTCAAGGACATTTGTATTGTTTACATTACACATTTTGCTTAAGGCGATAATCTGTTGCTTGCAACTTAATGCCCAACGGTTGTTCAGATGATATCCGGCGGGTGGATTATTAGTCATAGATGTAGTTGGATTACAGTCTATGTATTATGTTGTAATGCCCAAGTGAGTCTCATAGTGATCCTCATGACATGTACATGCATTGCTTGCATTCTTTATTCTATCAGTTTCCCAACTGTAATTTGTTTACCCAGCATGCTATTTATCTTTATGGAGAGACACCTCTAGTGAACTGTGGACCCTGGTCCATACTTTTACATTCATATTACCGTTTACTTTCTACAAGCATTATTTACTTTCTTGCAAACAAACATCTATTACCACACGATATGTTTAATCCTTTGTTTACAGCAAACCGGTGAGATTGACAACCTCACTGCAAGTTGGGGCAAAGTACTTTGGTTGTGTTGTGTGCAGGTTCCACGTTGCTGCTGGCGCTAAAGCTACGCCCCATATAGGCGCCATATACAAATTCTCTGGAGCAGACACCAAAGCCAGCTAGCATCAACCTTCATAAGTGGTTTCTTTCTCCTACTGGTCGCTTAAACCTTGGTTTCATACTGAGGGAAAACTTGCCACCGTGCTCATCATACCTTCCTCTTGGGGTTCCCAATTGGGTGGCTAGCACCGCTATCAAGCACTTTTTCTGGCGCCGTTGCTGGGGAGAAAGAGGATTTCAGCAAGGGGAGTCTCTCGCTTCCAATCTTTTACTTTGTTATTGTTTTGCTTACTTTCTTTAATTTATTTTTGCTTGCATCTTGTTATCAAAAAAACAAAAAATTAGTTCCTTTGTTACTTTACTTTTAGTTCATTATGTTGTTCCCTAAGTACGTTCTGGAAGACCTATCCATAGGCAGCGGTTCTATAATTGGGAAAGATAACATTGAAGAGTTCTTTAATCATGTCAGTAAGCACAAAGATGTTGAGGATAGATCTTTAGCCGAACTTGCTCCTAGTTATGAAGTTGGTGCTGCTTACTTAGTTCACATGTTAGAGGCTAGGTTTGTTAACCTTAATCCCTTTATGCAGCAAATGTTTCTTAAGCTTCATGATATCGATGACTCTAAAAAGAGAGACATTATTTTGGAGACCTTGCATAAAGAATTTAGAGATGTTGTTATAGAAGCTAGGAATTTTTTTGAGCATTTTAATATGCTTTCTCATGTGTAGATGTTGTTGTTACAAATAAGGAAGAAATCAAAGTACCAATACCTTTCAAACTCGTAGGAATGCATGAAGCTTTGGAAAAGAATTTTGATTGGATTGTTCCTGAAAACCCTTTTGATGAAAGTAGTGAACCCAAGAGTGTTCATAAAGGATCTTCTAAAACTCACTTTTATAAAATACAATTCCTTGTTGAAAAGACTTCTGCTATTGATCTTAATGCTCCTTCATTTGAAAATACTTGATTTCCACTTTCTGCGACTAGCTCAAAGGCGTTAAAGAAAAGCACTCTTGGGAGATAACCCAATGTTTTCTTTTCAGTACTTTTTCTTTTTGTTGAGTCTTGGAAGTTATTACTACTGTAATGACCTCTCCTTATCATTTTTATTTCGTTTTTTTGCCAAGAAGAACCTCTAATTGGAGGAAGGTAAGATTTGGGGAAGTTGCTGTCATAAAAAAGATTTCTACGCTGTACCGTAAAAATTCGTGAAAATTCTCAGAAAGTCTTTTTGATCTGC